>CM044550.2:575000-805917 GCA_024416835.2 Perccottus glenii | reverse complement strand
GGATACTGTTCTCCTGAGACTGGAACAACAAAGCCCTGAGTTAGACCTGCTTTAGTCACAGCTGCTCTGATGACATTAAACTGGTGTTATCATAAAGTACTCAGTGTTGTAAATTTAAAAAAAACAGTGTTAAAACAAACACTGTATAAGTACCTTGTGGCCTTTACAAAAAATCATAAACTAAAACCTGTTCCTGAATAAAGTACCCTTAGTCCTGCTCTAGTCCAGATCCAGTCCTGCTCTAGTCCTGGTCCTAGTCCTGGTCCTGGTCCTGGTCCTGGTCCAGTCCTGCCCTAGTCCTGGTCCAGTCCTTCCCTAGTCCTAGTCCTGGTCCTGGTCCTGGTCCTGGTCCTGGTCCTAGTCCTGGTCCAGTCCTGCCCTAGTCCTAGTCCTAGTCCTGGTCCTGGTCCTGGTCCTGGTCCAGTCCTGCTCTTACTTGCAGCTCCAGTTCTTTAGCCGAGATACTCGTTGCTTTGTGGAGAGCGATGAGAACAAACGATGTGAGATAAACGTACTTCTCCAGTGAGTCCGACTGCTGCGCTTGGACACAACCACAATTTATATATTTAACATTAACTCAATACTCCTGAAATAAACTGATTAATACCGAATACAGACCATTATCCTGTTGGGTTTGAAGTTGGACGTGTCAGTGAAAGCTCCGTCTGGTCTCTGAGTGTTGACTAACCAGTTCACCGATTTGGCCAGAGACTCGTGGTCAACGGGAACTATCTCGTTCACCATGGCCAGGGTCTGCACGGCCAGAGCTGTCACCCTGAGGAGACAGAAATCCATCTAAAACCTGTTCAGATCCATCTAAAACCTGTCCAAATCCATCTAAAACCTGTTTAAATCCATCTAAAACCTGTTCAGATCCATCTAAAACCTGTTAAAATCCATCTAAAACCTGTTCAAATTCAGCTAAAACCTGTTCAAATCCATCTAAAACCTGTTTAAATTCAGCTAAAACCTGTTCAGATCCATCTAAAACCTGTTCAAATCCATCTAAAACCCTTTCAAATTCAATTAAAACCACCTCAAATCTATCTAAACCCTTCTGGGTGAAACTGTAAAGATGATGTTGTGTTCTGACCAGGTGCTGGACTCCTTGTTCATCCACATGCTGTAGCTGTAGTCTCCTTTTCTGAACGAGCTCACACTGACCAGACCTGAAAACACACAGGATAAACTCTTCATGGATCTAAACTTGACAGTTGTGTCAGCATTAAATGAACGGGAGGGGGTCACCTTCTTTAATGCGGTCCTTGAGGTTCCCAGAGCTCTTCTGGACATCCGGTCCGAGAATGTGCCATCGTCCCGTTGTTTCCAGATACTGATAAACATGGAGCACAGGCAGGACGCCCCCCAGCTCCGAGACCGCAGACCCGTCCTGAAGGTTCAGCAGGGTCCTCAGGCCCTCTGGGTTTTCCACCACCGACACGAACTCATCAAACATCTCTCCTGGAATAACACACAAGAATCATACCTTCAAATCCACCTAAAACCTGTTCAAAACCAATTAAAACCTGTTCAAATCCAAATTAAACCTGTTCAAATCCATCTAAAACCTGTTCAAATCCATCTGAAACCTGTTCAAATCCATCTAAAACCTGTTCAAATCCAACTAAAACCTGTTCAAATCCATCTAAAACCTGTTCAAATCCACCTAAAACCTGTTCCAATCCATCTAAAACCTGTTCAAATCCATCTAAAACCTGTTCAAATCCATCTGAAACCTGTTCAAATCCATCTAAAACCTGTTCAAATCCACCTAAAACCTGTTCAAATCCAACTAAAACCTGTTCAAATCCAACTTAAACCTGTTCAAATGCAACTAAAACCTGTTCAAATCCATCTAAAAACTGTTAAAATCCAACTAAAACCAGTTTAAATCCATCTCAAACCTGTTTAAATCCAACTAAAACCTGTTTAATTCCATCTAAAACCTGTTCAAATCCAAGTTAAACCTGTTGAAATCTCTTTTGGAGCCAGATACCGTTGATGGTGAGCATCCTCTTGATCGGTGTGTTGGGGACGATGTTCAAAACTCTTTAGCTCCACTTTAAGTTTCTTAGAACCTACAGCAGCACCAATACAACAGGCTTTAGAAAGTATCCATGAGTTCAAATTGAGTTTATGGTGTTATTAAAGTCGTACCGTAGAGTCCCTGTGGGTCCAGTCGGCCCCCCCACATCACCTCCTCCAACACTCCTTCAGGCTGAGACACACAACAGTCAACTCCAAGACATACATGAGCCGTGGAAATAAGCATTACTCATAAAATGTCAATAAAATATTTTTATATGATATAAGTAATGTAAAAAGAAGTTAATAAACTGGACTGATTTTGCTGCCGGTTTTTGTGGCTTTTATTTTGAAGGCAGGTGCGCTTGTTTTGCATAAAAAAAGCTTCCTTCTTCGATTTTCAAATCTGACAAAAACTTGTCCAAAGCCAACTAAAACCTGTTTATTCTTCTAAAACCTGTTTAAATTCTTCTAAAACCTGTTTATTCTTCTAAAACCTTTTCAAATTCATCTAAAACCTGTTCAAATCCATCTAAAACCTGCGGGGGAGTCCTGGCCCAATGGGGCGGGATTTAAGTTTTTTTTAAGTTGAGTTGGATTTAAGTGGGCTTTGTCTGGATTTGAACATGTCTCAGATGGATTTGAACTGGCTTTACTTGGGTTTCAGTGGCTTGGATTCTAACCTGACTGCATCATTTTGCTGAAGACTGATCCTTTTTCTAATAATCCTAAAAACCCAGTGTGCTTCTTGGTCAGAGCTCAGACTCATAATGAACCGTACCACCACCGTGAGCGTCTTCCTCACTGCGTCGCCCTGTTGCTCTGGTGTCCTCAGATGGAACGTGAGCGTGTGTTTTCCTTCCTGCAGAGCCATCAGAGTGAACTGCACTTTTCCCACTCCGCCACCAGAGAGCGGCCTCATCGTACACGCCGTCGTCCTCATGTTGGCCCTGTCTCTCTGAGAGTCGACCAGGCAGAGCTCGGGGCCCACAGTCAGCGTCACGCAGAACTGAGGACCAGAGAAAATACTGTTCAAAAAGACAAGACTGTCAGGACTAAAGACGTTTTCAGGGGAATGCAGGTTTAAGATGGAGTTCAACAAGTTTTAGTTGGATTTGAAAAGGGTTTCTTTGAAATTAATTTAGATTTTAGATGTATTACTTTTATTTTAAGTTTAATTTTGAGGTTTTAGGTGGATTTTTGTTGTTTTTCATTAATAATAATAAAAATAAAGATACACGACACTTATATTGCAGAGGGTTGGAGAGGGTAGATATATTTGTTTTGGTTTTATCTGGACCTGACCTGGTTTTATCTGGACTTACCCTGACGGTGTCGCTCTGTTGGTTGTAGACCGACCCTTTCAACTCGATCTGTTCTCCTCTGACGATCTGATACGGCAGCGGCACGTCCACACTCAGCGGCAGGTTCACCGTCACCTCCCTCGTTTTGGCAACACAGATCCCTGCAGCAGACAAACAAACTGAGCACACAGATCCCTGCAGCAGGCAAACAAACTGAGCACACAGATCCCTGCAGCAGACAAACAAACTGAGCACACAGATCCCTGCAGCAGACAAACAAACTGAGCACACAGATCCCTGCAGCAGACAAACAAACTGAGCACACAGATCCCTGCAGCAGGCAAACAAACTGAGCACACAGATCCCTGCAGCAGACAAACAAACTGAGCACACAGATCCCTGCAGCAGGCAAACAAACTGAGCACACAGATCCCTGAAGCAGACAAACAAACTGAGCACACAGATCTCTGCAGCAGACAAACAAACTGAGCACACAGATCCCTGAAGCAGACAAACAAACTGAGCACACAGATCCCTGAAGCAGACAAACAAACTGAGCACACAGATCCCTGAAGCAGACAAACAAACTGAGCACACAGATCCCTGCAGCAGACAAACAAACTGAGCACACAGATCCCTGCAGCAGACAAAAAAACTGAGCACACAGATCTCTGCAGCAGACAAACAAACTGAGCACACAGATCCCTGAAGCAGACAAACAAACTGAGCACACAGATCCCTGCAGCAGACAAACAAACTGAGCACACAGATCCCTGCAGCAGACAAACAAACTGAGCACACAGATCCCTGCAACAGACAAAAAAACTGAGCACACAGATCCCTGCAGCAGACAAACAAACTGAGCACACAGATCCCTGCAGCAGACAAACAAACTGAGCACACAGATCCCTGCAGCAGACAAACAAACTGAGCACACAGATCCCTGAAGCAGACAAACAAACTGAGCACACAGATCCCTGAAGCAGAAAAACAAACTGAGCACACAGATCACAGAAGCAGACAAACAAACTGAGCACACAGATCCCTACAGCAGACAATAAAACTGAGCACAGATCCTGCAGCGAACAAACAAACTGAGCACACAGATCCCTGCTGCAGACAAACAAACTGAGCACACAGATCCCTACATCAGACGAACAAACTGAGCACACAGATCCCTGCAGCAGACAAACAAACTGAGCACACAGACCCTGAAGCAGACAAACAAACTGAGCACACAGATCCCTGAAGCAGAAAAACAAACTGAGCACACCAACCCTGCAGCAGACAAACAAACTGAGCACATAGAAAAAAAAATGTCCTCAGATATAAACAAATGAATAAAAAATAAAAACATGTATAAAATATTGACTCACCACTGTCGAACATCCCCACGGCTCTGATGTGCCACGTCGTCAAAGAATCAGGCAACGTCCGGCTCAACTGGAAAGACCCACGACTAAAGACAGACCACAGAGTCAGGACTAAACCTGGACTAAACCTGGACTAAACCTAGACTAAAGCAGGACTAAACCAGGTCTAAACCAGGTCAAAACCAGGACCAGGTCAGTAGGCCCGTGCACTATATCCTTAACTAGGAATTTTTTTCAAATAGAGCCCTAATCCCCAACAGAACGCCGCCAGTGCCACTGACTTGTCATCTTCTAGTTTCCCTTGGATTTTTTTTTTTTTTTTTTTTTTTTTTTTTTTTTTTTTTTAAGCAACTAACTTTTACCCCCCTCCCCCTCTTCTTTGTTTTCTGTTGCCTCCACTACCTAGCTCTCACACAGCTCCACCAATCACACACCACAGAAGAGTTCCTCCAAAAGTTCACTCAATTATCCATTCACCTTACACATGTGACTACAGTCTTCTACTATTGGCTGGTTGAATCTTGAGGCGGGACACCAGCCCCAACCCCAACATTCAAATAGTGCCTGGCAGTTGGAATTCTCCATCTCCCTCTGAGGAAGCAACAATTAGTTGCGAAACGTCAGGGATTTGTTTCTCTGTTGCACAGACTCTCAGCTTATTGCTAAATTGAATTAATTTGGATTTTAATTATTTAAATTGGTCAAAGTTAACTAATTGTTGGCAGTGGTTTTACCTGGACATTGTTTTAAAGGACTCTTTTAACATGTATTTGAGCCTTTTTGGGACTCTTTTAACTACTTTGGGAAATCTGAGCCTTTTAAAGGATAAATCTGGAAACCTTGGACTCCTTTCTACGAACATGGAGCTTAACATCCAGCCTTCACAGTGAAGAGACCTAAACCAACCACCTCGTGTCTCAGGTAAGACCACGTCACAATCTGTTTGAACTATTGATATTGTGCTGTGTAACTCGGCAACATGAGAGGTTTCCAACTGCCAGGTAAGAACCCTACACACAACACACACACTCTACAACCTCAATCACACTCAATACATACACAGCCATACACCACCCACACACACACCACATACACTCCAGCGCTTACCCACCCCCCTGACCCAGAGACCAGACAGACCAGCAAACAGTATTTTAAATTGATCCAACACCATAAATCCATCATCGACAAATCTATCACCACTCTGACCCCACCCTCAGGAATGCTACGCCAAATTAAAAGATTAACGGATTTCATCAAACCTTCCACCCCTTGTGAAGAGACGCATCAAAGTACAGGACAATACTACACAGTGGATGAATAACAATATGCATATCTTACAGGATCATTATGCCCACATAATCTCTACACTCCAACATACACCTCCAAATAAACTTGCACTACAAATAGCCATTGGCTGGGCGTGCAAACGTTATGGACCACGCCTTACCACCACCACCATTCATTCAGTCCAGCACATCCTCAGCCTCCATCTCTCAGACACCCAGCCACACCCCACCCACCTCTACCAAACCTTCATGGCTAACAACCACCACTGAAATACCGATCCAAACCCTTCCAACCATTCCAGAGAGGGATGAAGAAGAAGCCTTCCCCGTCCTTCCTAAAGCTCAGCGACCAAACAGATTGACATTGTACCTTGGACAAAAGAAAACACTCTCAGAACATATCCAAACTTATCAGGATCAACCTGTTCATAGACCACCCCTGCAACACAACCAGTGCAGGAACAGTGACTCTGCCAATCAGCCACAAAACACCAGGATTAAAAGCTCAACCCACAAGAAGACCACTAACCATCTTCCTCGGCAACCACTTTGGACCCCCAGCCCATACAATACCAGGCAACCCCCTGCAGTTATCAGTTAACGACCCCCTACATTTCAATCAACTATAATATCCCAGCAAACCACCAACCATTTCCCAGAACCATCAGCTGCAAAGCCACCTACAGTCAAGACTACTAACCCACCGCTCGGCTTCCAGCAAGACTCCAAAACCACAGATGAACCAACTTACTGAGGCTTCGGAATCCATCCTTCCAGGGCCCCACAGTAGAGGGAAGACACCACAGTGGCCAAAGGATGATAGCCCCACCCTGGGATGCAACCAAGTCCCTAAAGGCTACCCAGCCCAACTACCACCCCCTCCAACAGAAAACTAGCCTTTTAGCGCCAGCCACTTCATCCACTAACAACGCATTTACTCTACGGACCTCCAGCTCTCCCTGTTGTCCCAGACCTGACAAACCATCCAACTGCACATTCAATTCAAACCCGGCTCTCATTCACAAACACATCACCCCAACAATTACTTCACTCGACAAATACTGGGAGGACCCTGGAAGTCCAAGCCCAAGTTCACCTCCACAAAAAAACCTGCCTAAACAAGGTCCTGTTTCCTTCCTCCTCACAAACACACCTCAAAGATCAAATGTCTCTGTTAAACTAACTGATCTAATTTCTCCTCTTGCTTCACCCCCAGGTGGCACCAGCACCAAGGACACTAGGAGAACAGGTCCCATAAAAACAGCTCACAAGGCCTCAAATGTGGGGGGAATGATGAGTGGGTCCTTAAAGGTCACCAAGACCATGACTAAAACCCTAACTGAACCCCCCTCACTCATTACAGAACCCACTGAGTCCTCCTCCTTGGCGACTGGTGCCACTTCCGTGTCTTCATCCACCCTGGGCTACCTTCCAGGCTCCTCCCAGCCTAAAACACCCTTCACCTCAACACCTCCCCCGCTCAACTTATACAAACCTATCTACCACCTGGTCAGACCAAGTAGGAAGCTCCAGGACTGGTACTTCATTGGGAGAAGGCCTGTCCTTATCCTGGGGACTCAATATCAATCGAATCCCCCCTCACCATCACAGAAATATCCAGTTAGACAGTTACCCAGGAGCCAATATTTATCACTTTCACAAACTTATGGAAAAATCACAAATCAATACATCCACCAAAATCCTCATTCTGGCCATAGGCCTAAACAATAGAGAACAGGACCCCAGCAAACATCTGTCAAGCAAATGAGTTCACTGTACAAACAAGCAAAGTTGACCTTCCTAATGCAGACATATACTTTCCCAAAATCAATTTCTCCTCAACCTCCCTCAAAAACAAAAGGAAAATCTTATTCAGCTTAATAAATACATTGTCACCCACTTTCCCTTTCTAGTAGAAATCCTCAAGACACCTTCATTACAGTTGCAGATAATATCCACTGGACACCTACCACCATGGCGCTATATTCAGTAACTGGCTCCGTCAACTAAATTTAATCTAGATTACTATTCCAACCCGGTCTCCCCAAATACAACTCCCCATTTATTACCCAGTCCTTTTCTCCCACTCGACAAACCACAGTGGATCTGGGGTGGAGTTCGCCTCCAACATCTTAAACTTATCCACCCTCTTCACGCCAACTACCGCACAAGTTGGCTTGCTGGAGAGAGGCCTTACCTTTATACCACGTCCACAAAACCTAACCGGGAGGAACTTCAAAAGGACCTTCACTACTATCACCGTCGCCTCAAAATAGCCTCTTATTTCCACAATAGAACCTCCTCCAGTAGCCTTCACCCATCCATCTTTGTGGGAACCAGCTACTTCTCAAATAAACATATCCATCCAACGCTATATCAGCAGCAACCTCCGCACTCTTCGCTCTTTCCAACCCACGCCAGATATTAAAGATAACCTCGCCTCAGGAACGTTCAGCCCTCCGTCAACTCATCCATAACCCCAACATCATTATCAAACCTGCAGACAAAGGTTCCAAAATAGTCATCCTGGACCGACAACAATACCTCTTCGAAGCAAATCGTCAGCTCAATAATCCCCAGCACTACCGTCCCCTGGCCAACAGCATACAATCTATCACCCAGATGCAACTACGATCCATAATACAATCTCTTTATGACAAGAAAGTCATAACAAACAAACAGCTACACTTTCTCTACGGTCCAGATCAGCCCCCCTTTTCGTATCTTCTATCTCCTTCCTAAAATCCACAAAGATCCTCATACCTGGACTATTCCTTTTGAGGTCCCTCCGGGTCGCCCAATAGTCTCAGATTGCAACAGTGCCACTTACAATATAGCTCAATACCTCAACTCCTTCCTTAATCCACTCTCTAACAGGCACCCCAGCTACATTAAAGACACCTATCACTTCCTGGACACCATCAGGCCCATGGCTGTCCACAACCACACTTACCTTTTCACAATTGACATAGATTCTCTATATACTAATATCATAACCAACTTGGGCATCTCTGCCGTTCAAAAACCTTCAGTAGATATCCAGACCCTAATAGACCGGACTCAGAAATCATTCAGCTTCTTAAACTCTGTTTAGACAACAATGACTTTAGTTTCAATAATAAACATTATCTCCAGATAAGTGGAACAGCCATGGGCCAAAGGTTTGCCCCTGCCTACGCCAACATCTACATGAGCGAGTGGGAGCAGGAGGCCCTTACAAAATGCCCCTCCAACCCCTGTTTTTCTTCGTTATCTGGATGACATCATTGGAGCATGGCCACACCCTCTGCACACTTTCCAACAATTTATAGACATCTTGAATAATCACCACCCATCCATCAAACTCAAATACACCATACATCCACAGCAGGTTAATTTTCTGGACACAACAGTTTTTTCAGCCCCTAAAAGATACCCAAAAACAGATCAAAACCAAGGTTTACTTCAAAGACAGATACACATGCCCTTCTTCATAAATCGAGCTATCACCCCAAACACACCTTCTCTGGAATAATAAAATCACAGCTCATCAGATTTCATCGCATCTGTTCAAATACCACAGACTTCAACCAGGCTACTTCAACCCTGTTCTCTGCTCTGCGTAAGCGTGGCTATTCAAAAGATTTCTACGTAACCTAAAATACCAAACCATGGCCTCCCTTACTCCCACTCGCTCCGAAGAGGCCGACTTTCACCCCTGGTCCAAGAAGAATTGTCTACACTAACCGCCACCCCTATCTCCCAATCCTCCCTTCCCCTACCTAACCAGGGTTTGAATCCCTCCTCTCCAGTCCCTGTCGATACTGCCCTTGCCCCTACCTAACCAGGGTTTGAATCCCTACCCTCCAGGCTCTGTAGACACGCAGATACAGAACTTGCGTATTCTTCCGTTTATCACCACATTCTCCCACACAATCTTAAACCTACACAAAACAATTAAACAGTCCTTCACACACCTACAACAAGACTACCAGCCATTCTGTCAATACCGCATTGTCTCTGCCTTCAGACGCAATAAAAACCTTCAAGATTATCTGGTCAAATCATGTTACAAAGAACACAGGCACAATCCCAACCCCATCAACCAGTTTTACAAAAAGCGCAAATTCATTCATAACCCTCATAGCAACACTGGTCTGCCAGTCCCTGTTACACTCTCACTACAAACATCCAACACAGTTTATGTCATCACCTGCACCTTCTGCAATAAGCACTACATAGGAGAAACCAAACATACAATTCAAACCCGGCTAAAACAACACCTGTACAATATTAGGGAAGGTCGACAGAACACATCTCTGGTCACACACTTCCTCATCCATCCCACAACTAACCTGATCATCACCGGAGTCGAGCACAACGACCACTGGACCATAGGCCAGAGGAAGAGAGCAGAACGAATCTGGATACAAAACCTGGCCACACTAGCCCCTAGAGGCCTAAATGACAAGTAATCAATAACACAAAACCCCAACCACCCCCCCTCCCCTTACTGTATTTTGTTATTTTAATTTTTTATTTATTTACTTTTTTCTCCCATAACCCTCAATATTTCCCTAACCTTAACCATTACCCATCCCTAACCTTAACCATCACCCATCCCTAACCTTAACCATCACCCATCCTTAACCATCACCCATCCTTAACCATCACCGTTACTCCATCCCTAACCTTAACCGTTACCCATCCCTAACCTTAACCGTTACCCATCCCTAACCTTAACCTTTACCCATCCCTAACCTTTGCCCATAAAACACTTCTCCACCAGGTCCACACCTGTCTCTGATTTGAGTAGAACCTGAACCACTCTCCAGTATTGCCACCTTTTCACTGACATGTTCCGACTATACCTCCCTCAGTAAAACCATTGTGTATATTGTAAATAACTTGTGTTTTGGTGTGTTTTTTTTAATAATTATTGCTCATGTTATTTAATTATTTTTAATGTTTATTTATTGTATGAAGCAATTTTCCTTATAGCACTTATTACTGAATCTAAAAAACTAGACGCACTTACCTGAGGCATGTTATAGTAATGTCAGTGGGACCTGGCTCTATGGAGAGGGATCTAATCGTTCTACTCATATGTACAACATACACACAGACACAGACCTACAGGAACAGCACATTAGCGGGAATCCATGGATCAAGTCTCGGACAATGGTTTGACTAACTGTGTGATTACTAACAAGGTTTTATTTTTACTAACTTTTATTTTATTAATTGATCTGATATTTCCTATTAAGCACTTGACTGATAGCACTTAAACAGCACCAAGACTGCACTATGGATGACCTGCTTTATGCCCCCCCCAGTAGGCCTGTGCTAAAAAAACACACACCAGTAAAAATGCCTCTCTTCTGGCCTCTGGTGGTAAAATTCAGGCAGGATTTGACTGGACCCCCAGGTGACCTACAGGTTTTCTTCCTCTATTCATCAGGTCAGTAGGCCCGTGCACTATATCCTTAACTAGGAATTTTTTTCAAATAGAGCCCTAATCCCCAACAGAACGCCGCCAGTGCCACTGACTTGTCATCTTCTAGTTTCCCTTGGATTTTTTTTTTTTTTTTTTTTTTTTTTTTTTTTTTTAAGCAACTAACTTTTACCCCCTCCTCTTCTTTGTTTTCTGTTGCCTCCACTACCTAGCTCTCACACAGCTCCACCAATCACACACCACAGAAGAGTTCCCTCCAAAAGTTCACTCAATTATCCATTCACCTTACACACATGTGACTACAGTCTTCTACTATTGGCTGGTTGAATCTTGAGGCGGGGACACCAGCCCCAACCCCAACATTCAAATAGTGCCTGGCAGTTGGAATTCTCCATCTCCCTCTGAGGAAGCAACAATTAGTTGCGAACGTCAGGGATTTGTTTCTCTGTTGCACAGCCTCTCAGCTTATTGCTAAATTGAATTAATTTGGATTTTAATTATTTAAATTGGTCAAAGTTAACTAATTGTTGGCAGTGGTTTTACCTGGACATTGTTTTAAAGGACTCTTTAACATGTATTTGAGCCTTTTTGGGACTCTTTTAACTACTTTGGGAAATCTGAGCCTTTTAAAGGATAAATCTGGAAACCTTGGACTCCTTTCTACGAACATGGAGCTTAACATCCAGCCTTCACAGTGAAGAGACCCTAAACCAACCACCTCGTGTCTCAGGTAAGACCACGTCACAATCTGTTTGAACCATTGATATTGTGCTGTGTAACTCGGCAACATGAGAGGTTTCCAACTGCCAGGTAAGAACCCTACACACAACACACACACTCTACAACCTCAATCACACTCAATACATACACAGCCATACACCACCCACACACCACATACACTCCAGCGCTTACCCACCCCCCTGACCCAGAGACCAGACAGACCAGCAAACAGTATTTTAAATTGATCCAAGCTATTCACCATAAATCCATCATCGACAAATCTATCACCACTCTGACCCCACCCTCAGGAATGCTACGCCAAATTAAAAGATTAACGGATTTCATCAAACCTTCCACCCCTTGTGAAGAGACGCGCATCAAAGTACAGGACAATACTACACAGTGGATGAATAACAACATGCATATCTTACAGGATCATTATGCCCACATAATCTCTACACTCCAACATACACCTCCAAATAAACTTGCACTACAAATAGCCATTGGCTGGGCGTGCAAACGTTATGGACCACGCCTCACCACCACCACCATTCATTCAGTCCAGCACATCCTCAGCCTCCATCTCTCACAGACACCCAGCCACACCCCACCCACCTCTACCAAACCTTCATGGCTAACAACCACCACTGAAATACCGATCCAAACCCTTCCAACCATTCCAGAGAGGGATGAAGAAGAAGCCTTCCCCGTCCTTCCTAAAGCTCAGCGACCAAACAGATTGACATTGTACCTTGGACAAAAGAAAACACTCTCAGAACATATCCAAACTTATCAGGATCAACCTGTTCATAGACCACCCCTGCAACACAACCAGTGCAGGAACAGTGACTCTGCCAATCAGCCACAAAACACCAGGATTAAAAGCTCAACCCACAAGAAGACCACTAACCATCTTCCTCGGCAACCACTTTGGACCCCCAGCCCATACAATACCAGGCAACCCCCTACAGTTATCAGTTAACGACCCCCCTACATTTCAATCAACTATAATATCCCAGCAAACCACCAACCATTTCCCAGAACCATCAGCTGCAAAGCCACCTACAGTCAAGACTACTAACCCACCGCTACGGCTTCCAACCAAGACTCCAAAACCACAGATGAACCAACTTACTGAGGCTTCAGAATCCATCCTTCCAGGGCCCCACAGCAGAGGGAAGACACCACAGTGGCCAAAGGATGATAGCCCCACCCTGGGATGCAACCAAGTCCCTAAAAGGCTACCCAGCCCAACTACGTCCACCCCCCTCCAACAGAAAACTAGCCTTTTAGCGCCAGCCACTTCATCCACTAACAACGCATTTACTCTTACGGACCTCCAGCTCTCCCCTGTTGTCCCAGACCTGACAAACCATCCAACTGCACATTCAATTCAAACCGGCTCTCATTCACAAACACATCACCCCAACAATTACTTCACTCGACAAATACTGGGAGGACCCTGGAAGTCCAAGCCCAAGTTCACCTCCCACAAAAAAACCTGCCTAAACAAGGTCCTGTTTCCTTCCTCCTCACAAACACACCTCAAAGATCAAATGTCTCTGTTAAACTAACTGATCTAATTTCTCCTCTTGCTTCACCCCCAGGTGGCACCAGCACCAAGGACACTAGGAGAACAGGTCCCATAAAAACAGCTCACAAGGCCTCAAATGTGGGGGGAATGATGAGTGGGTCCTTAAAGGTCACCAAGACCATGACTAAAACCCTAACTGAACCCCCCTCACTCATTACAGAACCCACTGAGTCCTCCTCCTTGGCGACTGGTGCCACTTCCGTGTCTTCATCCACCCTGGGCTACCTTCCAGGCTCCTCCCAGCCTAAAACACCCTTCACCTCAACACCTCCCCCGCTCAACTTATACAAACCTATCTACCACCTGGTCAGACCAAGTAGGAAGCTCCAGGACTGGTACTTCATTGGGAGAAGGCCTGTCCTTATCCTGGGGGACTCCAATATCAATCGAATCCCCCCTCACCATCACAGAAATATCCAGTTAGACAGTTACCCAGGAGCCAATATTTATCACTTTCACAAACTTATGGAAAAATCACAAATCAATACATCCACCAAAATCCTCATTCTGGCCATAGGCCTAAACAATAGAGAACAGGACCCCAGCAAACATCTGTCAAGCAAATGAGTTCACTGTACAAACAAGCAAAGTTGACCTTCCTAATGCAGACATATACTTTCCCAAAATCAATTTCTCCTCAACCTCCCTCAAAAACAAAAGGAAAATCTTATTCAGCTTAATAAATACATTGTCACCCACTTTCCCTTTCTAGTAGAAATCCTCAAGACACCTTCATTACAGTTGCAGATAATATCCACTGGACACCACCTACCACCGCGAGCGCTATATTCAGTAACTGGCTCCGTCAACTAAATTTAATCTAGATTACTATTCCAACCCGGTCTCCCCCAAATACAACTCCCCATTTATTACCCAGTCCTTTTCTCCCACTCGACAAACCACAGTGGATCTGGGGTGGAGTTCGACCTCAACATCTTAAACTTATCCACCCTCTTCACGCCAACTACCGCACAAGTTGGCTTGCTGGAAGAGGCCTTACCTTTATACCACGTCCCACAAAACCTAACCGGGAGGAACTTCAAAAGGACCTTCACTACTATCACCGTCGCCTCAAAATAGCCTCTTATTTCCACAATAGAACCTCCTCCAGTAGCCGACCCTTCACCCATCCATCTTTGTGGGAACCAGCTACTTCTCAAATAAACATATCCATCCAACGCTATATCAGCAGCAACCTCCGCACTCTTCGCTCTTTCCAACCCACGCCAGATATTAAAGATAACCTCGCCCCTCAGGAACGCGTTCAGCCCTCCGTCAACTCATCCATAACCCCAACATCATTATCAAACCTGCAGACAAAGGTTCCAAAATAGTCATCCTGGACCGACAACAATACCTCTTGAAGCAAATCGTCAGCTCAATAATCCCCAGCACTACCGTCCCCTGGCCAACAGCATACAATCTATCACCCAGATGCAACTACGATCCATAATACAATCTCTTTATGACAAGAAAGTCATAACAAACAAACAGCTACACTTTCTCTACGGTCCAGATCAGCCCCCACTCGTATCTTCTATCTCCTTCCTAAAATCCACAAAGATCCTCATACCTGGACTATTCCTTTTGAGGTCCCTCCGGTCGCCCAATAGTCTCAGATTGCAACAGTGCCACTTACAATATAGCTCAATACCTCAACTCCTTCCTTAATCCACTCTCTAACAGGCACCCCAGCTACATTAAAGACACCTATCACTTCCTGGACACCATCAGGCCCATGGCTGTCCACAACCACACTTACCTTTTCACAATTGACATAGATTCTCTATATACTAATATCATAACCAACTTGGGCATCTCTGCCGTTCAAAAAACCTTCAGTAGATATCCAGACCCTAATAGACCGGACTCAGAAATCATTCAGCTTCTTAAACTCTGTTTAGACAACAATGACTTTAGTTTCAATAATAAACATTATCTCCAGATAAGTGGAACAGCCATGGGCCAAAGGTTTGCCCCTGCCTACGCCAACATCTACATGAGCAGTGGGAACAGGAGGCCCTTACAAAATGCCCTCCAACCCCTGTTTTTCTTCCGTTATCTGGATGACATCATTGGAGCATGGCCACACCCTCTGCACACTTTCCAACAATTTATAGACATCTTGAATAATCACCACCCATCCATCAAACTCAAATACACCATACATCCACAGCAGGTTAATTTTCTGGACACAACAGTTTTTCAGCCCCTAAAAGATACCCAAAAACAGATCAAAACCAAGGTTTACTTCAAAACGACAGATACACATGCCCTTCTTCATAAATCGAGGCTATCACCCCAAACACACCTTCTCTGGAATAATAAAATCACAGCTCATCAGATTTCATCGCATCTGTTCAAATACCACAGACTTCAACCAGGCTACTTCAACCCTGTTCTCTGCTCTGCGTAAGCGTGGCTATTCAAAAGATTTCTCGTCACCTAAAATACCAAACCATGGCCTCCCTTACTCCCACTCGCTCCGAAAGAGGCCGACTTTCACCCCTGGTCCAAGAAGAATTGTCTACACTAACCGCCACCCCTATCTCCCAATCCTCCTTTCCCTACCTAACCAGGGTTTGAATCCCTCCTCCAGTCCCTGTCGATACTGCCCTTGCCCCTACCTAACCAGGGTTTGAATCCCTACCCTCCAGGCTCTGTAGACACGCAGATACAGAACTTGCGTATTCTTCCGTTTATCACCACATTCTCCCACACAATCTTAAACCTACACAAAACAATTAAACAGTCCTTCACACACCTACAACAAGACTACCAGCCATTCTGTCAATACCGCATTGTCTCTGCCTTCAGACGCAATAAAAACCTTCAAGATTATCTGGTCAAATCATGTTACAAAGAACACAGGCACAATCCCAACCCCATCAACCAGTTTTACAAAAAGCGCAAATTCATTCATAACCCTCATAGCAACACTGGTCTGCCAGTCCCTGTTACACTCTCACTACAAACATCCAACACAGTTTATGTCATCACCTGCACCTTCTGCAATAAGCACTACATAGGAGAAACCAAACATACAATTCAAACCGGCTAAAACAACACCTGTACAATATTAGGGAAGGTCGACAGAACACATCTCTGGTCACACACTTCCTCATCCATCCCACAACTAACCTGATCATCACCGGTCGAGCACAACGACCACTGGACCATAGGCCAGAGGAAGAGAGCAGAACGAATCTGGATACAAAACCTGGCCACACTAGCCCCTAGAGGCCTAAATGACAAGTAATCAATAACACAAAACCCCAACCACCCCCCCTCCCCTTACTGTATTTTGTTATTTTAATTTTTTATTTATTTACTTTTTTCTCCCATAACCCTCAATATTTCCCTAACCTTAACCATTACCCATCCCTAACCTTAACCATCACCCATCCCTAACCTTAACCATCACCCATCCTTAACCATCACCCATCCTTAACCATCACCGTTACCCATCCCTAACCTTAACCGTTACCCATCCCTAACCTTAACCGTTACCCATCCCTAACCTTAACCCTTTGCCCATAAAACACTTCTCCACCAGGTCCACACCTGTCTCTGATTTGAGTAGAACCTGAACCACTCTCCAGTATTGCCACCTTTTCACTGACATGTTCCGACTATACCTCCCTCAGTAAAACCATTGTGTATATTGTAAATAACTTGTGTTTTGGTGTGTTTTTTTTAATAATTATTGCTCATGTTATTTAATTATTTTTAATGTTTATTTATTGTATGAAGCAATTTTCCTTATAGCACTTATTACTGAATCTAAAAAACTAGACGCACTTACCTGAGGCATGTTATAGTAATGTCAGTGGGACCTGGCTCTATGGAGAGGGATCTAATCGTTCTACTCATATGTACAACAGCATACACACAGACACAGACCTACAGGAACAGCACATTAGCGGGGAATCCATGGATCAAGTCTCGGACAATGGTTTGACTAACTGTGTGATTACTAACAAGGTTTTATTTTTACTAACTTTTATTTTATTAATTGATCTGATATTTCCTATTAAGCACTTGACTGATAGCACTTAAACAGCACCAAGACTGCACTATGGATGACCTGCTTTATGCCCCCCCCAGTAGGCCTGTGCTAAACAAAAGAACACACACCAGTAAAAAATGCCTCTCTTCTGGCCTCTGGTGGTAAAATTCAGGCAGGATTTGACTGGACCCCCAGGTGACCTACAGGTTTTCTTCCTCTATTCATCAGGTCAGTAGGCCCGTGCACTATATCCTTAACTAGGAATTTTTTTCAAATAGAGCCCTAATCCCCAACAGGACTAAACCAGGTCTAAACCAGGACTAAACCATGTCTAAACCATGTCTAAACCAGGTCTAAACCAGTTCTAAACCAGGACTAAACCAGTTCTAAACCAGGACTAAACCAGGTCTAAACCAGGACTAAACCAGGACTAAACCAGTTCTAAACCAGGACTAAACCAGGTCTAAACCAGGACTAAACCAGGACTAAACCAGTTCTAAACCAGGACTAAACCAGGTCTAAACCAGGACTAAACCAGGACTAAACCAGGTCTAAACCAGGACTAAACCAGGACTAAACCAGGACTAAACCAGGTCAAAACCAGGTCAAAACCAGGTCTAAACCAGGTCTAAACCAGGACTAAACCAGGTCTAAACCAGGACTAATCCAGGTCTAAACCAGGTCTAAACCAGGACTAAACCATGTCTAAACCAGGTCTAAACCAGGTCTAAACCAGGTTCTAAACCAGGACTAAACCAGTTCTAAACCAGGTCTAAACCAGGACTAAACCAGGTTTAAACCAGGACTAAACCAGGTCTAAACCAGGTCTAAACCAGGACTAAACTAGGTCTAAACCAGGTCTAAACCAGGACTAAACCAGGTCTAAACCAGGACTAAACCAGGTCTAAACCAGGTCTAAACCAGGACTAAACCAGGTCTAAACCAGGACTAAACCAGGTCAAAACCAGGTCTAAACCATGTCTAAACCAGGACTAAACCAGGACTAAACCATGTCTAAACCAGGACTAAACCAGGTCTAAACCAGGACTAAACCTAGGTCTAAACCAGGTCTAAACCAGGACTAAACCAGGTCTAAACCAGGTCTAAACCAGGACTAAACCAGGTCTAAACCAGGTCTAAACCAGGACTAAACCAGGTCTAAACCAGGACTAAACCAGGACTAAACCATGTCTAAACCAGGTCTAAACCAGGTCTAAACCAGTTCTAAACCAGGACTAAACCAGTTCTAAACCAGGACTAAACCAGGTCTAAACCAGGACTAAACCAGGTCTAAACCAGGTCTAAACCAGGTCTAAACCAGGTCTAAACCAGGACTAAACCATGTCTAAACCAGGTCTAAACCAGGACTAAACCAGGTCTAAACCAGGACTAAACCAGGTCTAAACCAGGACTAAACCAGGTCTAAACCAGGTCTAAACCAGGACTAAACCAGGTCTAAACCAGGACTAAACCAGGTCTAAACCAGGTCTAAACCAGGACTAAACCAGGTCTAAACCAGGACTAAACCAGGTCTAAACCAGGACTAAACCAGGTCTAAACCAGGTCTAAACCAGGACTAAACCAGGTCTAAACCAGGACTAAACCATGTCTAAACCATGTCTAAACCAGGTCTAAACCAGTTCTAAACCAGGACTAAACCAGTTCTAAACCAGGACTAAACCAGGTCTAAACCAGGACTAAACCAGGACTAAACCAGGTCTAAACCAGGACTAAACCAGGACTAAACCAGGTCTAAACCAGGACTAAACCAGGTCTAAACCAGGACTAAACCAGGACTAAACCAGGTCAAAACCAGGTCAAAACCAGGTCTAAACCAGGTCTAAACCAGGACTAAACTAGGTCTAAACCAGGTCTAAACCAGGTCTAAACCAGGTCTAAACCAGGACTAAACCAGGTCTAAACCAGGTCTAAACCAGGACTAAACCAGGACTAAACCAGGACTAAACCAGGTCTAAACCAGGTCTAAACCAGGACTAAACTAGGTCTAAACCAGGTCTAAACCAGGTCTAAACCAGGTCTAAACCAGGACTAAACCAGGTCTAAACCATGTCTAAACCAGGACTAAACCAGGTCTAAACCAGGACTAAACCAGGACTAAACCAGGTCTAAACCAGGACTAAACCAGGTCTAAACCAGGACTAAACCAGGTCTAAACCAGGACTAAACCAGGTCTAAACCAGGACTAAACCATGTCTAAACCATGTCTAAACCAGGTCTAAACCAGTTCTAAACCAGGACTAAACCAGTTCTAAACCAGGACTAAACCAGGTCTAAACCAGGACTAAACCAGGACTAAACCAGTTCTAAACCAGGACTAAACCAGGTCTAAACCAGGACTAAACCAGGACTAAACCAGTTCTAAACCAGGACTAAACCAGGTCTAAACCAGGACTAAACCAGGACTAAACCAGGTCTAAACCAGGACTAAACCAGGACTAAACCAGGTCTAAACCAGGACTAAACCAGGTCTAAACCAGGACTAAACCATGTCTAAACCAGGTCTAAACCAGGTCTAAACCAGGTTCTAAACCAGGACTAAACCAGGACTAAACCAGGTCTAGGACTAAACCAGGTCTAAACCAGGACTAAACCATGTCTAAACCAGGTCTAAACCAGGACTAAACTAGGTCTAAACCAGGTCTAAACCAGGACTAAACCAGGTCTAAACCAGGACTAAACCAGGTCTAAACCATGTCTAAACCAGGACTAAACCAGGTCTAAACCAGGACTAAACCAGGTCTAAACCAGGTCTAAACCATGTCTAAACCAGGACTAAACCAGGACTAAACCATGTCTAAACCAGGACTAAACCAGGTCTAAACCAGGACTAAACTAGGTCTAAACCAGGTCTAAACCAGGACTAAACCATGTCTAAACCAGGTCTAAACCAGGACTAAACTAGGTCTAAACCAGGTCTAAACCAGGACTAAACCAGGTCTAAACCAGGACTAAACCAGGTCTAAACCAGGACTAAACCATGTCTAAACCATGTCTAAACCAGGTCTAAACCAGGTTCTAAACCAGGACTAAACCAGTCTAAACCAGGACTAAACCAGGTCTAAACCAGGACTAAACCAGGTCTAAACCAGTTCTAAACCAGGTCTAAACCAGGTCTAAACCAGGACTAAACCATGTCTAAACCAGGTCTAAACCAGGACTAAACCAGGTCTAAACCAGGACTAAACCAGGACTAAACCAGGACTAAACCAGGTCTAAACCAGGTCTAAACCAGGACTAAACCAGGTCTAAACCAGGACTAAACCAGGTCTAAACCAGGACTAAACCAGGACTAAACCAGGTCTAAACCAGGACTAAACCAGGTCTAAACCAGGTCTAAACCAGGACTAAACCAGGTCTAAACCAGGACTAAACCAGGTCAAACCAGGTCTAAACCACTAAACCAGGACTAAACCAGGTCTAAACCAGGACTAAACTAGGTCTAAACCAGGTCTAAACCAGGACTAAACCAGGTCTAAACCAGGACTAAACCATGTCTAAACCATGTCTAAACCAGGTCTAAACCAGTTCTAAACCAGGACTAAACCAGTTCTAAACCAGGACTAAACCAGGTCTAAACCAGGACTAAACCAGGACTAAACCAGTTCTAAACCAGGACTAAACCAGGTCTAAACCAGGACTAAACCAGGACTAAACCAGGTCTAAACCAGGACTAAACCAGGTCTAAACCAGGACTAAACCAGGACTAAACCAGGTCTAAACCAGGACTAAACCAGGACTAAACCAGGACTAAACCAGGTCAAAACCAGGTCAAAACCAGGTCTAAACCAGGTCTAAACCAGGTCTAAACCAGGACTAAACCAGGTCTAAACCAGGACTAATCCAGGTCTAAACCAGGTCTAAACCAGGACTAAACCATGTCTAAACCATGTCTAAACCAGGTCTAAACCAGTTCTAAACCAGGACTAAACCAGTTCTAAACCAGGTCTAAACCAGGACTAAACCAGGTCTAAACCAGGACTAAACCATGTCTAAACCAGGTCTAAACCAGGACTAAACTAGGTCTTAACCAGGTCTAAACCAGGACTAAACCAGGTCTAAACCAGGACTAAACCAGGTCTAAACCATGTCTAAACCAGGACTAAACCAGGTCTAAACCAGGACTAAACCAGGTCAAAACCAGGTCTAAACCATGTCTAAACCAGGACTAAACCAGGACTAAACCATGTCTAAACCAGGACTAAACCAGGTCTAAACCAGGACTAAACTAGGTCTAAACCAGGTCTAAACCAGGACTAAACCAGGTCTAAACCAGGACTAAACCATGTCTAAACCAGGTCTAAACCAGGACTAAACTAGGTCTAAACCAGGTCTAAACCAGGACTAAACCAGGTCTAAACCAGGACTAAACCAGGTCTAAACCAGTTCTAAACCAGGTCTAAACCAGGTCTAAACCAGGACTAAACCAGGACTAAACCAGGACTAAACCAGGTCTAAACCAGGACTAAACCAGGTCTAAACCAGTTCTAAACCAGGTCTAAACCAGGTCTAAACCAGGACTAAACCAGGACTAAACCAGTTCTAAACCAGGTCTAAACCAGGTCTAAACCAGGACTAAACCAGTTCTAAACCAGGACTAAACCAGTTCTAAACCAGGACTAAACCAGGTCTAAACCAGGACTAAACCAGGTCTAAACCAGTTCTAAACCAGGTCTAAACCAGGTCTAAACCAGGACTAAACCATGTCTAAACCAGGTCTAAACCAGGACTAAACCAGGTCTAAACCAGGACTAAACCATGTCTAAACCAGGTCTAAACCAGGACTAAACCAGGTCTAAACCAGGACTAAACCATGTCTAAACCAGGTCTAAACCAGGACTAAACCAGGTCTAAACCAGGACTAAACCAGGTCTAAACCATGTCTAAACCAGGACTAAACCAGGTCTAAACCAGGACTAAACCAGGTCAAAACCAGGTCTAAACCATGTCTAAACCAGGACTAAACCAGGTCTAAACCAGGACTAAACTAGGTCTAAACCAGGTCTAAACCAGGACTAAACCAGGTCTAAACCATGTCTAAACCAGGACTAAACCAGGTCTAAACCAGGACTAAACCATGTCTAAACCAGGTCTAAACCAGGACTAAACTAGGTCTAAACCAGGTCTAAACCAGGACTAAACCAGGTCTAAACCAGGACTAAACCAGGTCTAAACCAGGACTAAACCATGTCTAAACCATGTCTAAACCAGGTCTAAACCAGTTCTAAACCAGGACTAAACCAGTTCTAAACCAGGACTAAACCAGGTCTAAACCAGGACTAAACCAGGACTAAACCAGTTCTAAACCAGGACTAAACCAGGTCTAAACCAGGACTAAACCAGGACTAAAACAGTTCTAAACCATGTCTAAACCAGGACTAAACCAGGTCTAAACCAGGACTAAACTAGGTCTAAACCAGGTCTAAACCAGGACTAAACCAGGTCTAAACCATGTCTAAACCAGGACTAAACCAGGTCTAAACCAGGACTAAACCATGTCTAAACCAGGTCTAAACCAGGACTAAACTAGGTCTAAACCAGGTCTAAACCAGGTCTAAACCAGGTCTAAACCAGGACTAAACCAGGTCTAAACCATGTCTAAACCAGGACTAAACCAGGTCTAAACCAGGACTAAACCATGTCTAAACCAGGTCTAAACCAGGACTAAACTAGGTCTAAACCAGGTCTAAACCAGGACTAAACCAGGTCTAAACCAGGACTAAACCAGGTCTAAACCAGGACTAAACCATGTCTAAACCATGTCTAAACCAGGTCTAAACCAGTTCTAAACCAGGACTAAACCAGTTCTAAACTAGGACTAAACCAGGTCTAAACCAGGACTAAACCAGGACTAAACCAGTTCTAAACCAGGACTAAACCAGGTCTAAACCAGGACTAAACCAGGTAAACCAGTTCTAAACCAGGACTAAACCAGGTCTAAACCAGGACTAAACCAGGACTAAACCAGGTCTAAACCAGGACTAAACCAGGACTAAACCAGGACTGAACCAGGTCAAAACCAGGTCAAAACCAGGTCTAAACCAGGTCTAAACCAGGACTAAACCAGGTCTAAACCAGGACTAATCCAGGTCTAAACCAGGTCTAAACCAGGACTAAACCAGGACTAAACCAGGACTAAACCAGGTCTAAACCAGGTCTAAACCAGGTCTAAACCAGGACTAAACCAGGTCTAAACCAGGTCTAAACCAGGTCTAAACCAGGACTAAACCAGGTCTAAACCAGATCTAAACCAGGTCTAAACCAGGTCTAAACCAGGTCTAAACCAGGACTAAACCAGGACTAAACCAGGTCTAAACCAGGTCTAAACCAGGACTAAACCAGGACTAAACCAGGACTAAACCAGGTCTAAACCAGGTCTAAACCAGGACTAAACCAGGACTAAACCAGGACTAAACCAGGTCTAAACCAGGTCTAAACCAGGTCTAAACCAGGACTAAACCAGGTCTAAACCAGGACTAAACCAGGTCTAAACCAGGACTAAACCAGGTCTAAACCAGGACTAAACCATGTCTAAACTAGGACTAAACCAGGTCTAAACCAGGTCTAAACCAGGACTAAACCATGTCTAAACCAGGACTAAACCAGGTCTAAACCAGGACTAAACCAGGTCTAAACCAGTTCTAAACCAGGACTAAACCAGGTCTAAACCAGGACTAAACCAGGACTAAACCAGGTCTAAACCAGGTCTAAACCAGGTCTAAACCAGGTCTAAACCAGCACTAAACCAGGTCTAAACCAGGACTAAACCAGGACTAAACCAGGTCTAAACCAGGTCTAAACCAGGACTAAACCAGGTCTAAACCAGGACTAAACCAGGTCTAAACCATGTCTAAACCAGGTCTAAACCAGGTCTAAACCAGGACTAAACCATGTCTAAACCAGGACTAAACCAGGTCTAAACCAGGACTAAACCAGGTCTAAACCAGTTCTAAACCAGGACTAAACCAGGTCTAAACCAGGACTAAACCAGGACTAAACCAGGTCTAAACCAGGACTAAACCAGGACTAAACCAGGTCTAAACCAGGTCTAAACCAGGTCTAAACCAGGACTAAACCAGGACTAAACCAGGTCTAAACCAGGTCTAAACCAGGACTAAACCAGGTCTAAACCAGGACTAAACCAGGTCTAAACCATGTCTAAACCAGGTCTAAACCAGGACTAAACCAGGTCTAAACCAGGACTAAACCATGTCTAAACCAGGACTAAACCAGGACTAAACCAGGTCAAAACCAGGTCAAAACCAGGTCTAAACCAGGACTAAACCAGGTCTAAACCAGGTCTAAACCAGGTCTAAACCAGGACTAAACCAGGTCTAAACCAGGTCTAAACCAGTTCTAAACCAGGACTAAACCAGTTCTAAACCAGGATTAAACCAGGTCTAAACCAGGACTAAACCAGGACTAAACCAGTTCTAAACCAGGACTAAACCAGGTCTAAACCAGGACTAAACCAGGACTAAACCAGTTCTAAACCAGGACTAAACCAGGTCTAAACCAGGACTAAACCAGGACTAAACCAGGTCTAAACCAGGACTAAACCAGGACTAAACCAGGACTAAACCAGGTCAAAACCAGGTCAAAACCAGGTCTAAACCAGGTCTAAACCAGGTCTAAACCAGGACTAAACCAGGTCTAAACCAGGACTAATCCAGGACTAATCCAGGTCTAAACCAGGTCTAAACCAGGACTAAACCAGGACTAAACCAGGACTAAACCAGGTCTAAACCAGGTCTAAACCAGGTCTAAACCAGGACTAAACCAGGACTAAACCAGGTCTAAACCAGGTCTAAACCAGGACTAAACCAGGTCTAAACCAGGACTAAACCAGGACTAAACCAGGTCTAAACCAGGTCTAACCCCAGACAGACCAGCAAACAGTATTTTAAATTGATCCAAGCCATTCACCATAAATCCATCATCGACAAATCTATCACCACTCTGACCCCACCCTCAGGAATGCTACGCCAAATTAAAAGATTAACGGATTTCATCAAACCTTCCACCCTTGTGAAGAGACGCGCATCAAAGTACAGGACAATACTACACAGTGGATGAATAACAACATGCATATCTTACAGGATCATTATGCCCACATAATCTCTACACTCCAACATACACCTCCAAATAAACTTGCACTACAAATAGCCATTGGCTGGGCGTGCAAACGTTATGGACCACGCCTTACCTTCACCACCATTCATTCAGTCCAGCACATCCTCAGCCTCCATCTCTCACAGACACCCAGCCACACCCCACCCACCTCTACCAAACCTTCATGGCTAACAACCACCACTGAAATACCGATCCAAACCCTTCCAACCATTCCAGAGAGGGATGAAGAAGAAGCCTTCCCCGTCCTTCCTAAAGCTCAGCGACCAAACAGATTGACATTGTACCTTGGACAAAAGAAAACACTCTCAGAACATATCCAAACTTATCAGGATCAACCTGTTCATAGACCACCCCTGCAACACAACCAGTGCAGGAACAGTGACTCTGCCAATCAGCCACAAAACACCAGGATTAAAAGCTCAACCCACAAGAAGACCACTAACCATCTTCCTCGGCAACCACTTTGGACCCCCCCAGCCCATACAATACCAGGCAACCCCCTGCAGTTATCAGTTAACGACCCCCCTACATTTCAATCAACTATAACATCCCAGCAAACCACCAACCATTTCCCAGAACCATCAGCTGCAAAGCCACCTACAGTCAAGACTACTAACCCACCGCTACGGCTTCCAACCAAGACTCCAAAACCACAGATGAACCAACTTACTGAGGCTTCAGAATCCATCCTTCAGGGCCCCACAGTAGAGGAAGACACCACAGTGGCCAAAGGATGATAGCCCCACCCTGGGATGCAACCAAGTCCCTAAAGGCTACCCAGCCCAACTACGTCCACCCCCCTCCAACAGAAAACTAGCCTTTTAGCGCCAGCCACTTCATCCACTAACAACGCATTTACTCTTACGGACCTCCAGCTCTCCCTGTTGTCCCAGACCTGACAAACCATCCAACTGCACATTCAATTCAAACCCGGCTCTCATTCACAAACACATCACCCCAACAATTACTTCACAAATACTGGGAGGACCCTGGAAGTCCAAGCCCAAGTTCACCTCCCACAAAAACCTGCCTAAACAAGGTCCTGTTTCCTTCCTCCTCACAAACACACCTCAAAGATCAAATGTCTCTGTTAAACTAACTGATCTAATCTCTCCTCTTGCTTCACCCCCAGGTGTACCAGCACCAAGGACACTAGGAGAACAGGTCCCATAAAACAGCTCACAAGGCCTCAAATGTGGGGAATGATGAGTGGGTCCTTAAAGGTCACCAAGACCATGACTAAAACCCTAACTGAACCCCTCACTCATTACAGAACCCACTGAGTCCTCCTCCTTGGCGACTGGTGCCACTTCCGTGTCTTCATCCACCCTGGGCTACCTTCCAGGCTCCTCCCAGCCTAAAACACCCTTCACCTCAACACCTCCCCCGCTCAACTTATACAAACCTATCTACCACCTGGTCAGACCAAGTAGGAAGCTCCAGGACTGGTACTTCATTGGGAGAAGGCCTGTCCTTATCCTGGGGGACTCCAATATCAATCGAATCCCCCCTCACCATCACAGAAATATCCAGTTAGACAGTTACCCAGGAGCCAATATTTATCACTTTCACAAACTTATGGAAAAATCACAAATCAATACATCCACCAAAATCCTCATTCTGGCCATAGGCCTAAACAATAGAGAACAGGACCCCCAGCAAACATCTGTCAAACAAATGAGTTCACTGTACAAACAAGCAAAGTTGACCTTCCCTAATGCAGACATATACTTTCCCAAAATCAATTTCTCCCTCAACCTCCCTCAAAAACAAAAGGAAAATCTTATTCAGCTTAATAAATACATTGTCACCCACTTTCCCTCTCTAGTAGAAATCCCTCAAGACACCTTCATTACAGTTGCAGATAATATCCACTGGACACCTACCACCGCGAGCGCTATATTCAGTAACTGGCTCCGTCAACTAAATTTAATCTAGATTACTATTCCAACCCGGTCTCCCCCAAATACAACTCCCCATTTATTACCCAGTCCTTTTCTCGACAAACCACAGTGGATCTGGGGTGGAGTTCGGCCTCCAACATCTTAAACTTATCCACCCTCTTCACGCCAACTACCGCACAAGTTGGCTTGCTGGAGAGAGGCCTTACCTTTATACCACGTCCCACAAAACCTAACCGGGAGGAACTTCAAAAGGACCTTCACTACTATCACCGTCGCCTCAAAATAGCCTCTTATTTCCACAATAGAACTTCCTCCAGTAGCCGACCCTTCACCCATCCATCTTTGTAACCAGCTACTTCTCAAATAAACATATCCATCCAACGCTATATCAGCAGCAACCTCCGCACTCTTCGCTCTTTCCAACCCACGCCAGATATTAAAGATAACCTCGCCCCTCAGGAACGTTCAGCCCTCCGTCAACTCATCCATAACCCCAACATCATTATCAAACCTGCAGACAAAGGTTCCAAAATAGTCATCCTGGACCGACAACAATACCTCTTCGAAGCAAATCGTCAGCTCAATAATCCCCAGCACTACCGTCCCCTGGCCAACAGCATACAATCTATCACCCAGATGCAACTACGATCCATAATACAATCTCTTTATGACAAGAAAGTCATAACAAACAAACAGCTACACTTTCTCTACGGTCCAGATCAGCCCCGCACTCGTATCTTCTATCTCCTTCCTAAAATCCACAAAGATCCTCATACCTGGACTATTCCTTTTGAGGTCCCTCCGGTCGCCCAATAGTCTCAGATTGCAACAGTGCCACTTACAATATAGCTCAATACCTCAACTCCTTCCTTAATCCACTCTCTAACAGGCACCCCAGCTACATTAAAGACACCTATCACTTCCTGGACACCATCAGGCCCATGGCTGTCCACAACCACACTTACCTTTTCACAATTGACATAGATTCTCTATATACTAATATCATAACCAACTTGGGCATCTCTGCCGTTCAAAAACCTTCAGTAGATATCCAGACCCTAATAGACCGGACTCAGAAATCATTCAGCTTCTTAAACTCTGTTTAGACAACAATGACTTTAGTTTCAATAATAAACATTATCTCCAGATAAGTGGAACAGCCATGGGCCAAAGGTTTGCCCCTGCCTACGCCAACATCTACATGAGCGAGTGGGAACGGGAGGCCCTTACAAAATGCCCCCTCCAACCCCTGTTTTTCTCCGTTATCTGGATGACATCATTGGAGCATGGCCACACCCTCTGCACACTTTCCAACAATTTATAGACATCTTGAATAATCACCACCCATCCATCAAACTCAAATACACCATACATCCACAGCAGGTTCATTTTCTGGACACAACAGTTTTTTCAGCCCCTAAAAGATACCCAAAACAGATCAAAACCAAGGTTTACTTCAAAACGACAGATACACATGCCCTTCTTCATAAATCGAGCTATCACCCCAAACACACCTTCTCTGGAATAATAAAATCACAGCTCATCAGATTTCATCGCATCTGTTCAAATACCACAGACTTCAACCAGGCTACTTCAACCCTGTTCTCTGCTCTGCGTAGCGTGGCTATTCAAAAAGATTTCTACGTAACCTAAAATACCAAACCATGGCCTCCCTTACTCCCACTCGCTCGAAGAGGCCGACTTTCACCCCTGGTCCAAGAAGAATTGTCTACACTAACCGCCACCCCTATCTCCCAATCCTCCCTTTCCCTACCCTAACCAGGGTTTGAATCCCTCCCTCCAGTCCCTGTCGATACTGCCCTTGCCCCTACCTAACCAGGGTTTGAATCCCTACCCTCCAGGCTCTGTAGACACGCAGATACAGAACTTGCGTATTCTTCCGTTTATCACCACATTCTCCCACACAATCTTAAACCTACACAAAACAATTAAACAGTCCTTCACACACCTACAACAAGACTACCAGCCATTCTGTCAATACCGCATTGTCTCCGCCTTCAGGCGCAATAAAAACCTTCAAGATTATCTGGTCAAATCATGTTACAAAGAACACAGGCACAATCCCAACCCCATCAACCAGTTTTACAAAAAGCGCAAATTCATTCATAACCCTCATAGCAACACTGGTCTGCCAGTCCCGTTACACTCTCACTACAAACATCCAACACAGTTTATGTCATCACCTGCACCTTCTGCAATAAGCACTACAGGAGAAACCAAACATACAATTCAAACCCGGCTAAAACAACACCTGTACAATATTAGGGAAGGTCGACAGAACACGTCTCTGGTCACACACTTCCTCATCCATCCCACAACTAACCTGATCATCACCGAGTCGAAGCACAACGACCACTGGACCATAGGCCAGAGGAAGAGAGCAGAACGAATCTGGATACAAAACCTGGCCACACTAGCCCCTAGAGGCCTAAATGACAAGTAATCAATAACACAAAACCCCAACCACCCCCTCCCTTACTGTATTTTGTTATTTTAATTTTTATTTATTTACTTTTTCTCCCATAACCCTCAATATTTCCTAACCCTAACCATTACCCATCCCTAACCTTAACCATCACCCATCCCTAACCTTAACCATCACCCATCCTTAACCATCACCCATCCTTAACCATCACCGTTACCCATCCCTAACCTTAACCGTTACCCATCCCTAACCTTAACCGTTACCCATCCCTAACCTTAACCTTTACCCATCCCTAACCTTTGCCCATAAAACACTTTCTCCACCAGGTCCACACCTGTCTCTGATTTGAGTAGAACCTGAACCACTCTCCAGCATTGCCACCTTTTCACTGACATGTTCCGACTATACCTCCCTCAGTAAAACCATTGTGTATATTGTAAATAACTTGTGTTTTGGTGTGTTTTTTTTAATAATTATTGCTCATGTTATTTAATATTTTTAATGTTTATTTATTGTATGAAGCAATCTTCCTTATAGCACTTATTACTGAATCTAAAAAACTAGACGCACTTACCTGAGGCATGTTATAGTAATGTCAGTGGGACCTGGCTCTATGGAGAGGGATCTAATCGTTCTACTCATATGTACAACAGCATACACCCAGACACAGACCTACAGGGACAGCACATTAGCGGGAAATCCATGGATCAAGTCTTGGACAATGGTTTGACTAACTGTGTGATTACTAACAAGGGTTTATTTTTACTAACTTTTATTTTATTAATTGATCTGATATTTCCTATTAAGCACTTGACTGATAGCACTTAAACAGCACCAAGACTGCACTATGGATGACCTGCTTTATGCCCCCCCCAGTAGGCCTGTGCTAAACAAAAGAACACACACCAGTAAAAAATGCCTCTCCTCTGGCCTCTGGTGGTAAAATTCAGGCAGGATTTGACTGGACCCCCAGGTGACCTACAGGTTTTCTTCCTCTATTCATCAGGTCAGTAGGCCCGTGCACTATATCCTTAACTAGGAATTTTTTTCAAATAGAGCCCTAATCCCCAACAGGACTAAACCATGTCTAAACCAGGACTAAACCAGGTCTAAACCAGGACTAAACCATGTCTAAACCAGGACTAAACCAGGTCTAAACCAGGACTAAACCAGGTCTAAACCAGGTCTAAACCAGTTCTAAACCAGGACTAAACCAGGTCTAAACCAGGTCTAAACCAGGACTAAACCAGGACTAAACCAGGTCTAAACCAGGTCTAAACCAGCACTAAACCAGGACTAAACCAGGTCTAAACCAGGACTAAACCAGGTCTAAACCAGGTCTAAACCAGGACTAAACCATGTCTAAACCAGGACTAAACCATGTCTAAACCAGGACTAAACCATGTCTAAACCAGGACTAAACCAGGTCTAAACCAGGACTAAACCATGTCTAAACCAGGACTAAACCAGGTCTAAACCAGGACTAAACCAGGTCTAAACCAGGACTAAACCATGTCTAAACCAGGACTAAACCAGGTCTAAACCAGGACTAAACCAGGTCTAAACCAGTTCTAAACCAGGACTAAACCAGGTCTAAACCAGGTCTAAACCAGGACTAAACCAGGACTAAACCAGGTCTAAACCAGGTCTAAACCAGGTCTAAACCAGGTCTAAACCAGGACTAAACCAGGACTAAACCAGGTCTAAACCAGGTCTAAACCAGGACTAAACCAGGTCTAAACCAGGACTAAACCATGTCTAAACCAGGTCTAAACCAGGTCTAAACCAGGTCTAAACCAGTTCTAAACCAGGACTAAACCAGGTCTAAACCAGGTCTAAACCAGGACTAAACCAGGTCTAAACCAGGTCTAAACCAGTTCTAAACCAGGACTAAACCAGGTCTAAACCAGGTCTAAACCAGGACTAAACCAGGTCTAAACCAGGTCTAAACCATGTCTAAACTAGGTCTAAACCAGGACTAAACCAGGACTAAACCAGGTCTAAACCAGGTCTAAACCAGGTCTAAACCAGGACTAAACCAGGTCTAAACCAGGTCTAAACCAGGTCTAAACCAGGTCTAAACCAGGACTAAACCAGGACTAAACCAGGTCTAAACCAGGACTCACTTGATGGGCTTTACTTCCCAAAGCCAACTTTCTGGGAAGGAGCTCCTGATCAACCTTGGGACATTGTTGAAGTCTCCTCCCATTTCTGTGAAAACACAAAAACAGCTTTAAATACAACAGAAATCCAACTAAAAACTGTTAACCTGCTAATGCCCTTAGAACCTGTTTTAAATCTAACTAAAACCTTTTCAAATACATTATTTTTGTGATTTGTGTGGACTGGACCTGCTCGTCCCAGGATATTGTCTCGATCCATAGATTGTTGGTTGAAGATGCAACATTCTCTCAAGGCTTTTTGACAGTCTGGGTTTTTGATATTTTCGGCGAACTGTTCGCAGGTCATGTAGGTCGGGGAGTAGTTCAGGCCGTGCCTGCAGCAATGCCTCACCATTGGTTTATAATCCAACACTGGGCACAGACAGTGTCAATGCAGAGAGAAAAATATGACCAAAAAAGACAAAGGTTTATTCATAGATTGTAATATGGCTTGAGAATGGAGTCACAGCTTCTTAGATCCATTCAGTTCTTTATAAAACTTGTTAAAAAGCAACAAAAACCTGTCAACTTAAAATTAAAATTAAACTGAGAACATTTTAAATCAAACTAAATCCTATTCAAATCAAAATAAAGCTAGTTTAAAACCTAAAACCTTTTCAAATCCAATCAAACCCTTATGTGAGGCTTTGTTTCTGTGATTGGCTGTAGGTGTGTCCAGTTTAACAGAGGCGCTTTATTGTGTGTCAGGGAGGCTTACGTTTCCTCTGCTTCTCTTCTTCAGACAGAGCTCGTTTGGGTCGCACCGCCGCGTCACAACAGGTCATGTGATCAGTGACGGGACTCTGATTGGTTCCATGCACAGCTGGTGGAGTGGTCTGTGTTAGCATTAGCTTTAGCGCTGGATGAGTACTCACTGCTGGAGGAGTGGCCGGCGACAGCGTTGGTCATGGAGATGAGTCCTGCCAGCCTGAAGACGTCAGCAGCGTTCTTTCCTCCTCCTCCTCCACAGCCCAGGTCTGATTTCTCAATGTGTCGCAAAACCTGAAGAAAAAGAGACAAAACCTGTCAAAACCTGCAGTTCCTCTAATGACCTGTAGAGGTACAGCTCCAGCAGCTCACTGACACGTGTTCTCACTTAAACCTGGCCTGTTTGTCCGACTCAGGCAAAGATACTAACTACACACTTTGTGTTAAATCAATGATATCTCTGATGCATTTATTTATTTAGAGGTTAGTGTTGGCTGTGCATAAATCTTAATAAAATGCAGAAAATGCTTATTTGTGGAGGTCTGGGCTTAGAGTGGAAAAATTGCTCATGGCGTAAGAGGGCGGGGCTTAGCGACAGGTTAGTATGTGCCGCCTTTGAACACATTGGTCAGAACACAACTGATGGTTTTGTCGTTTGTGCCGATAACAACCTCCATTAAAATTCTACAGTGTCCATGATTTACTCAGGATAATATAATCCTGTGGAGTTGAGACACCGTTACCCTGGAGACGGGGTCCATGTAGTTGGGCCGGAGGCTGTAGATGCCAGTGTCGACGGCGGACAGAGCCACGAGTCCGGCCTGGTTGGCTCTGACATCTATCTGCAGAGGCTGCTGAGGTTTGTACTGCATTGAGCCTGTCTTCAGCTCCGTCTGAAACAATAATACAAATACTGCAGTTCCACCACTGTCCACTAGAGTCACAGAACGTACAACCAGATTATTAACCTATATTAGACCGGGTTTATAACTAATACTGATCAAGTCTTTGTTTTAGATCTGTTGGTTTAGTCTGTGATTGATCCTGATCTGCAGTTTTGTGTCCTGGTCCTGATCCAGACCTGGTTCAGTCCCAATTTAGTCCTGGTTCAGCTGGCCTCACCTCGATCCCGTTGACACAGTCTCCCTGGATGTTGAACCACACAGAGTACCAGCTCGGTGGTGCTCTCTCCGTACGGCATGTAGAAGACCAGGAGCCGGATCGACGGGACCATGTCGGACGTGATCTGGAATCTGAGGATGTGTCTGTTCTCGCTGCTGGGGTTAAAGTTCACGCTGCCGTACTTCACCACCCGACCTTTAGAGATGATCTACAACAGACAAGAGGGTTTAGAGGGACCTAAACAGGGTTTAGCTGGACTTGAACAGGTCTCACCAGGTAGTTGAGGGTCTTCACAGACAGATAGGACGGTCCCACGGAGTGGACCATGACCTGAGTGTATACTCCAACTTTGTCGCTGATGGGGCTGGGGTCGATGTAAAGATACCGAGCGTTTGGAGACTCGTAGGATTCTGCTCTTAAAGACAGAGAGGCCTGGCTCTCGGCCGGAAGAGACGGTCACAAACTGAAAACAGATACGAGATTTAACTGAAACATCAGACACAAGACTTGAGTCTGTCCTGGGATCAAACAGTTTCCAACAGAGTCATACAATGTTCACAGGACAGTGTTTTTAATAACTTATTTTAATAATGGAGGAATTAGATTTAAAATCTAATTTTCAAAGCACTTCCCAATAAAGCCAATTATTCATTTACTCTGCAGTCCACTCCAAACTACCTCTGTACCACAGCTGCCCCGGGGCAGACACACGGACACGTGGCTACTGCACCAACGGGCTCCAAACACCAGCAAACACACCAGAGCAAGGAGGCTCAGTGGGAGAGCCGGAAGGTTCTCCCCACAGTTCATACTGCCGTTGTGCCCTTGGGCCAGACACCGGCAGAGACGCACTGGGGCGAGTCTAAAGTACTGTAGTAAGTAAACTTAATTTCACAGACAAAATCACAAAGTGCTGCACAGACGGAAAATACAAGAAATAAGTACAATCAAACAAATATTTAAAACAAATCAAACCCTGTCAACTAAAAGCCTGTCTGAATAAAAGTGTCTTGAGCTGCTTTTTAAAAGAATCAACAGTCGGCCACAGAGGGCCACAGGGGCGGGGCGTTCCAAAGTCTGGGGGCTACAGCCTGAAAGGACAGGTCTTCCCTGGTTTTTTAAACGAGTCTTTGGGACAAAAGACTCTGGCCTGAGGACCGAAGGGCACGACCTGTGGAGTAGGGGCAGGTCAGAGATGAATTAAAGCACTAAAAGCTTTTTAAAATCAATTTTAAAATGAATCCTGAACTTTACTGGAAGCCAGTGAAGAGCGGATAAAAGCTCTGGATCTTGTTTAGAGCTGCCTGTTTAAAGCAGAGTTGCAGTAATCCAGACGAGATGAGATAGAAGCAGGACTAACCACTTCAAGATCAGATTTAGACAACAGTTTGCTCACTTTAGGGACCAAACGTCTTGAATGAGCCTCCAAAGACTGTTCAAACACAACCCCCCCAGGTTTCTGACTCTGGTGACTGCGTCTGAGTGTTACCCTCAGATCCAGGCTCAGCGACTCGATCTTGATGTTGCAGATGAACAGAGCGGTGCCGTCATGTTGGCTGGTGGCGGTTTCGGTGCAGGACGGGTCCTCCACGTCGCGGCCCCTCCTGTGCAGGTGCCTCTCCACCAAACGGACCACAACCCCTCTGACGGGCTCGTTCAGGTGGTCCTTCACCAACACCTGGGTTTGTACAGACATTAGGGATTCTTTCAAGATTGTACGCAGGTATTAAATGGGTTAATGTAAACCTGGATGTGGTAGGGCAGTCCCGGTTTGATGAACGGCGGTGTCGACACCAGTCCAAGTCGATACGGAGACATAACAAACTTCACTGAGTTCAGTTCTGCCTCCTGACGGATCCCACCTGCAGCAGACACACAAGACATTCTTTCAGAGTCGCCAGGTCGAGCTGTGACCTGCTGCGACACTCACAGCTTTAGTTCTGGTCTGGTGTGTGAAAGAGGTAACAGAGCTGAAAATGTGTTTACCGGTCTCCTCTCGCACCAGAACAGCCACGTACAGGTATTTGTCCAGCAGGTCACGAAGTGTGTGTGGTTCGGTGTGTAAGGAAAAGACTTTCTCCAGGTTCACATTCATTTCAATTTCTCCTGTTGTTGACAACTGAAGAATAAAATACATTTATTAGTATTTTATACAGATGATATCAGTAGGTCGTGTTCTCTTTCGCAGTGACACTGTAAACCTAATGCTTAGTATAAGTAGTACTCAAAACTGTACTCAAGTAAAAGTAATGGTACTTGCTCAAGTTAAATCTGTCTTCAGTGAAAAGACAAAATAGGTTTAAGCTAAAAATAGTGTTGTAGCTGATGGGTTAGACCAAGTTAGATTTGTATAAAAATATTATTATTTAAATTTTATTAAAGAAAAGGTTACAAAGTGAAATGAGGAGCAGCACAGACACATTTAAATATGATTTAACGCTGTGTAGCTTTTATCCAGCAGGGGTTTGTTTTCAAACCGCTGAAACAGGAGTGTATATTGTACAAATACATCTGAGTAGGTCCAGTGTCTCGGCCTGTTTCTGCCTCTGTTTGAGACTACAGCCTGTGTCTCACGGCCCGCGACAGGAACTAGTTGATCTCAGTTAGAAATGTTTGTGTCCAGCAGAGGGACTGTGTCAGTGAGAGGGACCTCAGGTTTAAGAACCATTAGTGATTACAGACTATACTGTATATTTATGAGTTTCAAAGTTGGCCAGTGCCGCTTTACATTAGGGAAAGAATTAACCTTAATAAAATAAAAATTGCCAGAAAGTTTTCAAGAATATTATAGTATTCAGGACATTAAAGAGGAGCAGGACAAATGTAGGAAACTGATTCTGAATTTATAGTTTAGAAAGAAAAGAATAAAGCAGAGACAGTTCTGTTGACTGCAGCAGCCTCGTTCTTCTCCAGAGCTCTTACTCGTTCTTGGGTCACGGAGTTGGGGACGATCACCGGAGACGACTTAGGACTCACAAAACCATAACGAAGGAACAGCTTACCCCCCGCCACCGGAGCGCCATGAAGATATCTGCAACAGGACGAAAACCAGGTCTACAGTAGGACTACAGTGGGTCTAAACCAGGTCTACAGTAGGTCTACAGTAGGTCTACAGTAGGTCTACAGTAGGTCTAAACCAGGTCTACAGTAGAACTACAGTTGGTCTAAACCAGATCTACAGTAGTACTACAGTAGGTCTACAGTGGGTCTAAACCAGGTCTACAGTAGGTCTACAGCAGGTCTACAGTAGGTCTAAACCAGGTCTACAGTAGGACTACAGTAGAACTACAGCAGGTCTACAGCAGGTCTACAGCAGGTCTACAGCAGGTCTACAGTAGGTCTAAACCAGGTCTACAGTAGGTCTACAGCAGGTCTACAGCAGGTCCACAGCAGGTCTACAGCAGGTCTACAGTAGGTCTAAACCAGGTCTACAGTAGGTCTACAGTAGGTCTAAACCAGGTCTACAGCAGGTCTACAGCAGGTCTAAACCAGGTCTACAGCAGGTCTACAGCAGGTCTAAACCAGGTCTACAGTAGGACTACAGCAGGTCTACAGTAGGTCTAAACCTGGTCTACAGCAGGTCCACAGCAGGTCCACAGCAGGTCTAAACCAGGTCTACAGTAGGTCTAAACCAGGTCTACAGTAGGACTACAGCAGGTCTACAGCAGGTCTAAACCAGGTCTACAGCAGGTCTACAGCAGGTCTAAACCAGGTCTACAGTAGGTCTAAACCAGGTCTACAGTAGGACTACAGCAGGTCTACAGCAGGTCTAAACCAGGTCTACAGTAGGACTACAGCAGGTCTACAGCAGGTCTAAACCAGGTCTACAGCAGGTCTACAGCAGGTCTAAACCAGGTCTACAGTAGGACTACAGCAGGTCTACAGCAGGTCTAAACCTGGTCTACAGCAGGTCCACAGCAGGTCTACAGCAGGTCTAAACCAGGTCTACAGTAGGACTACAGTAGGACTTACTTGGCTGAGACCTTGAACCTGAACTGGTTGAAGTTGCTGAAGCTGATGTAGTTGTGTCTGGGTTGGATAAAAATGGTGAAACTGGGCAGAACTGAACAGAAACACAGGCGTTAGACTCTGATACAGATCTGTGTAAAAACCCAGAGTCTGTGACGGGTTCTGACCGTATTCTCGGACTTCAAAGTCGGTCTTGGCCACGGTGTCGAAGTGATCTACGAGGACGCCGATCGTCCAGACGCCCAGCCTGCGCAGAACAGAAGTGCTTTTAGTGCAAGTGATTTGTAAGAACCATAGAGACGATAAGTTTGAGTCTGAGAATACTAATGTTTGCGACAGATTTGGATGTAGACAAGTCAGTTTGTTTCCTTTTGAGGACGGCACACTTCAAAACGTAAGAAGTTCTAAAAACAATATTAGAGCTCAATAAATCTCAATTTACAATATATATTGATGAATGCATTACTAAAAGAGACTTGCCTAACTTTTCTAAACACAAGTGTAGGAGCAGTGTTTCTGAGAACTTCCTCCGAAGAGTCAGTGTTGTTCTGTGAAGTGTCTGAGGCTGCTACAGGTTTCATTATGGCTTCTGTTGTTGCCATTTTTAAAACACAGTAACATCTCGTGTCTCTGAGGAAGGCCGCATCGAAACATTACTAAACATTAAAACTTTAATCACAAACACTGGTCTAAAACTGAAGGAACCTTTTGGACTTCTGTGAACAAGGGCGAGAGTCACACTGGGTCAGAAGCAAAAACATTTCCCAGTCAGAATCACATTACCACATTACCAGCCCGGGAATGTCTTACACCAGGCCTTATTGAATCTTTCACTGAAGATATTTGTTTTAATCAATTCCATGCATAAAACAATTAAAGATATCTAAAAAAAGTAAGTAAAAGCATGTTTTTATAGATGATGATTGTAGCTGTAGATACATCTGTGACAACATTTACAACTGTCATGGTTCTTTCTTTAATTTGAAATGTCCATCATGAGCCTATCTGACCTGTTTCCTCCACAGAGGGCCGTAACTGTGGCAATAAAGGGGCACATACAATAATGCACCTTAATAAAGCACCTTAACATACTAAAGTACAAGAACCTCACAGAGACAGTAAAAACACTCAAAACCACAGAGAACTACAGTTTTAAGGTCAGAGATGAAGGGGCTGAGCAGCTCAGCTTTTTTTTTATGAAATTAGGAAACCTAACAGAGAAGACTTGTGCTGTAAGTGAGACAATAACAATAACGAAAAGTAATGTCTGTTTTTAACTGAGTATTATGCATTGAACAATATAATATTAATAATAAATAATAATTTCTGTTTTTCCTCAGCTTTAACAGAACTTAACGGAAAAAGGAAACTCCAGCTCCAGAATCAAGGAACAACAAGTGCATTCTTTGGGCAAATGTTTCTATTGCACTTTTTAACTCTTCTGCTTTTTAGCTCTGAAACTAAAAGGTCCAGGCCTGGTCACACCTTAAAGGGACGTGCATCTTGAGAGGCTGCTGCTGTAACAAAAAAGTGCACAATATAACGTCAGATCTAAGCCTCCTGACTCACGGGACAGTGTCACTACCGTGGGTCAGGGACAGGAGACCTGCAGCTGCCCTGTTTTTATTGGTTAGAGACTTGTAATAAAAAAAAAATAAAAGTATTAGTCAACTTTTTTACTGGAGCAAATAAAAAAATGTCATGTTTGCAAATATTATTTGTTCAAATGTAAAAAGAATATATGCATTTTTGACGAGTGTTGCTTTGATTCAGTCTTTTGTCTTTGAGTTCCCTTTTTTTTATTTTGTTGATTTTGTCACAAAGCTCACGGGGGCGGAGTCTGACGGAGCTGTCTCCTGATTGGCCAGTGCTTCTTTTAGCGACAGCTCAGTGAACTGGAACAACGGTTCAAAAGCACAGAAAGCATTTTAATAGTGTCCTACCTCTTGGAAGGCTGAGGCTGTGGTTTTGTCAACATTTGTCACAGACTGTATTCTCGTTCATCTCAAGACTAACATTTGATTTAACATTTTTAATCTGCTGAACAACAAACTGTTATGTCCAATATTCACAACATTTATTTTCATGTTCTTTGTAAGGAAACAGTGGACTATGGAATCTATCTTTACTGTCCACAATAAATGCTGTAAAGTGTATATATATATATATATATATATATATGTTTGTATTTAAAAGAAGAGATGTAACCCATAGAATAGATCTAAACTGTAAACATGTGGTAAAGGGAAGTTGTAAGGGCAATAGATTTAAATGTGTTTTTAATATGTTGCCTAATCAATAATAAACAGACACTACACTCTTTGCTTTTCTTCTTGGTCTTAGACAGAATATATACAGTTGTGTTCATAAGTTTACAACCTCTGGCAGATTTCTTTTGGCCATTTTTCAGAGAATATGAATAATAACAGAAAAACCTTTCTTTCGCTCATAGTTAGTGTTTGGATGAAGCCATTAATTTACAATAACAACTGTGTTTACTCTTTTTAAATCATAAAGACAACACAAACTACCCAAATGACCCTGATCAAAAGTTTAATACTGTGTAATGCACCTTTAACATCAACGACACCTGAGGTCTTTTGTGGAAACGTCAGCAGCTCTGGATGAAAGATACAAGGGTCTGTCAGAAACTCACTGACCTTTCATACACACACTGATTACAAACAGGTCACAGGTGAGGAGGGTTACCTTTAGGAGCCTCAAACCTGTTTGAGTCACATGTTCATGTTCTCAGGCCAACATCAACTTTAGATCAGGGTCATTATGGTTTTAAAAGAGTAAACACAATTGTTTGACGATAAATGGCTTCATCCAAACACTAACTGTGTGTTTGTGTTATCATTTATATTCTCTGAAACTGATTAAATAACCAGAAAAACAATTATGATACGTAATGTAATAAGAGCTCATGCTGTTACTAAGTTCATCGACTAAAAGTTTCAGGCTGTTTGACAAAGGTTTTCAGTCTTTCAGACTGCTTCTGGAGAAGAGTGTGTGCTTCCAGAGACGAGGGTTGATGAGGCAGCAGCTGCAGGACAGAGGCACAGCTCAGGCTGCTCCAGACTCCAAACCAGATGTGCTCCTTGAACAGGAGATGAATATTTGAACATGAATCTATTTAATGTCTAAACAGAAACACTAAAAACATGGTTGTAGCTGATGCCCCTGCGTAAATATTCACCCTACACAGCTTTTTATTATTCTAAGAGCGCTGTGTCCCGGCCTCGGTGAAGACTCCTCCTCAGTAGGTCTTTGTCTCCTGCTGCAGACAGGACACTCAAGCTCCTGGATTCTTGCACCTTTGAGACACAAACAGTTTAATTATCACTGGTCACATTTTTATGGCAATATATTGCTGCTGATCCATTTTAAACGCAGGTTGTGGTGGTTAAAATAGACTTAGTGCTGTGTACTTGGAGGACACTGGACAGTAGGCCATGGTTCTCCAAAAGCTGTCTGTATGACACTTATCACTAAATGACAGTACAGGATGAAAACGAGTAGTTCCATGTTTATTTACACTTTACTACACCACCTCAGACTCTTCACCCAGTCAAACTAAATAGTCAAACTAAATGAGCCTTACTACAGCCCATCGTTTATATCGACTGTGAGCAGTAGGTCAAGGCACATCATGAAACCAGTCAGTCTACACCTTTAGTTACTCAGAAAATTAAAATACCACCAACAAACATGAACTGAATGTGTGAAAATAACACAAAGTAAAAGCTTGTCCAGGTCTTTGTCTCCTTTGTTCTCTTTCATCTCTTTCTCTTTCTTTCTTAAAAAAAAAAAAAAACTTGGTTTTGCCTGAAAAGCGGTAAATGGTGATTCTCAAAGGCTTAAGTTGTGTTTTGAACTACACAACTGTTCCATCCTGTACAAACTGCCAAAACTTGCAGAAAAGCAACATCCTAAGTGGGTACAGGGCATATCAAATGTTAGCTTAGCTTCATTTTTAGCTTTCTGACAAACACATACATTGTACACATACATAACAATAATGTTAATAAATACTTACATTTTTTTAAAATCCTTTTTTGTGGGCAAAACTTTCTGAAGCAGATATGTTTTCTGTGCTTTTGAACCGTTTCGAACAGACGGGAGCCAGAGTTGTCGCTAAAAGAGGCACTGTCCAATCAGGAGACAGCTCCGTCAGCAAGTTTGCAAAACCGGTCTCTTTATGTTTATTGTCTTTACCAGTGTAGATGTAAAAGGGAATATCGTCCCAAAGCGAAAAGGCCGCTGATTGAGTGTGCAGCGTCGCCACGCTGCTATCGCTGTAATGCTAGGTTAGCGGTTAGCTTAGAAGGTAAATTCCTTTTTAAAACAGACTGACTCCAAAACCATGTAGATTATTGGTGCTTTGTTTGTGCTGTAAACTATTTAGTCTGTGAGTCTGTAGGTCTGTGGGTCTGTAGACCAGTAGGTCTGTGGGTCTGTAGACCAGTAGGTCAGTAGAGCTGTAGGTCTGTGGGTCTGTAGGTCAGTAGGTCTGTAGGCCAGTAGGTCTGTGGGTCTGTAGGTCTATGGGTCACTGGGTCTATGTCTGGTCCTAATGCAGTGGGTCATACTTGGGGTTGATGGGGATCCTGAAGGGGTTCTGCAGCGAAGGCATGCCGTTACTGACGTCCTTCACCTCCACGACATCCACCTTCTCATGATTCGGGTCCTGACCCAAAACAGAGGGGTTAGTTCAGTCACAGCGCCCCCCGCAGGAGGATAGGCTCCTGCCGGAGGACAGGCAGGAGGACAGTGCACTCACCCTGAAGGTCAGGAATACGCTGCGGTCGGCAGGTCTCAGCTCTTGGTTCAGAGAGAACACCCTCACCTTCACTGTGAACCAGAGGAAAGAGGATCAGAGACTGGAGTAAAACAACATCTAGGACTGAACCAGGTCTAACCAGGTCTTTCCTGGACTCACCGCTCTGCTGGGGCGTGTACAGGGGCTTGTCCGTCTGGATGAACATGAAGCCATTGCTGCGGCTGATGGGGACCTGGACATTTTCGTTGATGGTGTTTGATATTATGTGAAGGACCACATTTTTCATTTCGTCATTCACGTTCTCCGGCAAAAGCTGTGGAAGACAGAGGGGTCAGTGCAGGCCTGGTTCAGGTGAGAAGAGACGGCAACAACCAGTCCTCAGCTGTGTGTGGCCCTTAGTGTAATCAGAACAATCTGACCGCCTCAAAACCTTAAACACAAAACTCTTTCACAAAACACTGAACACATTCCCACATTTCCCACAGCCACTGATATCCAGACTGTGCGTTGTTCCTACCCTCGTGACCTGAGTCTGTGGAACCCCCCCTCCCCTGTTTTCACCTGGATCTGACCCTTCAGGGCCTGGTGACCTGTGGATCTCTGTGATGTGACCTCTGACCTGTGGATCTCTGTGAGCTGGAGCTGAAGCCTCGTTCTCTCTGCAGCTCTTTCTACTGTTTGGTTCAGTGTCATGATCCATATGTAGTTTTAATATTAACAATAGTTAGCATCACCGCGAAGGATAGAGTCTGTTAGCTTCAGCTTCAGAGGAGAGGCCAGGGAATAACTCTGATTATGTCTGGGTTCAAAGAGAAAAGGGCTATTAACACGTTACATTCCTTAGGTCTGTGAGGAGTCTGCATGTCCTCGTTACCGTGGGTTCTCTGTGGTACTCGGCTCCTCCCAACGTCCAAACACATGCATGTATAGGTTAACTGACAACTCTAAAGTGTCCCTAGTGAATGAATGTGAGAGTGAATGTCTGTCTGTCACTGTCTGTCTCTAAGTGTTAACCCTGCGACTAACTGGCCACTGTCCAGGGTATACCCTGCCCATAGCTGCTGGGATAGTCTCCAGTTACCCCCGCGACCCCTAACGGGACTAACTGGAAGAAAAATTAATGAATAGAATGAACATTCTTAGGTCTATGAGTCAAAATACAGCATCAGAACTAGCACACACTGATCTAAAACTAAAAACAAGACACATTTTATACTTTTATATTGACTTGTAACTGAGTAAGATACAGCCCTGTCTCAGGTGAGTCTTACCCGCAGCTGCACCTCCCCTGGTGGTGGTTCTGGGCAGTCGTCACCATTTGCTGTACCATGTGCGAATCAGCCATGGTTTTTTGGTGCAGTGCAACAGGCTCCGTGGCCGAACAACTGCACAACTACCTTCTCTGTGGCATCCAACCGGAACGACCGGGGAGCAACAACCAAGAACCTGCAGGGAAGAAAGAGGGAGATATTATCAACCAGGAACCTGCAGGGAAGAAAGAGGGAGGCATTATCAACCAGGAACCTGCAGGGAAGAAAGAGGGAGGCATTATCAACCAGGAACCTGCAGGGAAGAAAGAGGGAGATATTATCAACCAGGAACCTGCAGGGAAGAAAGAGGGAGATATTATCAACCTGGAACCTGCAGGGAAGAAAGAGGGAGGCATTATGAACCAGGAACCTGCAGGGAAGAAAGAGGGAGGCATTATCAACCTGGAACCTGCAGGAGTAGGGTCTGGGTCACTCGGTTGCCACGGTTACGCACCAAACACAAGCAGCAAATAATCTATTGTGCTCTGGATAATAGGACACAGTGGCTCAGTGGTAGAGCAGTCTTCCTATAACCGGAAGGTTGGCGGTTCGATTCCCGCTCTGCCCTGTTCATACTTTCGTTGTGTCCTTGGGCAAGACACTTAACCCACCTTGCCTCCAGTGTCCGTAGCACTGGTGTATGAATGTGTGTGACTGTAGAGGTGTGTTTGGTGGTGGTCGGAGAAGGTTGAGCGCCGTGTGTATGGCAGCCCCCCCCCCCAATGCAATGTTAAAATGAGAAGAGCAGATATGTCAGAAAACAAACACGATTAAAAGAATCAGGGGCAAACTATTTAATTTTACATGTGTGGATTCATAACAATGCCTTCAGCCTTCATTCATAAAGCCCAGCTCTCTTACCAGTTGAACTCAGAAAAGTCTCACCTTAAAAACTGAGTCGAATTATACAGTTTTTTCTACAATTTTAAATTGTATAGATGTTTAGCTAGAACATGTTTAATGTAATCATGTTCAGGTTTCCAGACTTCAAATGTTACCAAATAAGAAATCAAAGCTAGCACTAAAAAGTGATCTCTAAATAATACAAACAAAACCAGATGTTGTTTGAAAATGAGGAACGCTTCACGAATTTGCGTGTCATCCTTGCGCAGGGGCCATGCTAATCTTCTCTGTATCGTTCCAATTTTAGTATATGTGTTAGCGAACTAACACAACAGAGACAGCACTCTGTCTGAGTTATATAGGCCTCTGCAGGCAGGACTGCCTCACTCATGGTGTGGGATTCACAGGTGCATCATGGGTAATCTGCTCGAGCTTAATGTGCGTGGCTGTCGGACTGTGAGGGGTTATATGACTGTGGGCTGTCAGGGGAATTAGCTCAAATGGTAGAGCGCTCGCTTAGCATGTGAGAGGTAGCGGGATCGATGCCCGCATTCTCCAGGTGTCTTTTAACATTTACATTTACATTTATTCATTTAGCAGACGCTTTTATCCAAAGCGACTTACATTACATTACCAGTGTTACAGTCACTGGAGGCAAGGTGGGTTAAGTGTCTTGCCCAAGGACACAACGACAGTATGAACTGTGGGAAGAGCGGGAATCGAACCGCCTACCTTCCGGTTGAAAGACGACCGCTCTACCAGTAGCCGGGGCGGCAACCATACCAACTTTATTTGTTAAGCACTTTACAACAACCACAGTTGACCAAAGTGCTGTACAGAGTAATAAAATAACATAAAAATAGATACATACATATACATTTATAACCACAGAGAAAGAAAGACAATAAAGTAACAAATTGAATCAGGTAAATAAAGTAAATAAATAAAGTCAACATCTTACTGGGTATCAAAAGCCAAAGAAAATAGATGGGTTTTAAGAGTGGTTTTAAAATAAGCTAAAGAAGAAGCAGAGGCCTGCTTAACGTGCAAAGGCAGATCATTCCACAGTTTAGGGGCAGACACAGCAAAGGCACGGTCCCCTCTGAGCTTACACTTAGTTTGTGGCACAGTCAGGAGCAGCTGATCATCTGATCTGAGAGAGCGGACGGGTTTATAAGAGTGTAGAAGGGTCCTCAGCCTGTGTTTTTAACAATGACAGTAAATACTATGAACCACACCGGCCCATTGGTCCCCTATTCACTGAAATGTCATTATGAAAGGTCAATAAAATGGTGGTTACATCCGGGCTTTTCTACTTTTACTCCATAGTAAAAGAATAGTTTTCAGATAGCATAAACGGACATATTACCCCCCCAGTGGTGTAAAGTAACGAATTACAAATACTCTCATTACTGTAATTGAGTATTTTTTCTCAGGAATTGTACTTTATTAAGTAGTTTAAAAACAGTGTACTTTTACTTGTACTTGAGTACATTTTTAGTGCTGTATCGGTACTTTTACTGCACTATTTTCCCTCAACCTGCAGTCACTACATTGTTCATTTTTTTTTCCTGTCAATGATGATTGGCTAAGGAGAATAATCAGTCCAGTGATTCCCGTCCAATCAAATCGCGCATAGAAAACTTGCATCAGACAGACTTCAAAACACCTGGCGCCAATTTAGTTTAATCATGGAGGAGGAGGAGGAAGGAAGTGTGGTGGATGCTTCAACATGCAGTAACTCAAATACAGCACTTCAGCATCCTTGGCGTACCTGAAGGAGCTTTTTACAATGAAGGCGAAGAAGGGCAATTGTGTTGTTATGTCATGCCTACTTTGCTTGCCCAGACCGGTTGACATATCAGCATTCAAGAGTTCTTCCTCTAATTTAAAAAAGCACATCGAGGTAAGATTTCATATTTGCTAAGTATCATATTTTAAATATTTATGTTAAATGGTATAATAAACCACAAATATAGTGTGGGGGCATAAATAAAACTGTGTTAGGTTTTATGAGCCAATGTGAATTAAGGGATGCACGAATGTTTCAGGCAACGAAATTATTCGGCCAAAAACAATTGCGTTAGCGATTAGCAACCAGCTTGGAGTGAAGGCACGGTCATTTTATTAATGCAGCAATATGGACGTGTTCGAGAAAACGCAAAAATCATCACAAGCAACGACTGCTTAAAAAGACTATCTCGTCAGTCGTCATTGATGAGAAGAGGAGCGGGTTGTTGCTGGTTATACTGTAGGCCTATGTATAATGACTTAAATCACAAAATGGCTTTAAACCTTCCCCACAGCTTTCAAAGAGGCCCGCATCACACCTCTACTGAAGAAACCCACTCTTAACCCTACTCTGCTTGAAAACTACAGACCGGTTTCCCTCCTTCCCTTCATTGCCAAAGCTCTGGAGCGAGCTGTGTTTACTCAGCTCTCATCCTTTCTCACACGGAACAACCTCCTGGACCAGAACCAGTCTGGGTTCAAGAGCGGTCATTCCACGAAACTGCCCTGCTCTCAGTCATCGAAGCTCTGAGACTGGCAAAGGCAACATCCAAGTCATCTGTACTCATCTTACTGGATCTGTCTGCTGCTTTTGACACTGTTAATCATCACATCCTCCTGTCCTCTCTCAGGGCGATGGGTGTCTCTGGAATGGCGTTGCAATGGTTCAAGTCTTACCTCTCGGATAGGTCATTCAGAGTATCCTGGAGAAATGAGGTCTCTGAGTCCCAACATCTCAATACAGGGGTGCCACAGGGCTCAGTGCTCGGACTGCTACTCTTTTCCATATACATGACATCCCTTGGCTCTGTCATCCAGAAGCATGGCTTTTCCTATCACTGCTGCAGATGACACTCAACTCCACCTGTCATTTCATCCTGGCGATCCGGCGGTCTCTGCTCGCGTCTCGGCATGTCTGAGTGACATCTCACTTTGGATGAAGGAGCATCACCTGCAGCTGAACCTTGCAAAAACAGAACTGCTTGTGATTCCGGCCCATCCAAAGACCCACCACAACCTCTCCATTCAACTAGGCCCATCAACCATTACACGTCCAGCACTGCCAGAAATCTGGGAGTGGTAATTGATGATCAGCTAGACTTCACAAGTCATGTCGCCAGCACCACCCGGTCCTGTAGATTCATCCTCTACAACATTAGAAAAATTAGACCTTTCCTATCAGAGCACTCTCATAAATTCTAGTCCAGGCTCTTGTCTTGTCCAAACTGGACTATTGCAATGCCCTACTGGCTGGACTCCCGCCTGCTGCAACCAAACCTCTGCAGCTGATCCAGAATGCAGCAGCAAGAGTGGTCTTTAATGAACCAAAGAGAGCGCACGTATCTCCTCTATTCATTAGGTTACACTGGCTCCCGGTTGACGCCCGCATCAAGTTCAAAGCTATGCTCTTGGCCTACAAAACCACCTCTGGTTCTGCACCCCCATATCTTCACTCACTAATACAGACCTACGTTCCTACCAGATCCCTGCGCTCTGCAAATGAACAACGTCTGGTGGTACCGTCCCAAAAAGGTACAAAATCACTCTCACGTACCTTCTCTGGATCTGTTCCACATTGGTGGAATGATCTACTGCTGCTACAAGATCAGCACATTCTGTAGCCATCTTTAAAAAACACCTGAAAACACATCTCTTCCGTCAACACCTGACTGACAAACACTGAGCCCTACTTCCTTTCTATCGATTCCTTTAAAAAAAAAAAAAAAAAAAAAAAAAAAAAAAAAAAAATTCTCTTATCCTTAGCATCGTATACTGTGCTGGGTTTAAACTGACTAGTTTTTTGTGCACTTATGCTTTTTGTACCTTGTGTTGTTAAAGTTGCTTCCATTGTTATCCTCACTTGTAAGTCGCTTTGGATAAAAGCGTCTGCTAAATGACTAAATGTAAATGTAAATGTAAACCGCTACTAAATACACTGCAGAATACAATGCGCAATTTGAATGTAAAAGAGAACGACACTGTTATAAAGCTACATATTTATTTCACAGGGTATAAGGTGGAATAAGTCACAGCATAATACTCACTACTCCCTACTCTTGAGTACTTTTGAAGGGGCTACTTTTTACTCGTACTTTGAGTGGTATTTAGGACAGGTACTTTTACTCCACTCACATTCCATTTTTTGGTAAGTAATAGTACTTTTACTTGATTTTTCAGTACTCTTCCCACCACTGACCCCCCCACACACACACACACACAAGAAATGTACATCGGACCCTTAGATGAGGTTCTCAGTCATTCAGGTCATGTTGAAGAAAAAGGTCAAAGCAATAGAATCTGGACTCAGTTAAAAATAAACTACACAGTTTTACAAAGTTTATTACGATGCTGAACAACATGTTTTTAAACATCTCTTTTGTGTTTTTTTACTATTTTAAAATGTATAGATTTTTTGCCAGAACATGTTTTATGTAATCATATATAAATATATTTTCAAGTTTACAGACTTAAATATTTCCAAGTTAGGAAATAAAAGCCAGAATAAAGTGCTCTCTAAATATTACAGACGAAACGAGATCTCCAGAGATTCTTTTTTACTTGACTTTTTATTCATCTTTTAGAGCATGTTTAAGATGATCATATGCAACTGTGTTAGTGTTGTTTGCCATCGTCGGGTCTGTGTGTAACGAGCTGCTCAAATACATTGTCGTTGGTGGGATTTATAAAGTCGTCTGAACTAAAGAGCAGAAATAAAACTCCAGACTCACGTTTTGGCCTGAGCCTCTGTTTCGGGGCAGATCCAGACAAAGAGCAACAGCAGCAGCAGGACCTTCATCTTGAGCCCAGTCCTGGGACCCTTCCAGACTCGGTTAGACCCAGTCAGACTCAGACTCTGTTCGACCTGAGCGCGTCTGAGAGTCTGTGAGGCCGTTCTGTGGCTGTTTATTGTTTTTTGAGTGGTTTTTGGCTTTGACCAGCGGCTGTGACGGGAAATCAGTGTCTCAAAGGTGAGTTTACTTAAGTTTGTGTGTTCTGCTCTTTCACAACTGTTTACAGTCCATCTGTATCAGCTTTACAGTGTTTTCTATAGAAACCAGCTTTAGACCTGACTTTTCCTTTGTTAGAAACCGGGTCTAAACCGGGTCTAAACCGGGTCTAAACCGGGTCTAAACCGGGTCTAAACCAGGTCTAAACCAGGTCTAAACCAGGACTAAACCAGGTCTAAACCAGGACTAAACCAGGTCTAAACCAGGTCTAAAACAGGACTAAACCAGGACTAAACCAGGACTAAACCAGGACTAAACCAGGACTAAACCAGGTCTAAACCAGGTCTAAACCAGGTCTAAACCAGGTCTAAACCAGGACTAAACCAGGTCTAAACCAGGTCTAAACCAGGTCTAAACCGGGTCTAAACCGGGTCTAAACCAGGTCTAAACCAGGTCTAAACCGGGTCTAAACCAGGTCTAAACCGGGTCTAAACCGGGTCTAAACCGGGTCTAAACCAGGTCTAAACCAGGACTAAACCAGGACTAAACCAGGTCTAAACCAGAACTAAACCAGGACTAAACCAGGTCTAAACCAGGTCTAAACCGGGTCTAAACCGGGACTAAACCAGGTCTGAACCGGGTCTAAACCGGGTCTAAACCGGGACTAAACCGGGACTAAACCAGGTCTAAACCGGGTCTAAACCGGGACTAAACCGGGACTAAACCAGGTCTAAACCGGGACTAAACCGGGACTAAACCGGGTCTAAACCGGGTCTAAACCAGGACTAAACCAGGTCCAAACCAGGACTAAACCAGGTCTAAACCGGGTCTAAACCGGGTCTAAACCGGGTCTAAACCGGGTCTAAACCAGGACTAAACCGGGTCTAAACCAGGTCTAAACCGGGACTAAACCGGGTCTAAACCAGGACTAAACTAGGACTAAACCAGGACTAAACTAGGACTAAACCAGGTCTAAACCAGGTCTAAACCAGGTCTAAACCAGGTCTAAACCAGGTCTAAACCAGGACTAAACCAGGTCTAAACCAGGACTAAACTAGGACTAAACCAGGACTAAACTAGGACTAAACCAGGTCTAAACCAGGTCTAAACCAGGTCTAAACCAGGTCTAAACCAGGTCTAAACCGGGTCTAAACCAGGACTAAACTAGGACTAAACCAGGACTAAACTAGGACTAAACCAGGTCTAAACCAGGTCTAAACCAGGACTAAACTAGGACTAAACCAGGACTAAACTAGGACTAAACCAGGTCTAAACCAGGTCTAAACCAGGTCTAAACCAGGTCTAAACCAGGTCTAAACAGGTCTAAACCAGGTCTAAACAGGTCTAAACCCTAACTGAACCCCCCTCACTCACTACAGAACCCACTGAGTCCTCCTCCTTGGCGACTGGTGCCACTTCCGTGTCTTCATCCACCCTGGGCTACCTTCCAGGCTCCTCCCAGACTAAAACACCCTTCACCTCAACACCTCCCCCGCTCAACTTATACAAACCTATCTACCACCTGGTCAGACCAAGTAGGAAGCTCCAGGACTGGTACTTCATTGGGAGAAGGCCTGTCCTTATCCTGGGGGACTCCAATATCAATCGAATCCCCCCTCACCATCACAGAAATATCCAGTTAGACAGTTACCCAGGAGCCAATATTTATCACTTTCACAAACTTATGGAAAAATCACAAATCAATACATCCACCAAAATCCTCATTCTGGCCATAGGCCTAAACAATAGAGAACAGGACCCCCAGCAAACATCTGTCAAGCAAATGAGTTCACTGTACAAACAAGCAAAGTTGACCTTCCCTAATGCAGACATATACTTTCCCAAAATCAATTTCTCCCTTAACCTCCCTCAAAAACAAAAGGAAAACCTTATTCAGCTTAATAAATACATTTCCACCCACTTTCCCTTTCTAGCAGAAATCCCTCAAGACACCTTCATTACAGTTGCAGATAATATCCACTGGACACCTACCACATGGCGCTATATTCAGTAACTGGCTCCGTCAACTAAATTTAATCTAGATTACTATTCCAACCCGGTCTCCCCCAAATACAACTCCCCATTTATTACCCAGTCCTTTTCTCCCACTCGACAAACCACAGTGGATCTGGGGTGGAGTTCGGCCTCCAACATCTTAAACTTATCCACCCTCTTCACGCCAACTACCGCACAAGTTGGCTTGCTGGAGAGAGGCCTTACTTTTATACCACGTCCCACAAAACCTAACTGGGAGGAACTTCAAAAGGACCTTCACTACTATCACCGTCGTCTCAAAATAGCCTCTTATTTCCACAATAGAACCTCCTCCAGTAGCCGACCCTTCACCCATCCATCTTTGTGGGAACCAGCTACTTCTCAAATAAACATATCCATCCAACGCTATATCAGCAGCAACCTCCGCACTCTTCGCTCTTTCCAACCCACGCCAGATATTAAAGATAACCTCGCCCCTCAGGAACGTTCAGCCCTCCGTCAACTCATCCATAACCCCAACATCATTATCAAACCTGCAGACAAAGGTTCCAAAATAGTCATCCTGGACCGACAACAATACCTCTTCGAAGCAAATCGTCAGCTCAATAATCCCCAGCACTACCGTCCCCTGGCCAACAGCATACAATCTATCACCCAGATGCAACTACGATCCATTATACAATCTCTTTATGACAAGAAAGTCATAACAAACAAACAGCTACACTTTCTCTATGGTCCAGATCAGCCCACTCGTATCTTCTATCTCCTTCCTAAAATCCACAAAGATCCTCATACCTGGACTATTCCTTTTGAGGTTCCTCCGGGTCGCCCAATAGTCTCAGATTGCAACAGTGCCACTTACAATATAGCTCAATACCTCAACTCCTTCCTTAATCCACTCTCCAACAGGCACCCCAGCTACATTAAAGACACCTATCACTTCCTGGACACCATCAGGCCCATGGCTGTCCACAACCACACTTACCTTTTCACAATTGACATAGATTCTCTATATACTAATATCATAACCAACTTGGGCATCTCTGCCGTTCAAAAAACCTTCAGTAGATATCCAGACCCTAATAGACCGGACTCAGAAATCATTCCAGCTTCTTAAACTCTGTTTAGACAACAATGACTTTAGTTTCAATAATAAACATTATCTCCAGATAAGTGGAACAGCCAAGGGTCAAAGGTTAGCCCCGCCTACGCCAACATCTACATGAGCGAGTGGGAACAGGGAGGCCCTTACAAAATGCCCCCTCCAACCCCTGTTTTTTCTCCGTTATCTGGATGACATCATTGGAGCATGGCCACACCCTCTGCACACTTTCCATCAATTTATAGACACCTTGAATAATCACCACCCATCCATCAAACTCAAATACACCATACATCCACAGCAGGTTCATTTTCTGGACACAACAGTTTTTTCAGCCCCTAAAAGATACCCAAAACAGATCAAAACCAAGGTTTACTTCAAAACGACAGATACACATGCCCTTCTTCATAAATCGAGCTATCACCCCAAACACACCTTCTCTGGAATAATAAAATCACAGCTCATCAGATTTCATCGCATCTGTTCAAATACCACAGACTTCCACCAGGCTACTTCAACCCTGTTCTCTGCTCTGCGTAAGCGTGGCTATTCAAAAAGATTTCTACGTCACCTAAAATACCAGACCATGGCCTCCCTTACTCCCACTCGCTCCGAAAGAGGCCGACTTTCACCCCTGGTCCAAGAAGAATTGTCTACACTAACCGCCAGCTATAGCTACAGCTATCTCCCAATCCTCCCCTTTCCCCTACCCTAACCAGGGTTTGAATCCCTCCTCCAGTCCCTGTCGATACTGCCCTTGCCCCTACCTAACCAGGGTTTGAATCCCTACCCTCCAGGCTCTGTAGACACGCAGATACAGAACTTGCGTATTCTTCCGTTTATCACCACATTCTCCCACACAATCTTAAACCTACACAAAACAATTAAACAGTCCTTCACACACCTACAACAAGACTACCAGCCATCTAAACCACTAAACCAGGACTAAACCAGGTCTAAACCAGGTCTAAACCTCTAAACCAGGTCTAAACCAACTAAACCAGGTCTAAACCAGGTCTAACCAGGACTAAACCAGGACTAAACTAGGTCTAAACCATCTAAACCAGGTCTAAACCATTAACCAGGACTAAACCAGGTCTAAACCAGGACTAAACCAGGTCTAAACCAGGACTAAACCAGGACTAAACCAGGTCTAAACCATTCTAAACCAGGACTAACTAGGACTAACCAGGTCTAAACCAGGTCTAAACCAGGTCTAAACTAGGACTAACCAGGTCTAAACCAGGTCCTAAACCAGGTCTAAACCAGGTCTAAACCAGGACTAAACCAGGTCTAAACCAGGACTACCAGGTCTAAACCAGGTCTAAACCAACCCATCCCTAACCAGGTCTAAACCAGGTCTAAACCAGGACTAACCAGGACTAACCATCCTAACCTTAACCAGGTCTACCAGGACTAACCAGGTCTAAACCAGGTCTACCCATCCCTAACCTTAACCATTTAAACCCATCCCTAACCTTAACTAAACCATCTAACCAGGACTAAACTAGGACTAACCAGGTCTAAACCAGGTCTAAACCATCCCTAACCTTAACCAGGACTACCCATCTAACCAGGACTAACCTCCATCTAACCTCTAACCTTACCCATCCCTAACCTAACCGTCTAAACCAACTAAACCAGGTCTAACCATCTAACCAGGACTAAACCATCTAACCAGGACTAAACCATCTAACCATTAAACCAGGACTAACTAACCATCCTCTAAACCTCTAAACCAGGTCTACCCATCCTAAACCAGGACTAACCAGGACTAAACCAGGACTAAACCAGGTCTAAACCAGGTCTAAAACATCTAAACCAGGACTAAACCAGGTCTAAACCAGGACTAAACCAGGTCTAAACCAGGTCTAAACCAGGACTAAACTAGGACTAACCAGGACTAAACCAGGTCTAAACCAGGTCTAAACCAGGTCTAAACCAGGACTAAACCAGGTCTAAACTTGTGTTTTGGTGTGTTTTTATAATTATTGCTCATGTTATTTAATATTTTTAATGTTTATTTATTGTATGAAGCAATCTTCCTTATAGCACTTATTACTGAATCTAAAAAACTAGACGCACTTACCTGAGGCATGTTATAGTAATGTCAGTGGGACCTGGCTCTATGGAGAGGGATCTAATCGTTCTACTCATATGTACAACAGCATACACCCAGACACAGACCTACAGGGACAGCACATTAGCGGGGAATCCATGGATCAAGTCTCGGACAATGGTTTGACTAACTGTGTGATTACTAACAAGGGTTTATTTTTACTAACTTTTATTTTATTAATTGATCTGATATTTCCTATTAAGCACTTGACTGATAGCACTTAAACAGCACCAAGACTGCACTATGGATGACCTGCTTTATGCCCCCCCCAATAGGCCTGTGCTAAACAAAAAAACACACACCAGTAAAAAATGCCTCTCCTCTGGCCTCTGGTGGTAAAATTCAGGCAGGATTTGACTGGACCCCCAGGTGACCTACAGGTTTTCTTCCTCTATTCGTCAGGTCAGTAGGCCTGTGCACTATATCCTAAACTAGGATTTTTTTCAAATAGAGCCCTAATCCCCAACAGGACTAAACCAGGACTAAACCAGGACTAAACAAGGTCTAAACCAGGACTAAACCAGGACTAAACAAGGTCTAAACCAGGACTAAACCAGGTCTAAACCAGGTCTAAACCAGTTCTAAACCAGTTCTAAACCAGTTCTAAACCAGGTCTAAACCAGGTCTAAACCAGTTCTAAACCAGGTCTAAACCAGGTCTAAACCAGGTCTAAACCGGGTCTAAACCAGGTCTAAACCGGGTCTAAACCGGGTCTAAACCAGGTCTAAACCAGGACTAAACCAGGGTCTAAACCAGGTCTAAACCAGGGTCTAAACCGGGTCTAAACCGGGTCTAAACCGGGTCTAAACCAGGTCTAAACCAGGTCTAAACCAGTTCTAAACCAGGTCTAAACCAGGACTAAACCAGGACTAAACCATGTCTAAACTAAACCAGGTCTAAACCAGGACTAAACCAGGTCTAAACCAGGTCTAAACCAGGTCTAAACCAGGTCTAAACCAGGACTAAACCAGGACTAAACCAGGTCTAAACCAGGTCTAAACCAGGACTAAACCAGGACTAAACCAGGTCTAAACCAGGTCTAAACCAGGTCTAAACCAGTTCTAAACCAGGTCTAAACCAGGTCTAAACCAGGTCTAAACCAGGTCTAAACCAGGACTAAACCAGGACTAAACCGGGTCTAAACCGGGTCTAAACCGGGTCTAAACCAGGACTAAACCAGGACTAAACCGGGTCTAAACCAGGACTAAACCGGGTCTAAACCAGGACTAAACCGGGTCTAAACCGGGTCTAAACCGGGTCTAAACCAGGTCTAAACCGGGTCTAAACCAGGTCTAAACCGGGACTAAACCAGGACTAAACATGGTCTAAACCAGGACTAAACCAGGTCTGAACCAGGTCTAAACCAGGACTAAACCGGATCTTAGTCTGATTTTCGAGGTAAAAGGCTGTAGTTCTTTAACGATGGCAGAGTTTGGGACAGAACTTTTAAACCTGTTCCTTAAATAACCCTGAGTTCAGTGTCGAGTCAAAGTCTGCGTTTGCACAAAGCATCTGTTCATTTTTTAAATCAATAATATATTCGACCAGAGCAGTTTCTTCTGTGAATGTAGCTGCAACACACACTGATTATTCTACTGTTTTCTCTTTGTGTTGAACTGGTTTTATTGATTCAAGATGAGTTTTCTGAAATTAGAAAAGTACATCCACTTTTTGGATTTTGTTTTTTATAAACTCAAACCTAGACCTTCAGCAACATCAAAACTAAAGTTGGATAAAACATTTACAAAGTTAGTGCGGGAAAATTCAATAAAGTTCTGGCTTTATCTCTAAAAAAAAAATGGTTATATTAGGATTTACACTGTGTGCACAATTATAAGGCAAGTTGTATTTTTGAGGATTAATTCTGTTATTGTACAACTACAGTGCTCTTGGTCAATCCAAAATGTTAACAAACCCTCAAAACTGTAGTAAAAGTGAAGTTTTGTCTTTAAGAGAATATCTACATATGGCCTTCACTGACCAGACACACAGAGGAGAACTCTGATGCATGTGATGGAGCGTTGTCTTGAACAAAACCCCGAAGTGGAGCTCTGTGTCTGTTACTGATCCAACCACGGCTCCATCCATCTGGTCCAACAAGACTCACTCTCATCTCATCAGTCACAAAACCTTTGAACAATTTGTCTTCAGATACTTCTTGGCTCATTCTTGAAATTTTAACTTCTGTGTCTTGTTCAGAGGTGGTCAGGTTTCAGTCTTTCTTACCTTGGCCATGTCTCTGAGACTGAACACCTCGTACTTCTTGACACTCCAGGAGGTTACAGTGGAATATGGCAGAACTGGAGGAGAATGGTTCCTGGTGGCTTCATGTTTGATTCTTAATCTGTGTCTTTTCTTCTCGACACGTTTCTTGCGACCCTGTTGACTATTTGCTACAAAACGATTGATGGTTCTGTGATCACGCTCCAATATCTGAGATATTTCAAGAGGGCTGCATCTCTGTGAAAGATGTTTTAGTTTTTGAATCAGTCAAATCTCTTTCGGCTCATTTTTCCTGAGCAGAAGAATCTAATAATGATGTACACCTTCATATAGTGTTGATCTCCTTCGGCCACACCCTCCTCGTTACACAAATACATCACCTGATATGCATTAAATCCATTAAGGATTCAAGTTTATACAGCTTGGATAAAATGAAAATATGGTCCAAATAATCACTAATAATTGTGCACAGTGTGTAAAAAGGCTTATTGAATCTAGTCTGAACGTGAAAACCCAAAGCTTCAAAATAAAGACTTCAGATCATGAGATATTTGGAAAGTTTTAGTAATGTTTAGAATAAAATAAAACACGAGGCGTGGTTCAGTTCATACAGTAATTTATTGAATGAAGCTTGTCCATCTCATTATGAAAATAAATAACTCGCTGTGTCTGCCTCAAACGTAAGCCGCTCAGAGAAAAAACCCAAATAAAATTAGAATAAAAACAGCTCCGACCGTCGTTTTGGCACCGGATTAAAACTTCTTGAGCAGTGCATTCAGATTATTCTAAACCAAAACCATCTCTTCAATGAGAACCAACGGGATCGGCTCCGTCAGGATTTAACTCCAAATTAAACTCACAGAAAAAAATATCAGACATTTAAATTTGAAAAAGATCAGCTTGTTTTTCTTTTGTTTGCGTCATTATAAACCAATATATTTTGACAAAGACGTGTGTTTCTACTCACTCTAGTGGAGAACAGTGGTACTGCAACTAATCGTACACAGTATTCCAGAATGAAAACACATTTCTAAATAAAACCACTTGGTATTTGCTTCAGTCGTTTCAATCCAAAACTCAACCAAGACTAAAGACAAACTCAGCTCTTTGATCTCGGTGTGAATTTTTCAACATTTATTATTTAATCATTTTGGCCGATCGTAAACTGTCTCTTTAAGTCTGCTTTATTTAGTTTGGTCTTTATCGCAGTCACCTTTGGACTTTCTTACACTTTACATTTGTCTGAGTTGAACTAAAGTGGATTTCCTCACTGTGGAATTATTCAAGTTCTAACTTCTTGTTAAAGTTACTCTCTTCATAATCCAGTCGTTTAATTTCAAAGTAAACCCTCAGACGGACGAGCTCCCGTTGAGAATGTGCCAGAAAAAAGCATTATTTAAATACTCAACGATACATTTAGATCTACAGCTGCAAAAGGCAAAAAAAAAAAAAAACACTTTGCTTTAACTCGAGAGAAATCAAATGAAATGAGAAGTAAAACGAATTGTGTTGAGTTAAGGTGGAATAAACTCTGACCTGGAGCGAGAACGGGCTTTAGGGACGGAGAGAGAAAAATAAAACGGGTTAAAAACTTGATTTAAAAAGTTGAAAAGTTTAAATGTTCAACCAGAAAAAAATATCAACCATGAATGTTGAAAAATCAAAATGGCCACTCTACATTTCAACTTCTTTCAGTCACTTCAGCCATTTTTATTTTGTGTTATATTTTTAAAGCTTGCTTGAATTTAATCAATTACATTTTGTAAGGTTTGAATTTAATATAACAAATCTTAAAACAGCAACAAATGGAAAATATTTGTTACATTTTTTTGGGAAAAAATAAAAATCTGTTTAAAAAACAAACAGATTTATATAAAGAATATGATAAATAAATCTGTGAAGCAGCAACCTAGTTAAACACTGGCTCTGAATATTGTTTATAAACAGATATTTTCACATCTGTTTAAAAAAAAAAAACTCTTTTAGAATTAGATTAAAATTTCTGTGCCTCTAAGACATTGAAAAACTGAAAATTCTCATTTTTGATCAAATCTATTCATTTATTGTTTATTTGATCATTTATTTTAAATTAAAATAAGTGTTTAGTTATGTCTCAGAAACAAGGAAAATTGCAGAAGTGGATCCTTTCAAAGGGATTTTTATCGATTCTTCTGAAGTTTAATGAGAGAAACGTCCAGAAAATGTGATAAATAAGATTTTAACCCATTTTCTTTAGAATTAATTAAGTGTAGTGTTGATAACTGTAAGAATGTAGTTGTTTGTTTTCTTGGTTTAACATTTGAATTTAAACCAGAATTGACCCATTTCCCTAAACTTTATTTTATTTTCTCTCTGAAATAACATGAATCTTTTTTGTCGCCGAGGTCAGAGTGCGTCCGGTTTTATCCACAGATCTCTTTAGGTTTACGTCGTGTGTGCGTCTGGAGCAGGATCGTAGTCGTGTCAGAGCTATTGCTGGTCTTTGAACGCCTCGAGGTCGAAGGCTGTGTCCAGGAAGCGTCTGAGCTCCACCAGGTGAGTGTTTTTGTTTCCTGTGGCGGGAGCTGCAGCCGGGTCTCGGCCAGCGTACCTGTGGAAATAAAAAACTAATCAATAGAACTTAACTGCAACAAAAAAAACAGGCAAATCGACTTAAAGGCAACACATTCTACAAACAGATTTTTCTAAGTTATTATAATTACATCAATTTTATTTAGTGCTTTTCCGGGGACACAAAGACGCTTTACATATAAATTATTCATTCACTCCACAGTCACACACTGGTGGTGGTAAGCTACATCTGTAGCCACAGCTGCCCTGGGGCAGACTGACAGAGACGGCCATTCCGCGCCTACGACCTCTCCGACCAACACCATCAACATTCTAACATTCATACGAGGCAAGGTGGGTTAAGTGTCTTGCCCAAGGACACAACGACAGTATGAACTGTGGGGAGAACTTTTCCATTATGGTAAACCATGATTTTAAAATAAATTAATATGAGCTGCTGAGGCCGGAACTTAAGTCATTAATCTGAAAGATATCTATCTGTATTTTACTTTTAAAACAGCTTAAAGTTATAACTTGTAATTTTATTTTTTTTTTAACAGAGGGTATTAAGACTATAACGGAGGGCATTAAGACTATAACAGAGGGCATTAAGACTATAACAGAGGGCATTAAGACTATAACAGAGGGCATTAAGACTATAACAGAGGGTATTAAGACTATAACAGAGGGCATTAAGACTATAACAGAGGGCATTAAGACTATAACGGAGGGCATTAAGACTATAACAGAGGGTATTAAGACTATAACGGAGGGTATTAAGACTATAACGGAGGGCATTAAGACTATAACGGAGGGCATTAAGACTATAACAGAGGGTATTAAGACTATAACGGAGGGCATTAAGACTATAACGGAGGGCATTAAGACTATAACAGAGGGCATTAAGACTATAACAGAGGGTATCAAGACTATAACGGAGGGCATCAAGACTATAACGGAGGGCATTAAGACTATAACAGAGGGTATTAAGACTATAACGGAGGGTATTAAGACTATAACAGAGGGCATTAAGACTATAACGGAGGGCATTAAGACTATAACGGAGGGCATTAAGACTATAACAGAGGGTATTAAGACTATAACGGAGGGCATTAAGACTATAACGGAGGGCATTAAGACTATAACAGAGGGTATCAAGACTATAACGGAGGGCATCAAGACTATAACGGAGGGCATCAAGACTATAACAGAGGGTATTAAGACTATAACAGAGGGTATCAAGACTATAACGGAGGGCATCAAGACTATAACGGAGGGCATCAAGACTATAACAGAGGGTATTAAGACTATAACAGAGGGTATCAAGACTATAACAGAGGGTATCAAGACTATAACGGAGGGCATCAAGACTATAACGGAGGGCATTAAGACTATAACAGAGGGTATTAAGACTATAACAGAGGGCATTAAGACTATAACAGAGGGCATTAAGACTATAACAGAGGGCTTTAAGACTATAACAGAGGGTATTAAGACTATAACAGAGGGTATTAAGACTATAACAGAGGGTATTAAGACTATAACAGAGGGTATTAAGACTATAACAGAGGGTATTAAGACTATAACAGAGGGTATTAAGACTATAACAGAGGGTATTAAATCTATGGCGGGTCTCAATGCAGGAATAAACAAAGAATAATAAAGTAAGCAATGAGTTGAGTTTGAAAGATTTGAGTCTACATTTCTTAAACAAGTCTAGTCTTTCAAAGGAAAAGTTCACTTTTAAACTAAATTAAAACCCCAAAGTCTGTTAAAGAAATGAGATCTTGTTCCTTAACATCTGTGGGCTTGGTGTATCAAGAAGAATAAAGGAATGACAAAAACAGAAAAGGTCTATTGATGCCTAACTAACTAAATAATAGAAATCTCCCTAAACCAGTCTGAACCCGTCCTCACCAGACGGGCTTGGCTCTCTGAGTGGTGGTCCTGATGCGGGGCTTTACGTAGTCGTAGTAGCCCTGGTTTTTGTGCTCCTCTTGGCACCAGACCACGTCGGCGTTGGAGAACCTCTCGGTCTCAGCTTTGACCTGGTCGAACGGGAACGGGGACAACTGCAGAGAGAGCAAGGTTTTATCAAATGATTTATTACACATTTATATTTAATCACATTAGTCATTAACAGGGTTCCCACTCTAAACCAAATGTCAAATTCCCTGACTTTTCCCTGACTTTCACTGACTAAAAAGATGAATTTCCATGACCTATAATGAACGGCAAAACAGGCCGCTGAGCATCGAGCAGACAAAAAACAGCCACAGACAGTGTTTTAAATCCAACCAATTTCAAACTTTATTTACTTGTCTTGCTCACAGATGTGTTTAGTATAATTCTAAGTTAAACACACAAACATAACTTTTCTTTTTACTTCTTTTTTTTTTACATGTTAAATGCATTGATATTTTTCTGTACAATTTCTACAGAAATACATTTATGGTTTCTACTCTTAAGTTAAATGCTCTGAAGGATTTTCTGTTTGTCATCGAGTTCATCATTCAGTCTTTTTATTTCTTCACATTTAGTTTTTGCAGACTGTCTTAGACTGTTTGACTGAGCAATGAATCTAAGATTGCCTACACTACAGTAAAATGGTTATGATGATTATTAACACTACCAGTCAAAAGTTTTGGACAGTAAGATTTTTTTATGTTTTTTAAAGAAGACACTCCCCAAGCCTGCATTTATTTGATCCAAAGTACAGCAAAAACAGTACAATTTTAAAATAACTGTTTCTGTTTTAATATACAGTAGTCAACATTTGAAGTGGATCAAAAAAGTGCATGAAAGTTGTCCTAAGACAAGAACTCTTAAAAATCTTACTGTCCGAAATCTTTTGACTGGTAGTGTAGGTCTGAAATAATTCTTTGATAAATATTATTTAAGTCCTGGAATACCCATAATATTTGTCCTTCAGAAGTAATGTTGGTAGTTTATCTAATGTGCAATATATTGATTTATTAATTCTAAATGAATGAAGGTAAGGGCTGCATGATTAATTTTAAAATGATGTGCTACTGCCACTAGGGGCGAAATCGACAATCGTATCCTAATGTGTGCGTGACCCTTTTATAATTCTTTTTTTTTTTTTAGCTTACCTTGTCCTAACCTGACGTGACAAAGCTACAAGATGACAAAATCAATCATAAATCACAGCCAATCATAACCGTGCGGCTCTGTTCACAGCTAAACACGAAAACCAAACGGAATTAAACAAAATTAAACCATTAAAAATTATTCAAAATACATAAGTGACTGATACAATCTTTGTAATGAAATGCACTTGTTTGAGCTTAAAATGATCTGAGCTTGAATATCATTTTGTGAGACTTTGATTGCCACTTGCACTATGAGAGCAACAATGGATAATTTACCTCAGATTTTGAAAAGAAATTAAAGGAAACAAGAAGGTTCAAACTGAAATGCACAATGAAGTATTTGTTGCTTAATGTCCTTGTTCCCTCTGTATGGGCTGAACTATCAGCTGCAAAATCCCAGAAATATCAAACCATTTCAAAAATAGAATCTTTTGTCATGTCGCGGCAGGTTAGGACAAATGATTAACATGTAAAAATGTATTTTATCGCGTGTTGTCACGTCGCATCTGTTTAGGACACGGTGCTAAATTCCCAAACTGAAACGAAGCTGGACTGGAAGTTAGATTGAATTGCCTCATTTAATTTCAAGGGCCTGTTGTATCATTAATACAACATTGATTAAAACATTAACGATTCATTACACACATATGAGTTTACATACATGGCTAAATACCGGTTGCATAGGCTAAGAATTTGTCAAGAGTTAACAGTAATTAGGTTGCAAACTATTAGCAACATTTTCAATTTTGTCAGCGATCACTTATGCTGCCTAACCTAGGCTAAACGTTACACTTACACAAAAATACACGTTACACAAAATAATATTTAATTATAACTAACAGTTAGCTAGCTAACATTATAGCTACATACCACTTAGTTCTGATGACTTGTATGACCAGTGGGACTCAGTAAGCTTAAGGCACCACAAGTTTGCGTGGCTGCGAAGTGCACCCTCACCCATATTTGACAGTTCAATGGTAGTTTTACAAACATTACATTTTGCTTTTCTGTCGTCTACTTTTAACAGCCAGTCTTTAAATTGATCATTTTGTAGCCAAAGCTCTTGAAATTTACATTTTCCAGGCATGTTTGCCTTAGTCGAATGCAGTCACCCGCACTGTTAACTAAGTGATTTCTAATTGAGCAGCAGAGCGGGAAGGGAATAAATATGGCGCTCAAAATAGCCTAAGCACAACAATACAGAAAGATGTGTGAAACAGCGCGATAAAAAAAATAGGTATAGAAAAATTACATTTTGATAAATGGAAACTAAAAAATGCAACAAACTAAATTCCCTGATATTCCATGACTTGGACAAAAAATATATAAAATTCCCTGACTTTCAATGTCTGGAATAGACCTTTTAAAATTCCATGACATTCCAGAAATTCCATGACCCGTGGGAACCCTGCATTAATCTCTCATAAGAGACTTACTAATTTATAAAACAAGCCCTTACAGTAAGTGTGAGTAAGTGTGAGTAAGTGTGAGTAAGTGTGAGCTGTTGAACAGTTCTGTACCTGTTCCATTCTGGCGATGGCCACAGTGTCCTCCATGCCTCGGTTCTTTCTCTCTCTGGTGAGTTCATAGTAGACTTTTCCGGTGCAGAAGATCACCCTCTTCACTCCCTCGGGTTTCTCTGTTGGAGCGCCCCCTTCAGGAATCAAGCGCTGGAAATGGGTTCCTGTAAAAGACAATAGACGGTTCAAACCTGTTTAACTCTTGACACAGACCTCAGATGAAACTACGTCATGTGAGAAGTTATAAATGAAGCTGTACAAACCTGGCAGCATCTCGTCGAAGCTGGACCTGGCCTCAGGGTGACGCAGCAGGGACTTAGGAGTGAACACAATCAGCTGCAAACACAGACACAAAGACATTTAGAAAAGTGTCCACAGTGGATTATAATGTTATGTGCTCATGTTCCTCACTGGTTTCCTGAAGGGCAGCAGGATCTGTCGTCTCAGGACGTGGAAGAGGTTTGCGGGGTTCGAACAGTTCACCACGATCCAGTTACAGTCGTAGAGCTGCCGCACCGCAAAGTCCTCTGAGATGTGCTACGAGGCGGAAACAAGGGTTAAACCCATTATTGGTCAAAAACAAAATGATCTGAAAGAATAAATCTTTGTCTGATAAACACTCAGACCTGTTTCTAAAGCTTTAGTCGAGTTACGCACAGCAAAACAAATATGGAGCGACTAAAAGCTGTAACCGTGCTTTAAAAACGTCAGACTGTTGTTAACCAAACCAGTTTGTCCAAAACTTTCATACGCAGATGGCTCTTCTGATTATTCTTCTGTGCAGTGTTAATTCTGACACAAAATTTTAATTTAGTTTTAGTCTTAGTCTTTTGACTATAATTCTTTTTAGTTTTAGTCAAGTTTTAGTCATCTGATTTGTTTTAATTTTAGTCTTATTTTAGTCTACTAAAATTGCTTGTTATTATAGTCAACTAAAATAAGACTAAAATCAATAACAGATTTACTAGACAATTTTTTACAATATTTTTTAAGTTTGGTATAGAAAATAAACTTAACCAAAATATATAAACACAAATTCAACTTTATGTCAACACAACGGTGTCTTTATTTACGACGGTGTCTTAATTCAAAAGCTTTTATGCAGCAACAAACACTGTCATGGTAATGTAAACAACTAGCTGCCAATTCACCATCAATAAAAGAAAAATAAAGTTAGGTCCAGGACCTTAAAGCTTACAGCTGAGCTGAACAATAAGTGCAAACATTTTTAATTTCGAATCTAAAGTGCACTGAACGACATTTTCTTCTTGCTACCACAATGCTGGCAATTCAACCACAGAATAGTAACACTTATTTACCTCTATTCATTTTCAAGAAAGCACTTCGTGCTAAAGTGACTTTGCTCTGTTACGCTTTCCCTGGTTAGGTCACCTGTGACATTTTGTCGCTCTTTGAATGCCGTCTTCCGGGAGCTCAGTCAAATAAGTCAGTCTCTGATTGGTTCTCTTCTTCTCATGCAGTTTCGTTCTTCTTCTTCTTCTAGTATTAATGGCGGGTCACAACCAATTTTTCGGTGCATACCGCCACCTACTGTACCGGAGTGTGTTCGCCTGTTCCGTTTTGCGGATTGGTTCTTTTGTTCATCTCTCCCGTCTGCTATTTGGATTTTCGTCACAGTCTATTTTCTCGTCCTTTATTAGTTGTGATAATGTCAATCAATTTAGTTATAGTTTTAGTCTCCATCAGTGACTTCCTTTTTAGTTTTCGTTTAGTTTCGTCCATAAAAAATATTCGTGTGAAAATAATGACGAAAATATTTCATCAACGAAATTAACACTGCTTCTGTGACTCCGCTGCCTACATAGACTTTACTTTCTTTAACCTCTAAACCTTTAAATGCTCTCAATTTAAGGGTCAGGTCATGTTTACAGGCCAATTTCTGTTCCTGTGTTGTTGTTGTTATTAATAACCACGTTTCTGTGAGGCATGCATATAAACACACTGAGGTCACCTTCAGTATGACCTAAAGGACTGTGACTACAAACTGTAAGTGAAGGAAAGATGGTGGGGTGAGGGTGACCTCTGGAGTAAAGACGATGTAGTGCCTCAAACACATGTATAAACACGAAGTGAGTGCAGTCTTACAGGCATAACGTCAGGGTCATCGTTACACATCTGGAGGAACCTCTCGGGTCGAGCTGAAGAATGCTCTGGGCCCTGAATCACAGAACAACAAGAGTCAGGACAAAAAACAATCAAACTCAAAAAGACATTCTTAATATTACAGTGAGTAATTCAATTGTACCATTCTTTCTGAGCCTTAAATCTAAAATGCACTGGTTGTAAATAATGTGCAGAGACACGAAGAATTAAAAAACAAATGTTTTAAGATGTTCTTTGGCATTTGTTCCATTTTTACTTTAAGTGTGTCAGATCTGATCAGTTTTGTTTTGTCACGTGTTCCCACATTAAACTCTTTAATCTAAAAAGCAGACTTGTGAAACAGGAGGGGTAAAGGCTCTGACCATGCCCTCCATGCCGTGGGGCAGCAGCAGCACGATGCCGTTCTGTCGAACCCACTTGGCCTGACCCGGGCAGATGAACTGGTCGATGATGCACTGAGCCGTGTTGTGGAAGTCTCCAAACTGAGCCTCCCACAGGATCAGGGCGTTAGGGCTGGCCATCGCGAAGCCCAGCTCGAAGCCTGGAGGAACACACGAAGAACACAGGTTAAAGGAGGAACGCACGAAGAACACAGGTTAAAGGAGGAACGCACAAAGAACCCAGGTTTAAGGAGGAACGCACAAAGAACCCAGGTTAAAGGAGGAACGCACAAAGAACCCAGGTTTAAGGAGGAACGCACAAAGAACCCAGATTTAAGGAGGAGCAGCGGACGAAGAACACAGGTTTGGGAGGGCATACGAAGAACCGAGGTTAAAGGAGGAACGCACGAAGAACCCAGGTTAATAGAGGAATGTACGAAGAACACGGGTTAAAGGAGGAACGTACGAAGAACACAGGTTAAAGGAGGAGCGTCACGAAGAACACAGGTTAAAGGAGGAAGCGTCGAAGAACCCAGGTTTAAGGAGGAGCACAAAGAACCCAGGTTAAAGGAGGAGCGCACAAAGAACCCAGGTTAAAGGAGGAGCACGAAGAACCCAGGTTAAAGGAGGAGAGCACAAAGAACCCAGGTTTAAGGAGGAGCATACGAAGAACCGAGGTTAAAGGAGGACGCACGAAGAACCCGGGTTAAAGGAGGAACGCATACGAAGAACCCGGGTTAAAGGAGGAACGAAGAACCCGGGTTTAAGGAGGAAGCACACGAAGAACCCAGGTTTGGGAGGAAGCATACGAAGAACCGAGGTTTAAGGAGGACCGCCACGAAGAACCGAGGTTAAAGGAGGACGCATACGAAGAACCCGGGTTAAAGGAGAGCATACGAAGAACCCAGGTTTAAGGAGGAGCGCATACGAACCGAGGTTTAAGGAGGACCCACGAAGAACCGAGGTTAAAGGAGGAGCGCACGAAGAACCGGGTTAAAGGAGGAGGCATACGAAGAACCGAGGTTAAAGGAGGAGCAGCACAAAGAACCGGGTTAAAGGAGGAGCAGCACAAAGAACCGGGTTAAAGGAGGAGCATACGAAGAACCGGGTTAAAGGAGGAACGCACAAAGAACCCGGGTTAAAGGAGGAGCACGAAGAACCGAGGTTAAAGGAGGAGCATACGAAGAACCGAGGTTAAAGGAGGAACGCATACGAAGAACCGAGGTTAAAGGAGGAGCGCACAAAGAACCCGGGTTAAAGGAGGAGCATACGAAGAACCGGGTTAAAGGAGGATACGAAGAACCGAGGTTAAAGGAGGAGCATACGAAGAACCGAGGTTAAAGGAGGAGCATACGAAGAACCGAGGTTAAAGGAGGAGCATACGAAGAACCGAGGTTAAAGGAGAGCAGCACAAAGAACCGAGGTTAAAGGAGGAGCGGACGAAGAACCGAGGTTAAAGGAGGAGCAGGACGAAGAACACAAGTTAAAGCAGGGGTTCCCAAACTTTTCAGACCGCGACCCCCAATATTAGACTGCTGACGATATGCATTGAACTGATTGAACTTCAGTCTCAATTCTTTTAAAAACTTAAAAGAGTATCTTTGTGACCCACCGAGGACACCGTACTCTGACAGAGAGCTGTTGCAGACGGTGTAGGGAGCCTGGTCCGGAGACATGTGGTTCATGGGAATACAGGTCCTTTTGTCCACGTTCTGGTCGTGAAGCACGTGGTGACGGTGGCTGCAGAGGGACAAAACGCAATAAAATGTGTAGATATTAAAAAATTTAAATAAAAAGGTGCACAGCTAATTAAAAAATACAGAATCACAGGAAGAGGTCAGTATTGAGAAGCCTTCTGGAAAGAGATCAGTTTATTTTCAGATAAAAAGTCTGTATCTTTACCTTGGGTGAATTTTTGACTCAATAGACACCTAATTAATAATAAGTTTTATTCAAAGAGAAAATGATAACTGTCGAGGAAACAATGAGGTACATAATTATTATATATTTTTTTTTAAAGCTTTACTTTAAAACTCTAAAATTTCATTGACTTCAGGAACATTTTCTTGCCCTCTGATTAGGATCTCAGAAAGTCTTTTAACTTTTCTATAATTGTTCTGAAGGTTTAAAAACATACAGTTGTACAATATTTACCACAGCTGTAGGCTTTTAGGTTTCACTTTCAGAATAAAACCAGTTTTACCTGAAGGTGCCCCTCTCCACGTCCTGACCCGACAGCCTCACATGGATGCCCTCCATCAGCAGAGACCCTAAGGCCATGTATTCTCCCAGAGCCCAGTCCACGGTTCTATTACGGATCATCTCCGCTCGGCTTTTCAGGATCCGGCTCAGACCTGAAAAGAACACAAAAGCCTTTGTAAGTACAGCAATCAAGAGAAGGTCTCACAGAAAGAATCTGGACGTAGGTTTGAAGGTGATGTTTCGTCCTCTTCAAGAGAATATAAACTCAAATGAGCTCCTTCTGATATGTAACTTACAGGCTTTTAGCTCTGACTCAATCCTAGGTTCAGACACAGACCAGGATTATTGTGTTGTTTGGCAGTAAAAAGACTCAGTTTTGGTTCTCAGGCCTCGATGCGAGACTCTAATGTGTGTGTTTCTCTAAAACCTCCGTGGATGGTGAAGTCCTCCACAGGGACGGACGAGGCCAGGTGTCCGATGTGGTTCAGGTTCTCCTCGGTTAAACCGGTCGAGGGGCAGCTCATGGACTTTGGCTGTCCGTCCAGAGTGAAGAAACCTACACAAAATAAACACAAAACAGATAATGAGTGCGAGTAATCCCATAGACAACCACCAGAGGCTGCTACAACACTTTTACTGACAGTCTTGGTTGTACAGTTATATTTTTATGATCATATTCCAAGTTTAATTGACCTCATTACCAAAAGTGACACTAGACTAATTCATGTGACCTTCCTGTTATGGCGTCAATGATATTTCAGAACGTCTCTGCAAAAGTTTCATGTAATGATTTAGTCAATATTAGCCTTAATTTCATTCAGGTTTAGGTCCTAAGTCTCACCATAAAAATGTTTGTATTTAAAATTGTGTTAAAAAGTAAACCCGGTCTCTTTAGGTTTACATTTACATTTACATTTATTCATTTAGCTGACGCTTTTATCCAAAGCGACTTACATTGTTCTAATGTAATTACCAGTGTTACAGTCACTGGGGGCAAGGTGGGTTAAGTGTCTTGCCCAAGGACACAACGACAGTATGAACTGAGGGGAGAGTGGGAATCGAACCGCCTACCTTCCGGTTGAAAGACGGCCACTCTACCCACTGAGCTACTGCCGCCCCGGTTTTGTACTGATTTTATAATAAACTCTATATTGTGTTGTGTGAGTCTCACCGGGCCAGTGTTGGTTGTGTTAGTCTCACCGGGCCAGTGTTGGTTGTGTTAGTGCGAGTCTCACCGGGCCAGTGTTGGTTGTGTTAGTGTGAGTCTCACCGGGCCAGTGTTGGTTGTGTTAGTGTTAGTCTCACCGGGCCAGTGTTGGTTGTGTTAGTGTGAGTCTCACCGGGCCAGTGTTGGTTGTGTTAGTCTCACCGGGCCAGTGTTGGTTGTGTTAGTGCGAGTCTCACCGGGCCAGTGTTGGTTGCGTTAGTGCGAGTCTCACCGGGCCAGTGTTGGTTGCGTTAGTGCGAGTCTCACCGGGCCAGTGTTGGTTGTGTTAGTCTCACCGGGCCAGTGTTGGTTGTGTTAGTGTGAGTCTCACTGGGCCAGTGTTGGTTGTGTTAGTGTGAGTCTCACTGGGCCAGTGTTGGTTGTGTTAGTCTCACCGGGCCAGTGTTGGTTGTGTTAGTGTGAGTCTCACTGGGCTAGTGTTGGTTGTGTTAGTCTCACCGGGCCAGTGTTGGTTGTGTTAGTGTGAGTCTCACCGGGCCAGTGTTGGTTGTGTTAGTCTCACCGGGCCAGTGTTGGTTGTGTTAGTCTCACCGGGCCAGTGTTGGTTGTGTTAGTGCGAGTCTCACCGGGCCAGTGTTGGTTGTATTAGTCTCACCGGGCCAGTGTTGGTTGCGTTAGTGCGAGTCTCACCGGGCCAGTGTTGGTTGCGTTAGTGCGAGTCTCACCGGGCCAGTGTTGGTTGTGTTAGTCTCACCGGGCCAGTGTTGGTTGTGTTAGTCTCACCGGGCCAGTGTTGGTTGTGTTAGTGTGAGTCTCACTGGGCCAGTGTTGATTGTGTTAGTGTGAGTCTCACTGGGCCAGTGTTGGTTGTGTTAGTGTGAGTCTCACTGGGCCAGTGTTGGTTGTGTTAGTCTCACCGGGCCAGTGTTGGTTGTGTTAGTCTCACCGGGCCAGTGTTGGTTGTGTTAGTCTCACTGGGCCAGTGTTGGTTGTGTTAGTGTGAGTCTCACTGGGCCAGTGTTGGTTGTGTTAGTCTCACCGGGCCAGTGTTGGTTGTGTTAGTGTGAGTCTCACTGGGCCAGTGTTGGTTGTGTTAGTGTGAGTCTCACCGGGCCAGTGTTGGTTGTGTTAGTGTGAGTCTCACCGGGCCAGTGTTGGTTGTGTTAGTGTGAGTCTCACCGGGCCAGTGTTGGTTGTGTTAGTGTGAGTCTCACCGGGCCAGTGTTGGTTGTGTTAGTGTGAGTCTCACCGGGCCAGGGGGAGTCTAGCCAGTGCTTGATGTGGAGGATTTTCGTCTTTGGGCGGCGTGCGCCTCTTCACAGATTTTATCGTATTTTGCAATCTCCTCCTGCGTGAACAGAGGGTATTATGGGTAACCATCTAAACAGTGTTTCTGGTTAAAAATTAAGGTTACAATCAGAATTACGTTTATTTATCCCCTAGGGAAAATTATTTTTGTTACAAACATGCAAATCACCAGTTCAAGAAATAGAAGTAAATATAACTTAACTATAAACTATGATATCCCTAACAAACAATGGACAATGAACCATAACTAGTCCCAAGAGGAGAATAAAAACATGTTCATATGATGAGTTGTTGTATAAAAGGTCAATATGAATCCTGTTAGAGCCATGTCAGTCAGTCGGCTGCACAACAGCACAAGGCAAATCATTGCAAAAGTGAGAGAAGGTGCTTAGAAGAAGTCTCTCTCTTCCCCGGATGTGACGGTCATGAAAAGGGGATGTCAAAAGACAATCTGGATCTAATAAAAGTTTACCTCGTACTCTTGTCGGGTCACAACTCCTTCTGCAATCAGTTTCTCTGCGTATTTCTGTAAAACGGGCTTCTGCTTCTTGATCTGTTTGTACATGAGCGGCTGAGTGAACATGGGCTCGTCCATCTCGTTGTGGCCCATTCGACGATAACACACCTGAGAAAACACACCCAACGACCATCAGTAACCTCTAGGCAAACATGCCATAACTGTTTTAGATTTAGAAAATATAAAGAAGTACAAGGCTTTGACTAGAGACTAACTTCTACACGTCATATTCAAGTCTAAACCAGGTCTAAACCAGGTCTAAACCAGGTCTAAACCAGGTCTAAACCAGGTCTACACCAGGTCTACACCAGGTCTAAACCAGGTCTAAACCAGGTCTAAACCAGGACTAAACCAGGACTAAACCAGGACTAAACCAGGACTAAACCTGGAGTAAACCAGGAGTAAACCAGACAGATACAGACCAGGTCCACGACCACGTCCTTGTGGAAGGTGGCTCTCCACTCTGCAGCCACTTTACAGACGTACATCACAGCCTCGGGGTCGTCAGCGTTCACGTGGAATATGGGAGCGTTCACCACTCGAGCCACGTCGGTGGGATAGGAGAGGAGCGGGCCATACGGGTCTGTGGTGAACCCGATCTGAGACAGAGAGCATTATCAAGGTTCATTTAACACCACACACTGGCCTATTTCCAACAAACGTGCTTCTCTTTTTTATAAACTCTCTTTTTTAACTCCGTACTTTGTTTCTAAATTAAATAAGTTGCTGTTATATGCTCAGTGGGATAGAGCACTGTTTCCTAAATGTGGGCCACTATACAGTATTGTTTAAAATAACAGCAGTACAATGTGACTAACCAGAATAATCCAGGTTTGTAGTATATTTTTATTGCTAAATGAAAAACAAGTTACCAGTAGGTGCAGTAGATTCTCAGAAGACAAACAAGACCCAGCATTCATGATATGCACGATCTTAAGCCTGTGCAATTGGGCTGTGTTCAAAAAAATAGTTGTTTTAGAAATATGTTAAAATGACACTAACGGCAAAGACTGTTATGTCTCAATTAATCTTTGACACCTGTTTTTTTGTTTGAGCATTTTGAAACATTCAGCTAGGATCCCTGGAAAAGAGAAAGGACTACAAATAGAACAGTCCTTTCTTCTGCACACATCTCTCAGGTTGACAGGTTCTTGACAGACATCTCTCTCACTGCCCCCACGTGTTCTTTTCCTCACGCTCTACAATGTTTTTCACCGAAGCTGCCTGTCCAGTGAAAAAAGCCTCTGAACCGGCTCGAGGAGTTTCTGACCTGGTTGTTGACGACGACGTGCACTGTGCCGTGTGTGCTGTAGGACGGCAGGTCTGACAGATGGAAGGTCTCATAAACGATGCCCTGACCAGCGAACGCAGCGTCACCGTGAAGCAGGATGGACATCACCTAAAGCAGGGACAAATACTGTTACTGATGAAAGGAGTAATCAGGGCTCTTCTGAGAGAATACCGCATTAAAACAATTAGTGCCCTGACTTTTGTCTCATGTAGATTTTATGACAAGTAAACCAGTTTGACAGAGAGCACTCACTGTCTTCTATTCCTATCAAACACAGTGTCCCTTCTCTCTGGTTCACACCCAGCATGCCTCCCTCAGTTGGTCCCTCACCCGTTTGCCGTCGTTGTCTCCGCAGTAGAACTGTTCGGCCTTGGTCTTGCCCTGAACCACGGGGTCCACGGCCTCGAGGTGAGAGGGTTGGCCACCAGAGACAGAGTGATGTTCCTGTCTGTGACGCGGTTTATCTGACGATGGTACATGCCCAGGTGGTACTTCACGTCTCCAGAGCCCTGAGCGGACACAAAGGGTCAGGAATCTACCCTCACCGTGTTAGACTTCAGTTTAAATCAGGATTTGATCAAAGTAAAACCCTCTGTACCTCGTCGGCTGCCTCCAGTTTGAGTCAAACTGACAGAAGATCTGCTCCAGTTCTTCTACGGATCACATTCGCCAAAACATTCAGGCCTCTGACAGAAGAGAGGAAATAACATGGTTTAAGTCCTGGTTTTGCTTTGATTTTGCCCTTGGTTTATCCCAGGATTAGTCTGAAGTCCAGGTTTAGCCCTGTTAATTTGTCTTTTGTTTAGTTCTGGGGTAATACTAGTTTGAGCCTGATTAAGTCATTGGATTATCTGTTGCTTTAGTCTAGGTTTGTCAGAATGTAGTTCTTGGTTTAGACCTTATTTGGACTTGGTTTAGACATGCAAGTCCCCAGTTCACGCGCTGATTTAGTTTAGCACCAATTTAAACCCAGTGTAGTCCCTCTTTAGTCCTTGTTAAAGACCCTGCTTTGAACCGGTTCAGTTCTAGGTTTAGCTCTGGTTTGGTCCTCGTGTTTGTTTTACTCATCTCTGTCATCCAAGTGTATCTTCTGTTGGATGAAAGGTCTGTGAGCAGAGGTGAATGAGCAGAAACAGAAATGACTCACCTGTGGGGCATGCCCATGATGGCGTTCTCCACTCCGTTCTCCGAGGACTTGTCGATGATGGCCTTCAGAGCCGGGATCAGAGACTCGCAGCCTTCCAGACCGAACCTTTTCTCTGAAGACCACTTCTTCTGCAGGAACTCCTCGAACCTGCGCCACATCAGGAGAAAACACATTAAGAATTGTTTCCAACTCAAACCTGTTTAAATCCAACTAAAACCTGTTTAAATCCATTTGAAATGTGTTCTTGTAGAGACGACCCTTGGAAATGTTCCTCTTTATTAAAAGGTTTGGACACCTCAAGCCAATCTGAAAGTCTTTTCATTTTAAAATGCATAACTTTTGCTGCTCTTTACTTTGTCTTCACACAACTTCACCAGAATAATGTGAGCTGTTCTACTCGATGGAGTGACACCTGTAGATTAAATAAATCTATTTAAGGAGGTGTGCTGTACCTGGTGGATCGGACCATGCGGGCCAGCAGCGTCCTCTTCTCCTCCAGAGTGAACTGCATCACTCCTGGAGTCTCAAACTTCTGTCTGATCCACTGACACTGCTCCAGGTCGTTAATGAACATGAACTCCACCCCGATGTGCTGACAGTACGCCATCTACCACAGGACACGGCAGGTTTAGTGACCAAAACAAACGCCCCTTGAATATAATATTAAATCAATATTAGAGTGTAACAATAAAGTACACACGAGTTTCCACACAGACATTATTAAGTGGGGGACTGTTGCTGGGTTAAAAAGCACTGCACAGACCCACAGCAAACTGTCAGGGCAGAATGGACACGGAGAGGTTTCTCCATTTCCAGTGTGACAAGCGCCTGTCAGTTTTATAATCTTATAAGTCTAATCAGAGTCTCACTGCTGCTATAAACCTGCTCTTGTTGCTCTTATAACATTAAAGCTACAGAGTGGTTAGCACTCCTGCCTCACAGCAAGAAGGTCTTGAGTTCAAAACCCGGTCGACTCGGTCTTTCTGTGAGGAGTCTGCATGTCCTCCAATTGTTACTGTGGGTTCTCTCCAGGTACTCCAGTTCCTCCCATCGTCCAAACACATGCATGTACAGGTTAATAAGCAACTCTAAAGTCCCTAGTGAATGAATGAGAGTGAATGGTTGTATGTCACTGTCTGTCTCTAAGTGTCAGCCCTGCAACTAACTGGCCACTGTCCAGGGTGTACCCCCCCTCAGGCCCAAAGCTGCTGGGATAGGCTCCAGGCACTGAGACCCTTAACGGGACTAAGAGGTACAAAACGAATGAATGAATAATTTCAAACCTATAGTAAATCATCATGTGGTAGATCTGTCTGGTTTGCTCTATGACAGACCATGTGCAAGAAGGTACTAATCTTGTTTTTAATACTTTCTTTTATTAACTAAGAGTGCTCAATGCCAGAGCTTGTAAAAAAACATAACAGGCAAAAACAAGTGGATGAGTTGAGAGTTGTGTGCGGACTTTGAACTAAAATGTGACTTTGAGTTATTTGTTGTATTTATGATGTTAACTAACCAGTGACCTGCAGTACGTCTATGGCAGAGTGTGTGTGTGTGTGCGTGTGCGTGTGCGTGTGTGTGTGTGTGTGTTGTAGGACTGTTTGAGGTGCACTACAGGGCCACAACACAAAGATGTGTGGCTCATAAACCAGGCTGGGGTCATTAAACAGAGAAAAGGGGGCTGCTAATGTTTTAGCGTCTCTCTTCTGCCTGTGTCCACCGCTCCAGAGAAACTAAAGACCAGCTGGTTTTCTGCAGAGAGCACCATCATATCTCCACTGTCTCTGGAGAAAAACTGCTGCAGTTTCACTCGGATGGCCTCCTGCAGCAGCAGAGCTCAGTGAGTTTCTTTATGTGGGACACACTGACTAACCTCAGGCGTCGGATGATCTCCTTCAGCGGCAGAGCGCTCTCCGATCCACCGATGAGCGTTGTCGTGGGCAAGCGGAAAACCTTATCCAGGTCCGACTCGTCCAGACCGTAGAAGCCTTCAAGTCCCAGCGTGCACCGGGAAGAGGGAAGGAAGTAAGGAGAGAGGAGCGAGGGTTAGAGGGTGAAGGAAGGAGACAAAGCAGACAAAATAAACAGAAAGAAAAGAACAGATCCAGAGAAAACAGAGTTTGATTAGAGTCAGAATAAATACAACAGAAAACCTTAAAGAAAATAAACCAAAATCATAGAATCAGATGTTTACGTGCACAAAATACCCACATTCTCTAATTGTTTAATATGAAGTGTGAACAGTGTGTCTGGAGTAAAGGAGGGGTATTATGGTGCACATGAAGGAACAGTCTGAAGATTTAACAGATCCAGTCCAAAAGGCTGCCTTCAGTGGTTTATACTTGTCTGTGTCCACACTAATACATTTTCAGTTAGCTAATAATCAGAAAAAAGGAATCCAGAAATAACCCTCTTTTTCTTTTGAAAAATAAAATTGCAAAAAAAAAAATGTACATGTATTTTAAGTTTACGTTAAACTGAAAATAAAAATACAACTGAATAAAATAATATAGTGCACAACTTGTGTAATAATATATTATTAAACTATTATAAATAATGTTCTCTGTAAACTGTTTTAGTTCTTGTATCCTTTATAGCTTTCCAAATGAGAAACTTCTGTACCTCAGCATTTACAACTCTCTACAACTCTGTAGAAAACAAAATCAAGCAGAAAGTGTTTAATCCTCTAAACAATGCGCTCTGAAACGGACTGGGATAAAGCCCTCTGATTGGTGGAAACTAAACACACCCATGACACTCAATTATAGGAATAAATCGATTTGGACACGGCCTTTAAACTGATCATTAAGATACAGCCTTTAGGTTTCAGATTTGGATCCCAAACACTGCCACAGTGTGGACGCACTGGGAAATGCAGGAGATCTGATTTAAAATGAAATGGCATTAGTGTGGACAAGCGATACGCAGGTTAAATCAAAGCATTAGAAGCCTTTAGACAGCTTAAAATTAATGAACACCAAAAACTCAGATATTAATAAATGATCAGAAGAGGCGTTAGACTTGTTAAGCAACATTTGAGGCTGGTTTAAAGGTTACGTTTGCTCAGATTACTGTGAATAAAACAACTGAACACAGCCTCCATTCAAAGGTCAAAGACCAAACCACTTTATTTAGGAACAGCTTTAAAACAAATCAGATTCAGGCAGAAGCTCAACAACATTCTCATAATGTCAGCATGTCGTCCACAACAGGCTCAGGACCAGACAAAAAAAAGAGGAGTGTGAGAGAAAGCAGTGCTGTGTGGATGAAAGCAGATGAGAGTTTGAGTGAAAATGGAGGAAGTGATGAGGAAGGAGAGTTCAACACAGTCCTGATGAAAACGACAGCTCATCAGAGCCGAGCCGAAGAGACGAGAACCTGACCCAAAACTCATATAAGAGCCTGTCAATCAGAGTCCGACAGCCGCTGAAGCCGATCAACGATTCAAACCGACAGCCCTCGGCCGAACAAAGCAGACAACACACATTCCTCCCCAGCTTCAGACGGATTCATCCAAGACACTTACTGTTGTGCACCGACACCTGGAGGAACAGAGACCTGACAAACTTACTTCTGTTAATCTATGTTAACGTCTGCCGCCTCGTTTGTGAAAAAAACGCATTCACTCTGGAATTAATAAATGTGATTTTTAAATTTTATTTCATGGCATAAAAAATTGATTTGAATACAATTTTAGATTTACCTTTTACCTATTCTTTAAACTCTTTAAACCCTTGTCTCACTCCTTTTGGTCAATTTCCAGCTGCTGTTTAATTAAATTCTCACTTTGTAAACTTATTTTTGCTGTCTTTAGATTATGATTAGACTAATTATCCGTGAACAGAATAATGCACAGCACAGCTCGTTAAAGAGGCCGGATCAGTTTGTGTTTTCAACAAACGCCCTGTAGTCCGTTTTAATCTGAGCAAAGACATCAGGTATAAAAGCCCCCTTAGGTCTTCCATGACCCCTGGCCTCGGTCGTTTCCTCCAGGTCCTCTCTGTGACTCCTGTAGCTGCCAACTCTGTCCATTAAAACGAAAGTTACGTATGTAACTACGGTTCTATGAATCCCGGATGACCGCCAGGGGCGGTGCATTAAGCACTGAATGATCATCTTTGCGCATGCGCAGGTCGAGAATTTAATATCAACAAAGTCACTTGTGACCTCCGGTGACCGTGGGGCTATTTAGTCACGTGATACCGGGAGCTCAGTCCCTTTACCTTCTCGCAAGTACGAGGATTCCGAGGGACTGACTGCCCTGGCGGTCATCCGGGATTCATAGAACCGTAGTTACATACGTAACTTTCGTTCTATTTCATCCCTACTGACCGCCAGGGGCGGTGCATTAAGCACTGGATGACGTATACCAGCAAGGTCACGAGGAATCCGCAGACCCTAATTCAGCATACCTTAATAGGACGTAGAAGTGTCCTGCCGCAGAACTCCCTCCAGTGGATGGGGGGCGGCTATGTTCAGTCTGTAAAATCTGGTGAACGTATGCGGAGTAGCCCATGACGCCGCAGCACAGATCACCTCCAAAGGCACTCCAGTCCTTGCCGCCCAGGAAGTGGTAATGCTCCTTGTAGAGTGACACCTCACTCCCACCGGTGGTGGTTGGCCCCGGGCATTGTATGCCTGGATAATGGTACTCACTACCCATTGCGCCAGGCGTTGTTTAGACAGTGCCTGGCCCTTCCGTGGGCCAGCATAACAGACAAACAGCCGGTCTGTTTTGCGCATTGCAGCGGTTGCTTTTATATACACCTCTAGTGCCCGGACGGGGCATAGATGCTCACACACTTCTCCTGTATCAAAGCGGGCCAGCTGCAGCGGCTGAATACCCGTCGTCCCGGACATCACCTTGGGAACAAAGGAGACATCCGGCCAAAGAGACCCCTGACCTGTCTGGATTCCACCGACAGCAGGACTCATGCACCGACAGCGCCTGTAGTTCTCCAACACGTTTGGCAGAAACCATTGCCAATAAAAATGCCGCCTTCATAGACACCCATTTAATGCCTACCTCCGTCAAAGGTTCGAACGGCGGTGACTTCAGGGCATCCAGGACTATGGTCAAGTCCCATGAAGGTACCACTGGCCGTGTAGGTGGATGCAATCGCCGAGCGCCCTTCAAAAATAAGGCAACATGCCTATTACTTCCGACCGTCCTGCCATCGACTTCCACATGTCGACAGGAGATTGCTGCCACATAAACCTTCAGGGTAGACGGTGACCGTCCCTGATTTAGGAGTCCTTGTAAAAACAATAGAATGGATGACATGGGACAGTCTACTGGATCCTGTCCCCTGTCACGACACCATCTCTCAAACAATTTCCATCGATTGTCATATAACAATCGTGTGGAGGGTGCCCGAGCGTTCCTTATGGTATGCTCAACCTCCCTGCCAAACTGCGAGGAGCTCGATCCCGGCCCTGTAGCGGCCAGACCCATAGCTGGAGGCGATCGGGATAGGGATGTAATATTTGTCCCCCCATCTGTGACAAGAGATCTGACCTGGTGGGGAGACGCATAGGGGAGCCGCAGCAGAGCCTGTGCAGCATTGGAAACCACGTCCTCGCCGGCCAGTAAGGGGCCACCAGGAGGAGTCTGTGTCCCTCCTGAAGGACTCTGCGGAGTGTGTGGTCTATTAGAGGGAACGGAGGAAATGCGTACAGGAGCACCTTCGGCCAGTCGTGCGCCAGTGCATCCAGGCCTAACGGACTGGTGCTGTCTGTTAAGGAGAACCACAGGGGACAATGGGTAGCCTCCCTCGAAGCAAACAGGTCCACCTTTGCCCTGCCAAAAGTCCCCCAGATGTGCTCCACCACCTCTGGGTGAAGTTTCCATTCCCCCGGTAACACTTTCTGCCGGGACAGACAGTCCGCCACTCTGTTCCACACCCCGGGAACATGGGCTGCCCTTAGGCTGGGAAAATGGAGTCTCGCCCACGTCAGGAGACGTCGAGTTTCTTGTGTAAGTCTCTCCGAGTGTACTCCGCCCATGTGGTTCACGTAGTAGACTACCGACATGTTGTCGGAACGAATTAGTATGTGCCTGCCTCGCAGGCACGTGAGGAAATGGCGCAGGGCCATATGTACGGCCATTAATTCCAGAACATTTATGTGCTCTGTGCAAGCGTGTCAGGCCACTCCCCTGGACCATGCGGCCCTGCCACATCGCACCCCAACCCGTGGAGGAGGCATCCGTAAATACAACCTCTCTCCGTACCGGTAGAGAGCCCAAGGAACGCCTTGTGTAATCCAACTCCTGTCCCTCCACTGAGACAGGAGTCGAGACACTGGGGTGACACAAGTATCCTTTTGTACCTGTGCACGTACCTTGTCGGGTCTAAGCGTAGACTGTTCAGCCAGATCTGCATTGGGCGCAACCAGAGCAGTCCCAGAGGCACCACATTTGAGGCGGCTGTCAACATGCCCAGAAGTCGGAGATACCAGACAAAGGGCAGTGCCCTGCCCCTTTGAAAAACAGATAGCATGGTTATGATGCTGTCGATCCGCTGAGTAGAGGGACAAGCTTTCATTGAGAGTGTATTTAGACTGACCCCAAGAAAAACTGTATGCTGTGTCGGCACCAATCTGCTCTTTTCGAAGTTCACTCTCAGTCCCAAGCGCCCTATATGCTCGAGAACAACCCTTGTGTCTCGAATGGCCTGTTTGCGGGTCGGTGCACATATGAGCCAGTCGTCGAGGTATGGCAGAATCTTGATACCCCGTACCTGTAGAGGGGACAGCGCTGCTGCCACTACTCGAGTAAATACCCTCGGAGACAGGGACAACCCGAAGGAAGGACCCGAACTGGAAGTGATTTCCTTGAAAAGCAAATCGCAGGAACCTCCAGTGAGGTTCTGCAATAGGGACGTGGAAGTACGCATCCTTCAGGTCGATTGTGGTACACCAGTCGCCCTGGGAGAGTGCCTGGAGCATTTCTCCAGTGCGTAACATGCGGAATGGTATTGTCCTTAAAAACACATTCAGACCTCGTAGGTCGAGGACAGGGCGTGAGTCGCCTGTCTTTTTTGGCACTAGAAAATATCTCGAATAAAACCCCCCCGGATCCAGCCGGGGGTCTACAGGAACTATCGCCCCTTGGCCAGCAGGGTGGCGATCTCCTTGTTGAGCGTATTGGCTCTTGCCGGGTCTTGGATGACAGTCATCCTGACCTGGCCAGAAACTGGGGGCCGGCGTCGGAATTGTAGTCGATATCCCCTTGACAAGGTGGTCAGCACCCAAATGTCGGGGCTGTGGCGGCCCAGTAAGAGAGCTGCTCCGGGGTAAACCGACCGACCGCCGGCTCCCCAATCTCACCTTCGCCCCCTCTGGCCTTTTGAGGGCCTGGGGGGTTGCCGACTAGGTTGTGTAGGCCGGGGAAAACGCGCGGCCCTAAACCCTGTCCGATCACCCGGAAATTGGCCAGATCTTGTATTTGGTCTCCGGGGCACCGCAAAAGAGCCTGGATTGGTAAACCCAGGCCGGAAGGATCTAGCAGGAGGGCCGTCCGCGGCAGCCATTGTTCGCCTGTGAAGGCCAGCTAGCTGTTGTCGCGTCTCAGGCGCCCTGGCCGTCGCTGTAGGGCCTCAATTGCGGCTGTACCAAAGAGCTCACCTGGGGCCACGGTAAGCCCCGTGGGTCCTTCTGCAGGTCTCCGTTAGTGGCGATGTGCCAGCCAGACCTGCCGGCGAGCCTGCGTCAACAGCGACATCATACGCCCTAGCTCTCTAGACATGAAAGCGAAGGTCTGCAGAGGCGTGTCCATTAATGCTTGGGTCGGTCCATCGACTCCTGTGGCCTCCAGCGGCCGCAAGGCCCAGCAGTAAATGGGACAGGAATTCCCCATCCGTCCCATCGTGCCCCGCATCATAGGCTCTACACAGAAAGTCATCCGTGACCCGACACTGCGTCGTGGGCACCTGGCATTCGTCGCATGGCTTCGTCGGTGCCACAATTAGAGAGGCTACCGCCGCTCCACCGACGCATATGACCCAGCCCAAATTTGGGGCATCCTGCATCGAAGCGAGCGCTCTAGCGTCGGACGTAGGCCTTGAAAATGCCTTAACGTCCGCCCAGCACGCATGGAGCTCTTTAACGTACTCAGCCGAGGGGCACCAGAAAGAGGTAGCCGCATCCTGCCTTGGAAAAATGCGCTGGATGCCACTGGTCGTGGTGGTGGTTCATCCAGCTGTAGCCGGCGAGGGCCATCCTAATGGCTGAGACGGCCGAGTTGTCCGCACCCTCTAGAGTACCTGTAGAGGCATGGGACCCGGTTTCAGGCGCTTCAGGGCTCGTATCTTGAGTCTCCTGGAAGAACGTGCCTGGCCGCCACCGAAATGGCATCATCCCCACAAGGAGAGGCTACGTCCTGCATATGTGCCGCCGCCTCAAGGACTTCTCCAGCCCGAAATGACTGGAGAATGGCTTTCATTTCGCCAACTCTGAAGAAAGACTGTCCACCTTCTTGGACAGTTCCCCCTTCGCGTTTCTTGAACAGGAGGCGCAGCCCTAGCAGCTGGGCGCTTCAGCCGTGTACCCTGTCCAGCTGGTAACTGAGTAGGCTGTAATTCTGTTGAATAAGCAAAGGCTGTTCCACAGTGGTCAGCCTAGCCACCCGTACAGACCGGGGCATAATGCTGCAGTTTATGCACGCGTCATCTGTGAGACCCTCCTTGAGATGACCAACTCCCAAGCAGGAGGGACAGAGATCGTGGCCATCATCAGGCTGGAGGGGGGCTAAACATGCCCTACAACATAGTGACTCCAGCATGACCGTCAATACTACAAGTCTTCTTCAAGGGAGATCAGGTCGAGCAAGAACCGCCACTGGTGACCCCAGTAATTACAATTACCCCTGCGAATCACCTTGAGCTGAAAACGCTACTAGTGATTCCACCGCGGGATGCTACGTGGAACCGAAGTTACCCCCGTTCCAAATATGCAATTCAAATACACTTGTACTTAAGCGAACCCAGCCGCAGTTAACAGTGTACAGCTCAGTAGACCACGGAAAGCAAACCAGCTCAGCCGAACACGGCCAGTCACAATATATAAAGCTTAACGAAACACGGAAGCAACCCAACTGTATTTAGCTCAGCCAGACACGGCAGTTCACAAAATATATAGAGCTTAACGAACACGGAAGCAAACCAACTATAATTAGCTCAGCCGAACACGGCGGCAGTTCACAAAATATATATAGAGCTTAACCGAAACACGGAAGCAAACCAAATATAATTAGCTCAGCAGAACGGCGGCAGTTCACAAAATATATAGAGCTTAACGAACACGGAAGCAACCCAATGTAATTAGCTCAGCCGTGCATGGCGGCAATTCACAAAATATATAGAGCTTAGCCGAACACGGAAAGCAAACCAAAGTTTTTTTTTTTTTTTTTATATAGCTCAGCGGAAACACGGCAGCCACTCACAAAATATATAGCTTAGGGAAACACGGAAGCAAACCAAATTTAATTAGCTCAGCCGGACACGGCAGCAGTCACAAAATATATATAGCTTAGCCGAAACACGGAAAGCAAACCAAAGTCTTTAGCTCAGCGAAACACGGCAGCAACTCACAAATTATATATAGCTTAGCGAAAACACGGAAAGCAAAACCAATTGTATTTTAGCTCAGCCGGACAGCGGCAATTCACAAATATATATATATACAGCACAGTCAAACACGGAGAGTGGACTTACCATCTGTTGCACCCACACTGTGGACCTTAGCTTACCAGCGTCCGTGGTGCAAACAACGACATCTAGCTCGTGCAGCCTCTGGAGGGCGAGCACTCCCGCTGCTCCGATTGTGGTCAAAAGAAACTCACAATGCACGAGGCTACAAGCTACGAGCTGAGTGTAGAAAGAACAGTGGATTGTATAACACAAGTCTCCACCATAAAGCTTCACCTGCGCGCGAGAAGACAAAAGGGACTGAGCTCCCGGTATCACGTGACTAAATAGCCCCACGTGGGTCACCGGGAGGTCACAAGTGACTTTGTTGATATTAAATTCTCGACCTGCGCATGCGCAAAGATGATCATTCAGTGCTTAATGCACCGCCCCTGGCGGTCAGTAGGGATGAAATAGAACAGCCCACAGTAAAGATGTCACTAATGTTTTCAAATGTATATTACATAATATCGGATAATTATAAATCCAAGGTGAAAGTTTGTAAATGTTCTGAAGGAAGAGAGGAATGACTCGCAGTGAAGCTAACATCACAGACAAACGCTTTCGGCTCAAAACCAGCCTTGTTCTTGTTTTTTTAAATAAACAGTGCACAGGCTTTAGCTGCGTTTACCACGTTGCGTGTAGCTTCGAGAGAAAGGTGAGCGACAATCTGACTCTGCAACACAACAACCACCAAACATCTGAAGTTTCACTTAGAGCTGCTCCCAACTCACAAAAAAGCACTGAGAAATCAAAGCTGCATTAGTCTAAAAAAAAACAATAACTATAACTACTCCGTCACAGCTACGATCTAAAGCGCTAATGCTAAAGGCTAATGAAGCTAAATGTCACAGGAAACAGTCAGGACAAAAGAAAAGGGCAGAAATAAAACGCTGCCAGAGAAAGTGTTTTAAATAAACGGTTGTCCTCCGAGTGTTTCATGGATCTGAGGTCTTAAAGGGATATTTCACTGCGTTTCACAAAAGGAACAGGACATGTACGTTTAAATTGTGTTTTATATTATATTGGACAATGCCAGGTTTAGTTATACAAGCTGTGGAAATAACAGAAAATATTTGATTAAACTGGACATAAAAGTTCATTAAAAACCTAAAATGCACGAAAGATTTTAGAAATGTAATTATGTAAACTGATAAAATAAAAGAAACTGAATAAAAAGTTGAATGAATTGATTTAACATTTAACATTTCAGCTCCGTGCGTTTAACTCAACTGTAAATATCCTGCTGCTTTAGAGAAATGAAGAGAACAAAACCATTTCTAAACTTAATCATTAAAGAGGAGGTGCAACAGGAGCTGGTATCAGAGCTGAGGAAGTAACAAAAACTCAAAATCAACGCAAAACTGAAAAAGTTCAACATTATTAAAAAAAAAAAAAAAAAAAAAAATCAGACACTGACTAAAAATACTTTCTTCAAGCAGTGGTCCAGGAAAAAGTCTCCATCTTTCAAGAAGACTTTGATTTTTATGAAAGACAACTGCATCAGAGTTCTCCAGTGTGTGTCTGGTCAGTAAAGGCCTTAAAGATGAAAAACTAATGACACCTGACTTAAACCCTATTGAGAACCTTTGGGCCCTTCTTGAGCAGGACGTGTACAGTGAAGGTAAACACCTCTGAACAGTGTCTGGGAGGCTGTGGTTCTGACCAGATCAAGAACCTGACCGACTCCGTGAATGGAAGGATTGTGACTGTTATTGAAAAGAAGGGGGATATATTGGTCACTGAGTTTTCATTTTTTGGTGAACATAAACAAGTGAGATGGAAAACCTTTGTTTTTCATTTAGTTGCATAATAATTCTGACACTAATAGTTGCCTAATAATGGTCTACATGTAGATATTCTCTTAAGAAAACCAAAACTTCAACTTTTACTACTTAAATGTTCAGGTTTGACGGTTTGTTAACATTTTGGACCAAGAGCACTGTAGTTGTACAATCACAAAATTAATCCTCAAAAATACAACTTGCCTTATAATTGTGCACATAGTGTCGTTTTAGTAGTTTATTCATTTAAATGCATTTTTACCAAACCCACTTTTATCAATTGTTTTTTGTAGGTTATTAAGAGGGCGATAACGATTATTATTATAGAAGCTCATGGTTACAGCTTGATATACTTCATTATGAACCCTTTGTATAAGACGTGACATCACAATATAACAGTAGTTCCTCGTATATATTTTGTAATCTTCCACTAGAGATGGAAGAACTAGCTCTAGGTACCATTATTAAAAGGTCTGGTGATTGGACGACAGCTTGTCTTGTTTTTGGGATAAACGTCATATTCAAGAAGAAAGACTGAGAAAGGTTGTTCTAGTGTTGTTCAGAGTCTAATTAAAGCCACTCCAGTCTCTGGATTAAACAGGAGCAGGACAGACAGAAGAGTGGGGCCCTGAAACGTAGGAAACTGCTGCAGTTAAAAAGATGGGAATAATAAACACTTTTTCTTCTGAAGGAACCAACTTGTATTTTATCCTTCAGAGAAAAAAGAGGCTAAAAACAGCAAAGAAAGAGTAGAGAGTTAGGCCTATGGGCACTTTTTACTGTGTATGCTCTTATTATTGACAGCAGAAACAAAATTCCAGTGAAACATCCCTTTAAGTTCAGCGTGAGGCTACAGTTCTATCAGAAGCCAGTCTAATGCAGACAGCAGGTCCCTACCTCCCACCGTTAAGACTCTGAGCCTCTCCTTGAACACAGTGACGTCTGGGGTCCAGCAGGGGGAGCAGTGGAGAGACACTCAAACCGTTAGATCATTACACAGCACGGAAATTAAAGATCCAACAGGCACCAAACTGCACCACACTTCAGAGACACACCGGCCCGACGAGAAAGAACACTGTTTCATACGACAAGAGCTAAAGCAGCTGCCCACTACTCACTCTGGGATTATAGGAGAGGTTTCAGGAGTGTGCTTGGAAAACAGATAGAGGAACATCTACTTCTGTGGGACATGAACAGCTCCAGGAGGCTCTGAACAGGTGAGCCTCAGCTGCTCCTCTGTCTCTGAGGAAGGCCCAGATCCATCGTGAGAAGGAAATGTTTCTGAGATCTTTACTCACAGCTCATGACCAAAGCTGAGAGTAGGAACGTAGATGGACCGGTCAATGGAGAGCTTTACAGCACAGCTCCTTCACCGGTACATCTACCCTCACTCATGAACAAGACCACGACCACTACAACTCAACCAACTAGGGAGAGACAAGCCTCCTTATTCCAGAGATCCGAGGATCTGTTACTGTGTCCCGAGTCTAAGGTGACCGCCCAGAGCAGGTGCAGTTCAGGACCAGGGCTGTGCCAACATTTTGATACAGAATATTTTTGAAAGCCTTTCCAAAAGAGTTTTAAACTCTGTTTATTGTCAGTATAAACAGAGTATTTTTATTCCTTTAACTGGTAAAACCTCCCTGTGAGGGAGAGCTGCAGCTCGTTCTGAGTCATTAGCTTTAAGCTTGAGCAGCGTCCAGTCCTTTTACAGTGAGCTGCACTTTTTACAGGTTTGTTGACAATAAAAATCAGAGATAAAAAGCCTATCCTTTCTGATGCAGTCTGTGCTGAGGGCTACTGCACAGAGCCAGCCCTTAATCAGCTGAGTAACAGTATGTGTCCAGTGTCTCCTAAGCTACCTACTTTTAACTTAGTAAGCTCCCCACTGGAAGGGTCTCAGGACAAGTACGGCGGGCACAACTCGAGTCGCTTTCCAAGCTTTATTTTTCACACATCTAAACATATAGCCACCTACCGGCGAACCAAACCTAACGGTTCTGTTAACACTAGATTTAGCTCATTTTATGACTATGAATGCTAGATAAATTACATGAAAGATAGTTTGAAAGATAGTGAACGATAGGTTGTAAACCTGCAACAAAACACAAACACCATAATAAACCAATGAATTTCACACTCATGTTGATCCTTAATCTTAACTACTATTAATTCAATATTTTAAACACTCACCGGCAAGGCATACCTGTCCTGACTGATCACAAATGATAACTGACACTGACAAGCATATATATATAGACACAGCCTCGTGAGCAGTTAGAGCAATAATAAATAGCCCTTTGACTAAGTAAATTTACAAAATGTATTAAATAAACCATAAATATGCTTGCCTTTGAAATAAATCAATAAATGCACACACTTATTTCCTAACATTACCTCAAAATTCACCAGAACATATTTACACACAAATGATTTACTTGTTAGAGAGTTCTACACCTCCCACTTGGTCTACTGATTCTAGAATCCAAGTAGGCCATCATAATAAAGCAGCTACTACTAAGTAGTACAACCTCTAGGCAGCAACTATTCTATTCAAATAGCATTGCAAATGTCACAATATGGATAACTGTATCATCAAAGTAGTTTTTATGTTCATTATCACACATTATCCTTGATGTCATCATCCGAATGTCATCATCCGAAACACACCATGGTGGGGATCCATATAAACGAAACACACCATGGTGGGGATCCATATAAACCGAAACACACCATGGTGGGGGTCCACATAAACGAAACACACCATGGTGGGGATCCATATAAACCCACACCATGGTGGGGTCCACATAAACCGAAACACACCATGGTGGGGTCCACATAAACCAAACACACCATGGTGGGAAGGCTTTTACTGCTCCTCTACTGGAAGCAGGACCACCAACCTCCTAACGTCCCTGTGGAGGATGGTGGAGGATAGTTCTCCACCTCTTGGTTTTTCTTGGGTTGTCCACCAAAAACTGGACAGTTTCTACATGTTTGTACCTTCACATCTCGTACTATGCCCTTCACATCAGGACACACATTCACAACTCGACCCAATTTAAATTGGCCCCTTAGTGCGTTTTGATCAGCTAACCACACTAGGTCACCTGCTGCAACATTTCTAGCAGGTGCGTGCCACTTCTGACGGATGTAAAGGCCCGGACCTGCCAGCTGGCTCCACCGCTTCCAAAACTTGTCAACCTCAATCTGGATTGCCCTCAGGCGTACAACGGGTAAGTTGGATACTCAAAACCTCGAGTCCCCACTAGGTCCTGCGCGACCGAGCAGAAGAGAGTTGGGAGTGATGACTTCCACGGTCTCATCTTGTACTTGAGCTCTAGCACCGATTGGTCTCTCATTTGAAAGGTTAGCGGCCAAATACAAGAGGGTCTGGAACTCTAGTGCCGTCAAGTTACCTTCTTTGCCAACACTGCTTAGTGCTCTCTTGAGTACGACGGCTGCCTCAGCTGCCCCATTCCGGTGGGGAGAATCTGCTGGGTGAAATGCCCAAATCCAGTCAGTTCCTACATTCACTGCCTTCTTCTGGATTTGATTCTTGTCGATGCTCCTTAGGAACTCATAAAGCTCCTGTAATACAGGCCTGGCACCCACAAAGTTGGTCCCTTGATCTGACCAGAGTTTTCTTGGGTGACCTCTGAGAGCTGTGAAGCGCTGGTATGCATTCAGGAACCCTTCCGTTGACAAGTCTTCCACAATGTCAGCATGTACTGCTCTTGATGCCATACAGCTGAACACCACACCCCAGATTTTCATCTTTGTTCTCCGTCTTACGGTATCTTTAACAACATAGGGTCCGAAAAGGTCCAATGTTGTGAACTCGAAAGGAGCAGCTGGTTCAGTGCGTTCAAACGGAGATCACTCATCACTTGTTTGCACATTTTTGCTTTGGTCTTTCGACAGTGCATACAAGAGTCTATGACCTTTCTGGCAATCCTTGGTCCCATCACTACCCATGCTTTGGACCTCACACGAAGGAGTGTGCCAGCAATACCTTCATGGTTAGCTTCATGGGCTTCACGTGTGAGAAGGGTGCTGATCCATGCATTGTAGGGGACTAGGGGCACACCAGCCTCTCCTGGGCGGTGGTCTGGATCCTACCATAGCATCTTAAGAGCCCTGAGGCCTCATCCCTACCAACAACGAGTCTGTTTAGCATTGTCTGGAAGCGCCAATCCCTTTTCTGAGTGGCTAAGCACAGGTCATGGAATGCAGCTTTGCGCTCATCTACTGTCAATACTGCCTCCCACTTTGCTGGCATAGATGCTCTGCCTACACAGGCCAACCATTTTTGTACAGCTCTGCGGACATAACTGACCACTCCACAAAGCTTAGTAAGAGAACTGAACCTTGTAGGGTTCACTTGGTCTATAAGTGTGGCCCCCCACAGAGTCTCCTTCTCCTTAGCCTCAGTCGAGTCAACACCACCACATTTTTTGGAGGTGTGAGAGACCTACTAACTTCTTTTGTAATGATTGACTCTTCACCACCAGGACTGTCATGGTTTAACAACTGCTTGGTTTGAGCCCTGGTGAGGACTGCTGAGAAGGCCTTTCTCTGGAGCCTACTCACCTCCCTAGCGTCAGCTACCACTTCTGAAGCGGACTTCATAGGCCAATCCTCGACCGGACTAGACAGAAACTCTGGACCTTTCTGCCACGCAGAATCCTCATCCAACAGTTCAGGAGGCGTGACTAGATCAGCAATGTTGATCTCACCTGGTATCCACCACCAGTCAGTTACGGGTCCAGCATTCTGAATCTCGCCGATTCGGTTCGCAAAGAATGTCTGGAATCCGTAACTCTCTCTCTGGATGGCTCCCAGAATCGTCTGACTATCAATGAAGTGGTACCACTTCTCCACGTCCAGTCGTCCATGCTTCTTTATATATCCCTTTAAGCGCGTGGCAAAGACAGCCCGCATATCTCAGCCTTGACTGCGTCACCTTTCTGGTTGAGGGGAGTTAACTTGGCCTTTGACTCTACTAGCCGAATGATCACACCACTGGACGTCTCCCACCGCAAATACAGTACAGCTCCATAGGACTCACAGCTCCCGTCAGAAAACGTGATTCCCCAGGGCTTACCTTTCCAGTCAGAGGGTGTGAGGCATCTATGAAATGTGATGCTACTCAGACGAACATACTCCCTGAACAGTTCAATCGCTTTTGCCCTGAGCTCACTAGACAGAGGTTCATCCCAGGTGTCTTTAGTAAGCTTACCAGCTTCCTGGAAGGCTCTTCTCACGAGGATCACTCCTTTCTGTTTTTGCGGGCGTTGCTAAGCCGATTGGGTCGTACAGCCCGGCGATCTGGCTTAGAAGGATACGACGAGTTAGAGGGTTTGGTGCCTTAACTTCCACTTCTTCTCCAGTGAGATCAACCTCAGTTCTCATCTTCTTCTTCCTTCTGGAGAAGTTGATGGAGATCATTACAAAGAGTTTGTCTTCCCGCACAAGGTAACCAACTCCCAAAGCTTTGTTATCTTCTCTCTCAGCTGATTGGGTAACACTAGAGTCACTTGCTTGGACTCTGTTCCATCTTGCCTCCCACTTTGACCGGACCGGACCCAAGGCTTGAGATAGAAGCCTCCTGCTTTCAGTATCTTTCCTACTCCCTCCTGGGTCTTGTTCAATAGGTCTGGGTCGTTGTGGGGACGTGAGGATGTCATCAACGTGAGTCCTCCTCGATGACTCTTCTTTCCTCCTTCATTTTAGAGAATTGGGGCAACTTTGCGGTCTCCCGCATGGCAACCTGCGCAATGCACCCGCTGGTTTGTCCCCATGTCCACTCACGACTGCATAATCCTCAATCTCATCATCTGGTGAGTCTCTCCATAGGAATCGATGTACATGAACCTCTCGTTCCTCTAGCCATACCGAATTATACATCTTAGTGATGTCTCCGATGGGCATGTTTCCCTTCCCGAAATCTGAGGAGTTCGCTCTGATGGGATTTAAGACGTCTGGGCCTTTTAGCAAAATGCTATTCATGCTAACCCCTCCAAACTCCTGGCTGCTGTTCCATACCAGGCGCACTGGCGTGGTCACCGAATGGGGTTTGGAGCGGTAAGGTGACTTATCCACCACACAGCCCCATTCCAACTGTCCATAACGTGCTTAGTGAGCTTAACAGCAGCGCCCTCTCCACCATCTCATGGACTTGCTTCATGTAAGCCTCTTTCCACTGGGGTCTTTCATGAGCGCTTTTCAGTCTTCAGGAACGCCGCCCACAGCCCTTCGATTGTTAGGAAGAGAGTCTGGGTTTTCCTTCCAGGGTGCATCCCAGTGGGGCTGGTCGCTGTGGGTGTCTCCTCCCTGTAGGTAAGACCTGCCTTTATTATCTCCAGCTCTTTCTCATCGGCTAGAGACATCTCCTTTCCACCTGGTGGACACTTCCAGCGACATCCCCACAAGTAGGGTCACAGGCAGCACCGATGCTATCCCATTTTAGCCACTCAAGGATCTCTTTATTGCACGCTGCTGTTGTTCGACTCCTACATTGGTTACTTGCTCCAAATAGCCTCCTTGACTTCCCACGAAGTGTTCTTCAACTTTAACGGCTATTGACTTCATTGAGTGTGCAAAGTGCGTCTTCGACCGCCATGTAGTTACCTCCACTTCTTCAAAGAGGTCTGGATGCACACCACTCACGATCTTGCCCAGAGGACCATCCCACAGCACCAGGTCGCCAACCCTTTGTAGTCTTTCCGGTGCCAATCGACCTTCTCGAGTACTGATTAACAGGTCAATTTTCCTCGGGCGGATCAGTTCTCCAGGTTTAGCTTCCGGGAAAAACTTCTCTAGCCGCTCTGATTTTACCACTTGATCTACTGCGGCGATATTTTCCATTCCGTAGCAGATCATTTCGTGGAATCTCAGGGTTCCTTGCGAGGTCCACACTTTTATTGTCACAAGATACCGTTTTGTATAAATTTTCACTTTCATTGTGCCAACACCATACACGACAAAGGGAGATTGGTTCGCCCGGTCAGTCCGAGCCTTTCTGCAGCTCGGTGTGTAATATAATTTGTGTCAGAAGCAAGATCGACCAAAGCACCAAGGCAGTCTCCCCTCTTTGTTGTGGCCAGTGCGAGCATCATGAGACAGGATGTTCTTCCAAGCCACTTTGTTTTATCAGACTCTTGCCAGAACACACTGTTGGCGTTGCCTTATTAGTGCAGGCTTTGCGGACAGCCTCCAACTGGTGGGGAGTCAGTCCCAACTCGGCGAACACAGCCTCTTGCTCTTCTGTCGGGCCACGATGTCCCCTTTTTTCTTCTACTTTGTTTTCTTTTTTAGCAGCATCCTTCTTTTCTGATTCTTTAGGGCAGAGGAAATAGTGGTGGTCCGCTGGAATGTCGCCTTTTTTACACTCTTCCTTACGACAGAGGAACTTGAGTGCAGCCACTCTCAACCCCGTGGGCGCCCAAGCACTTTAAACATGCTTTTACCCTTTTCACTTGCACTTTCTTTTCCGACAGACTGGCTTTTCTGAAACTTTTACAGCGAAACAGTTTGCCTCCATGTTCTTCATCTCCACACACAGTACATGGTAACTGCTTTGAGTGTCCTTTGACTTCACTCGCTGTAGCCTTAGTAAACGATTTCTTCTCTTTCCATCTGTCACTTGGTTTCTCCCGGTGACTTGGTCTCTCGGGAGCATTAGCAGGCCATGCCTTGCTAGGCAGCAACTGCTCCAACCTTACTAGTAGTGACTTTTGGTCTTCCAGGAATAGCAAGAATCTTTCAAAACGGTTTCCAGGGTGGACATCGTTAACAGGGTTCCTTACACAGATGAGCCACTCCCTTTTCATAACGTCAGGGAGTTTACTCTCTAAAGACCGAATTACTAGCTGATTTCGTACAGCATCTTCGCACCCCAGGTCTGTGAGGTCTAATACTGCTCTCTCCACAGCTAGAATTAATTCTAGTGTTTCTCATGATTGGTGGTTCTTTACAGCAGGTCGTGATTGAAGTTCCAACACAATCTCTTCTGCCGTTTGTGCTTTGTCACCATAACGGTTCTCTAATTCTCTGAAGATATCGTTTGCATCCCTGCAGCGCAATAGCCTGAGTTCACTTTTCAAAGACTCACCTATACTGTCCAGTAAATGGAGTTTCTTACATTCTCGACCCGTAGGGTTCCGCTTGTGCCTGGATATTCTCCCATTCAGCCTTCCAGCGCCAATAGTCCCTTCTCTCCCCGGAGAACTTAGGTAAACTTATGGGTGTGAGTCTTATTTTTGGTCGGGCCCATTGAGTGCTGTTGTCTCCCCCAGCGTACGAACTAGAGCTGTTCTGTGGTATGTTACTACTTTGTCCCATGCTGAGGTTAACTGGCGGAGCAGCATGACCACTCAACAATTGTGACATACTAGCAGGGGTTGGCTGTGAGGCAAAACTGACACCAAGTCCACTATCGGACCGTCTTGACTGCAGAGTGTACTGTGACATCTGTTGGGGGTTACTGTTCACGGCAGCTACTACATACCCGCTCGGAAACCCACCACTGATATTAGAACCCTGAGTAGCACAGGTTGAAATACTCGCTCTATCTGTACTCATGAATGAAGGATGGTTCGCAACAGTTGCCTGCCCATTAATGGGCGGATTGACAACAGTAGGATGAGTAGTAACAGGTGGGGTAGCAGCAATAACAAAGGGTTCTAGCTGAGTAAAAGTGTTATTATCTGCAGCTGTAAGGCTGTCGATAACTGTCGTGACGTGCTCACTGGCTACGTCAGCACCTCCCACTCCTTCGTCCCTTTTGTCTTCACCTCTGCCCTTATGGTCTTTTAGTTTTGTACTGCTCCCCTCCATAGCTTCATTTTCAATTTGGTATGTCCACCCATCCACCAGTTGCTCCTTATCCTCTCTCAATGATAAAAGGAGCCTCCATTTGTCTTTTCCATGTGGCCTATAATCTCTCCAAGTGTACATAGCCTCTCTGAGTTCATGGAGTTTTCTGTCCAGTTTACCACTCACAACTTTTGCTGCGCCCAAGGCACTGCTTTATTTTCCCAAGTGACTCAGCCTGATCAAAAGCAGACTTAAACTGGTTTATGAGAGCGTCTATGTCAGGCTCTGCATACTTGGTCCAGAGCATGTCCATAATCTCACCTTCAGTCTCTCTGTACTTTTGCTCACTAGCATCCCTCCTCGCCAGGGCTTCCTGTAACTCACTGTTATCACCTGTAGGGTCTATCTGGGTCTGTGCATCAATATACTCATTACTGACATCAAGGAGTTTGTTATAATCATCCTTTAATCTTGCTAATTCTTCTGATAACTCAATTTCACGTAAACGGCCAGCACTGACGTCTAGGCGGTTTATGCGCGTAAAGCCGTTGAGTATTTGAGCGTCTCCGCTTTAAACTCTCTAAGTCTGGTTTGTCATCTGCCATTTTCTTCTTTATTTTCAGTGAACAAAACCACTAAAATCACCCTTTAGCAAAGAGAAGCTTCCAAAATCTTTGCTCAACAAAGTTTGACTTTAAACTCTTTCAGAGAATACGCTCTAAAGATTTATCAGCTGTTATGGCGGGTTGTAGCGTTGTTTACAGAGTCACTTTTCCTTTTAACCCCGCGGCTGTTATTATTATCCACACAATTTTACTCACGGTTGTGGGCGTTAATCAGCCCTTTAACGGTCCGTCCTTCGTAGTAGTGGTGCCGTTGACAGCCGTTATCCAGACTCCGGGTCTTCAGCCTCGGCGCTGGTTCTCGCGCTGTTCTCCTCCGCTCGGGTCCGTGTTCTCCGTAGCACGGCTCCGGCGGCGGTTTACAACTGTCCAGTGTCTCCTAAGCTACCTACTTTTAACTTAGTAAGCTCCCCACTGGAAGGGTCTCAGGACAAATGCAGGCGTGGCACAACTCGAGTCGCTTTCCAAGCTTTATTTTTCACACATCTAAACATATAGCCACCTACGGAACCAAACCTAACGGTTCTGTTAACACTAGATTTAGCTCATTTTATGACTATGAATGCTAGATAAATTACATGAAAGATAGTTTGAAAGATAGTGAGCGATAGGTTGTAAACCTGCAACAAAACACAAACACCATAATAAACCAATGAATTTCACACTCATGTTGATCCTTAATCTTAACTACTATTAATTCAATATTTTAAACACTCACCGGCAAGGCATACCTGTCCTGACTGATCACAAATGATAACTGACACCGCGACAAGCATATATATATAGACACAGCCTCGTGAGCAGTTAGAGCAATAATAAATAGCCCTTTGACTAAGTAAATTTACAAAATGTATTAAATAAACCATAAATATGCTTGCCTTTGAAATAAATCAATAAATGCACACACTTATTTCCTAACATTACCTCAAAATTCACCAGAACATATTTACACACAAATGATTTACTTGTTAGAGAGTTCTACAGTATGTGACTATTATTTTACTAGCATTATTTGTTTAAAATACAGAAAAACATAACTCCGGATATTGCGAAGAAAAAAAAACCTTAAAATTCTGCTGTTGTAGAGCAATTGAACTGGCACACCCAGTTTTTCTGAGGCACACACGAAAATCTGTTTCAAATCAGATTTCTGGCTACGCCCCTGGTTCAGAAGCCCTTTTGTGAAGAATAAGGTAAGAAATCATTTCTTAAAAGTCACTCAGAACAGGTTAGCCTTTGATTTATTTTGTACCCACTTCCATCCCTCAGAGCAGAGACCTCCCAAAACCACAGAAGTGGTTTTGATCCAGATCCGAACTGGTTCTGCTCTGGTCTTACCTCCAATATTCCACAGGGGTTTAATGTGGATTTGATCCGATCCTTTATCTGGAATCCAAACACGTTACTCCACAAACAGCTGATCAGAACACAGGTTGAGTAAAAAGAAAAAAAAAGGGTGAGTTTGTGGGAGGCTTTTCCCTCGCGCAGCTTCAGCCACAGTCGACCAAACACTGTGAACCGTAAACCACCAAAGAGTGGCCTAAACCAGAGCTACATCCTGAGACTGACCCGGAGACAAAACAGTGACAAACCAGGACATAGCCAACACTAATGTGACCAGACAAACCCAACTACTCAGTGTTTAGTGGAAGGCAGTTGTTAATGCTAGTTTAGTGACTGTTTTTTTGCTTTCCCATTCTAAAAAAACATTTTAAAAACGATTTCTAACACTGTACAAGTGTAAGAAATCGGCTTTAACATAAAACAGGCTTTATGTTAAAGCCTGTTTATTATATTATTTTAAAATAATTATTTACTCAGGAACTGAAATGGCCAATCAGATGCTTGCAAAAGAAGGGCTTCGTTTGATTGACACGACTCGTCATTAGACGCTCCAGGACTGTATTTCAGATGATTATGTCTTTAAGGAGGCGTAATGTTTAACGAGGATAACTGTCGTTCTCAAGTCGGACACGAGCTAACGCTAAGCTAACACTAAGCCCTAAACCTCAGTTTGGTGAAATGTATTACTGCAGTACTTGAAGAAAACGGGTCCGGTTTTATTTTTTAACAAAAGAGAAGCAGGAAAGGTCTCTGTGCTGTTGGAGTCTGAGACAGAAACAAAAGAATACAGCTGTGATAAAGCACAGTACCATTATGTTCTTCTTTAACTATGAGCCTCACTGTTCTTTTACTGATGCAGTGTACAAAGAATAATCACAGCTGTGGAATTATAATGAAGTAAATACACTGCAATCATCACACACTGGAGAGTCCATATCAGACACTAGTGCATCCGTAAATGTCATTTACAGAAAACAAAATGGTTACTTTTAGTACATTTTCTAAAAAATAAAAACTGCAAATGCACAAAAAGTAAGGATTTTATTTGGAAAGAAGCTCCGTGAAACAGCAGGATTTTGAAAAGGCATTTTTGGACGTGGGCACCTTTAAAGATGATCCATTATTCTAGTTTACTGTCAGAACAAGCCTCGTGTCCACTGCCTTCGACTAAAGCCTGAGTCAAACCTGAACGGCTTTTAACCCACAACAGATTAAGAAGCAGTGAAACGATTATAAAAGATCGAACACGAAGTGAACGAAACAGTTACAGTGAAAAGTAAACAAAAGGCTGAATATTTAAGGCAGAGTGTGTTTAAGGCGGAATGATTACCCAGCTTGTCGGAGGAGGTGATAATGTCAGTGGGGACACATGAGTCCAGATCAGCGTCCATGATGCCCAGAGGGTCCAGCTGGGCCACATGGTGCCCCCGAATCTACGGCAGGGGAGGAGGGACAAACAAGAGCCACCCACCAAGAGGAGAGGGGGGAGGAATGAAGGAGTGACAGTGAAGAGAAGAGGAAGTGTGCAAATAAAATAAAATGGAAATTAAATTAAAATTACACAAAAGAAAAAAAATATATATATATATATATATATATATATATATATATATATATATATATATATATATATATATATATATATATATATATAGTTTTTAATATACATACATAAAAATATTAAACAATAAAAAATATATAATAAAAATAAAGAAAATTAAAGCAAAATTAAAATAAATATTTGTAAATGTAGGGTACATAGGTTAAAATGATAAGAATAAGTAGAAAGAGAAAAATGAAGATGAATGTGGAGCAGTGAGTGAAGCAGCAGTTGAAACAGTGACAGATGAAAATAAGAAGAAGGAGGAGGAGGGGAGGGGTGGGTGGAGCAGTAGAGTTAGCATCATCAGCTACAAACACAGGTTTCAGTCAGAGCTCACCCACGTCCTGGAAACTTCGGTTCACGCAGCTGATGCCCAGAGGGTCGAGCTGCGCTCTGTGATGGCCCACCACCTGAGCTCAGAGCAAAGGTGAGTACAGAGAGGACACACTGCGCCTGAACGCATCGTCACAGGGGTGTGTACACTGCACCTGAACGCACCACCAGGACATTCAAGTGCAGAATATCAATATGAGGTTAGAGCAGTCCAGACTTTCAGAGCCATCAGACAGTTTGTCGGGCACTAAAAGCCTCTCACATTCTTATGTTAACCTATATTTCTTTCTTTGACCTATACCTTACCAGGTTAAAAAACTCAAGAGTGACCTGGCCACTGAATGTTTGGACCCGACCAACAAAGAAATTTCCATTCAAATCAAAATGTCTGTGTCTGCTTCTGTAGTTACTACACTTACAGTCAGTGTAGTAACACATTTACAAACTGTTGTAATTCCTTTACCGTTCACCCGATTTGGATATAAATACCTCAAATTAAAGCTAAAAGTCTGCAGTTAAAGTACATCTAAATCCATTGTGGTGGTGTATAGAGCCAAAAAGATTAGAATTCTGTCGATATTTTAATAGAATTAATTCAATATTTATGGACCTGACTGTAAAAAGATATAAAGTTCTGTGGAGAAAACAAGTTGATCAGTTCATTTCTTCAGCGCCAGAGTCCACTTCTGCTGCTGTTAAATTATAAATCCTTTAAAAGCGTGAGTATTTTATTCTCAGTGTCGTATAGAATCTAAAAAAAACTGTCCATTTTTACTTTATGCTTGTGTTTTTGAGTGAGGAGCGTTTGTTTCCGTACCTGGTAGGCCCTGATGAGAGACTGCACCGCCAGATGGTCCTCCACCAGTTTCTCGACGTTGGGCTGCGCCGAGACGAGGGACGTGAGCTGAGGAGACACCAGGCTCGGGGACAGGCCCAGAGGAGACTGGTATGCAGCACCAGGGGGCGCTCCGGCGTTGGCGTTACGGAAAAACACATCCCACGACTGTAAACAGAGACAGGATTTAAGACAAAGATTAGACAGACACTTGATTGAGACAGAGACAGAAACAGAGACAGAAAATCTGGGAAAAGAGACTAAATAACACGGTTCATCAGATCAACAAAGATCCATCTGAGTGAGTAGAGCTTCTGGTTGTTTAGTCGGACCATGAGTACCCCTCATACAATGGCTGTTCAAAAGGTCATATAAAACTTATGACACCTGGTAAGTGTATGTGGCCCATAATGTCCGCCGGGATACAACATTTATGATGTTAGTAACATAACTGCCTAAAACTGTAAGATAAAAGTGGAGTCTAAATCGTCCTTCAACCGGACGGTGGAGGTTCGATTCCGCTCTCCCCACAGTTCATACTGTCATCGTGTCTCTTGGGCAAGACACTTAACCCAGTGGTGTTCCAGCTGTAACACTGGTGAATGGAACATTAATGGAAGTCACTTTGAATTAAAAGCTTCAACTAAATGTAAATGAATAATAATGCAGTTATTGTGCTACTGATCTAAAGTTCACATCACAATATTTTACATAGGGCTGGGTACCGAACTTCGATGCCTTTATGGTATCGAACGAAAAACTTCGATACTATGAGTATCGAAAAATTATTTATCTTTCGGTGCCAAATTTCGGTTCCAAAAGCCAAGCGGCGGGTTTTTTTTTTTTGCGGCTGTGTCTGTGTGAGCTTGTAGCATACGTGCATGTAAGGAACTACATTCGCCGTGATTGGCTGTCCACCACCAGCGTGCGGCGGTGGGATATCTGAAGATACTCGCAGTCACACAACACAAGTGTAACGTTAGTTGTTTTTTCTCCAAACGTTCCAGTTTTATAATGCCAAAGAAATCTAAAGTGGATGCCGAGTCAGCAAAGTGCAACATATGCGACAAGTGTATTGCAACCAAAGCCGGCAATACCACAAATTTAATGAAGCATTTGACCATGCACGGGATCAATATGAAGGCAGAAAGTTGCACTGTAAAAAGAAGGAACCAGAGGAGCCTTGCACCTTATCGGAGTCAAACCTGCCCCCTTCAACATCATCTGGCATTTCTGACATTGTAGCAGGTAAGAAAGGAAGATATTACCTTTTTAGCGAACAGAAGTTAAAGTAATTGTTTACGCTAACACGAGTGGTTTGAATGTGTGGATGCAACTCTGCGTTGCGATGTAACGTTACCCAGGCGCTAGCTTTAACCTTATTCTTTGACCAGGCAACATCTTTGTTTTTCCAACGTAACGTTAAGGTTTCACATTTTAGAAATACTTGACAGATAAGTGTAATTTCCCTACTTAAACCAAATGCATCCCCATGACGTTGACTACCACTTAATGTATGTTAGCTTGTGCTAGAGCTGGGCGATTTTTTATAAAAAACTCGATTTACGATTCACGATTCGATCCCCCCCCCCCCCCATTTAAAACAAAATAACTGTGAACTGTAAATATATTTTAAATGTATATATTTATTGTATTTAATTAAAGTGCATCAACATAAACAAAATGGCAAAGGCAAACCTTTGTTTCTCTAACTGAAAAGTCACTGTGCAAGTGTGCAACAAAGATTGTCAAACAGCTATATTTATACAAATACAGTATAAATAATTTGGATAATAAAACAACAAAAAATCCTGAGGTAACTCTTAGTTGAATTGAACATGTAAACAGTAACACCATTCACCATAAAAAATGTAATTGCATGTTAGTGGCGTTAGCGCTAGCACCGTGCTAGCGCTAACGCCACTAACATGGTTTTCTTTTCGGAGAAGGCAACACTTCTCCCACTCAGCCGCATGTTTACGCTTTAAATGCTGAAACAGATTTGTCGTGCTGCTACCAGCAACAACAACAGCCTTAAGACATAGTTTGCATCGAGGTGTTGTCTGTTCCTCATCAGATGCCGTAAATCCATACCAATTCCACGACTGAAGTGGAAGAGCCTTTTTTTGGAAGGAGCTGCTCTCTTTCGCCAGCTGTTTCTGCCATGTTGTTTGACTGTTTGTGTATGTATGCGCTGATCTCGGGGGAGGGGCAGAGGCCCGCGCCGCAGAGAGTGTGCTACAGAAACCCTGAAGGAACATTATTTTGGCGAATGCAAAATGTATGTATTATACGCTATACTGAAGAGGGGGAGAAAAAAATCTAAAAAATCGATTTTTTGAAAACATGAATCGATTTGACCTACCAACTCGATTTTTAAATCAAATCGATTTTTTTCCCAGCCCTAGGTTATGCTGCTAGTCGGTTGCTGTAGCGTTAGCGCTGTTATTTCCCCCTTCACATTAGCCTCTGCCTCCTTTTGCAGGAAGGCATGGCGATAGAAGTAACAGCCAACAGCATGACCAGCACCTCAGAGAAGATTCAGGAGGAGATACAGCTCTACAGAGGTTTGCCGTGTACACTCTCTACAGTGAATCCAGCAACTTGGTGGTGGAGTAAGAAGGACACAGCTTGGCAGCCAGGTTCCTCTGTGTACAAGCCTCATCGACGCCCTCAGAGCGTACATTTTCTACGGCTGGGGACACCATTAGCCAGGAGCGGGCCTGTCTGTTGCCAGAAAAAGCCGACATGTTGATCTTTCTGAAGAAAAACTGCTGAGCGGTTACCCACAAATACAGTTTGATTTTGCACTAAAAAGTTTAGTTTTTTTTTTTACATTCCTTTGAATTTTAGTTGGTTCAATATTAGGATGTACACAATATAATTTATTTATTTATAATATGTTCATGTTGTGGCAAAAAGGTTTCTCTTTTTTTTGTAAATTTTGGCCAAGTTAGGATTGATACGATGTGTGAAGTGTGAGTGTGAAGTGTTACCAGAATTTGTTTTAATTCAGATGAAAAATAAAAGTTTTGTATTTAATGTATTTGTGTTGATTTTGAAATGGATTTTAAAACACATGGTATCGAAAAAAGTATCGTTAGGAACCGGTATCGAAACTGAGGTATCGAAATTGGCACCGGATCGAAAGATTTTGAACAATACCCAGCCCTAATTTTACACTGTCGATAGATATATTGATATATTTTGTAATCAACAGGCAAAACATGTTTTTTAACTTTATATAACTAGAAAATGCGTGGGATTGGACAAAGACCTGAAAAAGTACAAAAGTGTAACAAGAGGTAGGTCTATAAATATTACAACAAATTAAATGTATAATAAACAGAGGAGGTGTTAAAACAGTGAGTTGTGGGACTGTTTGAGATGCAGTGAGGATAACCTCTGATACAGAGCTTACACTGCTTTTTGTTCACACCACAAGGACATGTGGCCCCGTGTTTGTATTATTACAGTAGATTTATGCAAATGACACGCAAGTAATTTATATTTTAAACATGTATAGCGTTGCTTAAGCTCAGTGCAAAATAATTATTGTAGAAATAGACGTTGACTGCTCATAAACGAGGCTATGTCATTAAACAGAGGTTCTTCTGGAGCTGGATCAGGTAAAAGCAGCAGATTACTTAGAAGAAAGTAACTTTTGCGAGGGCGCTAATGCTTTAGCGTCTCTCCTGTTTGTATCCACCGCTCGTGTCACTGCGGAGTGCAGAGAAACTAAAGACGAGAGATCTAGTATTGGCTGCAACTATTACCAACATGTCTCCACTTCTCTGGAGAATAAGCACTGCAGTTTGACTCGGGTGGCATCAAGAGAAGCCGTGTCCTCCCAAAGCAGCAGAGCTCACTGAGCTAATCAGCAGGAGGCGGAGTCTGAGCAGCCACAACAGAACACAGTTCAATGCAGCAAACGTTTGAATATGAAAGTAATTTACCGTTGCAAAATCCAACGGAACTGGCGTATGGTCATAGTTTCCTTGATGTGTGGGAAACACTAATTTAACGGTATCCACGGTATAGAAAAATCTATATCATTGCACAACACTATACATTCATCATTTTCATAACCCTAACTCATTTACATTACATTTACATTTATTCATTTATCTGACGCTTTTATCCAAACATTGATTGTTCTAATGTAATTACCAGTGTTACAGTCACTGGAGGCAAGGTGGGTTAAGTGTCTTGCCCAAGGACACAACGACAGTATGAACTGTGGGGAGAGTGGGAATCGAACCGCCTACCTTCCGGTTGAAAGACGACCGCTCTACCCACTGAGCTACTGCCGCCCCTCTAAGCTGGAGGAGTATTTTTTATTATGGGACAGTCACTACATGACACAGGTCAGAGCTGTTCAACTTAAGTGGAATTATTGAACAAATAATAACAACAACGTTAGGTCAACAAGTACTATTTGTAGCTTTCTAGATTGTTGGATTACTTCATGACTTGTCATTTCCTTCAGAAACATAGAAAATCTACAATTTATTTTAACGCTTAATGTCAAGCTAAGTGAGCGCCATCCCGCTCTTCGGGCTAAATTTATTTAAGATTAGTAACATAGTTCATTTTAAAGATCTGATCTAAAAAAAAAGACCCAACCCAAAAGCTAAACCCTCAAAAAGGAGGGAGAATAAAGTGAACAGTTCATTAAAGACAGCATTTACTGCACTGACTTGTTTTGTGTCACTGCAGCAGAACTATTTCAGTCACAGTGAACATAAAGAGTCAGTGAGGGTCAGTCTGTTCAGAGCTGGAGCTGTGGTGCATTCACTGACTGTAGATCCAGCTGTAATGACTATGAGAAAAGAAACACTAACATTATTCGGCCAAACTGTGACCTCATCGAGCGATTAGTCGACCCGAGTCTGTGAGCATAACGCAGACTTTATAAAAAAAAACTCACACTGACATTTTCAACTCTTTGTGAAACTTTGTCCTAAAAATTGCTGACGATGTCCTCTGTTTCTCTCAAGTTTAACTTTGGTCTGTAAAGGACACGGGTCTAATAATAACTCCAGAAGGTCACATGACCAGAGTCTTTTCCCAAAACGAGACGCAGCACTCTACTTGCACAATAAAAGCACACATTCACATGCTTTGACATAATATAATTATTCATCCTATTCAATCCTGTGTGTGTCTCTGACAGGTGTGTGTTACACGTTGCCATCATTGCTTAACGGCAGCAGGATGACTGTTATTAGCTCCAGACTCGGCACAAGGACACAGCTCTACACAGACTCTTAACAGTCACACTGTAACCTACATTAACATTCAAACTAAAAAAAAGCTGAGGCTCCTGCTGGAACCACTCAGACCCTTAAGCTGTGAATGATATACTACAGTTTTTTAGTCTGAAAAGGTCTGTGTAAGCCAGGTTCACACTGAGCAATGGAACTGGAGCAGACTCTAAACACATTGTCACTGGTCATTTCTGTAACCAGGACCAGAACAACATTTTTAATGGTTTTTTTTTTTTTTTTTTATTCTAATTCCCATTGTTGTTTTGTATTTGGCAGATTTATTCTCATTTATGTACCTGCTTTTACTGGCCATATCTTTATTATTATTATTATTATTATTATTATTATTATTATTATTAAGAAAGACATTCAGACACCACTACAAAATGGTACACTGTATTGTGTGGATTTGGGCACAGCCTAGGAGCTTAACGACATCCCACAATTCCCTGCACAACCTTCTTCAACAAAGCCAATCTCCACAAGAAGAGTCGGCGAAGAGTCTAAACTGTAAATAGTAACCTAAGATCAATATATTGTTTATATGTCTATAATATAATAATTGATAAAATTTAACCCGTATTTTATGTGTTGTGGTTATTCACACACGCTGGCTCCGCAGACCTACCTACTTCTGGTCGCCAAGAATAGTGGCACACTACTCAATTGGCCGTAGTCAGACCCCTAGCCCTACAAGTGTTACATGTGCGTTTGTATGTCGTGCTCAGCGTGCTTTATTTAGTGCTGTCCCTCCAGTGGAGCAAGTAGGAAAAAATATCCCTGGAAAACTATATACAATATTTACAAAATGCCAATTAAAGAAAAGGAATTCCTTTACTAGAACATACACAAGACAATCTAGTCTCAGCCTTTCACCATTAACTCTCTCCTCACTAACCTAATGGGGCCTCCATTTTATACCTTAAACTCCTCCTCCAAACCAATTTAGACCAAAACAATAAAAATAAATAAATAAAACACAATAACTCTACATTCCCTCCATATTTTTGCTTTAAATACAAAATATACACAATGTTTTCATTTTAGTTTTAGCACTCACAACCGCTTAGTAAATTAGATCAAAATTCTTTATATGCTCATTTACACCGTCACTGTGATGTCAACTGTGCTTCGGTTTGAATGATGGAGCAGTAACAGTTGACTGAACGCTAGAGGAAATGCGGTGAGCTTTATGTAGGGGCAATGATTAAACAGAGACCAGGTAAGACTCAGTGATGGTGACGGATGAAAAGAGCAGCAACAAGCCGGACGACCGGACACGGGTAAGTACCACAGGGTTAGATGTGAGTGTGATCGACAGCAAGACGTGCGTTCTCTGTCCTCCCCACGGTCAGACGGAGCTACTCCATCACAGAAAATGATAGATACAGGGTTCTCCAACCATTTTAGGGTCAGGGGTTATAATTGCAGTTGTACCTTGTGGACGCTCTTGGGGTTCTCGAGCCAAGCGAAATACATCTCCTCGACGTAGTTGGAGCTGGTCCCGTTCAGGAATGGCTCTGAAGCCACTGGTGTAGAGTAGCACCTGATTGGCTGAAACGTCCTTGTGGGGCCCAAATACTGGGCTGTTATTGGCCGCTGGGGGCCGGCAGTCTGTGCCGTCTGCGTTGCTGTGGCGATCGCAGAGCGCGCCGCACAAGTCCTTAAGCGATGCATAGTCCTGGTCCCACAGACCACACCAAAGATCGACCAGACCCAAACTCCTCTGAGGTCCGCCGCAAAGACCGGGGCTAGTCCAACAGGGTTAGTCCAACAAGAAGTGACTCACGACCAACAGGAAGCGACTCACAACCAACAGGAAGTGACTGAAGTCCACTGTCCTCTGCTGCGTCGCTGAAAAGAGAGGAAAACAAGTGTAATTTACATTTGAATTATCACATTAGAAATGACAAAGCAAAATGTTTAGATTTTTGTCTTTTCTGAAAAAGTGTAATGGAAACAGATTTTTAAAGGAACTCTGATGAAGCTGATGGGTTCAGTGACCTGTTTAAAAACTCCAGTCTGTAACTGAGTAACAAAGTCTGCTGATATTAAAATAATAAAATCAAGCTAACAAAGCATTGTTTCAAAGTTAATCTCAGAAAGACGTAAACAAAATGTGATGTAATAAACAAAAGTTGTCAAGTCTTTTTTTTATATATTGTTTTATTTTTCTCCGTTTCTTCAGCAGCGTTAACACATTAGAGTTTAAGCTTATATTTAAATGAGAAGTTTAAATAAGGATCTGAATCGAAATCAGTTCCTATCATTGTCTACGATTCAGACACAAGACACAAGAGTATCTTACATTTTACAGCAGAGTTTCTGCACAATCGAAGTTAAATTTAAGACTTTTTAAAACCTTCACGTTCCTTCATATCCTAGATTAAACAAGTCTGTTTTTATCTGTGGAGGGCATTAACACATGTTGAAGGCTAATGTATTAACGGTGTGTTCCTGAACGTCTCAACATGAAGCACCTTCAAACACCTGCTGTCCCTTAAAGACTAACTTTAAACAGCTGATAAAGCGTTAAGCCACGTCTCACTCTGAGCTGCAGGATAACACAGTAAATAACAGCAGCTAAACAGACGTTTGGTAATGGCCTCCTCCTGTATTTAAGACAGCAATTTACTGCCTTAGTTTGACTAGATTTTATTCCAGTCCAGTAGAAACCTTGTACAAACGGCAGCTCCTTCAGCGGCAGACTGAGACAGCCCCAGAGCACTACCTGCTGCCGTCAGACTCTAAAACTCATATGTGTAACAATAACCCAGTTCATCTGTCCCCCTCTTTACATTGTAAATATAGTTTTTGTTTAATTTAACCTTCATATTTTATTTTATTCTATTTTAAACGTTGCTGAGATTGTATACCTTTTTTTCTATTGCACGTGTTACCTTTCTTTTACTTATTGCTCTTTAACTGTCTCTAAGAGCTGCTGTACAAGTTCCCCTCTGTGCAATCAATAAAGTCTTATCTTAAAAGTCCTATCTCTCTTAAAATAAAAACATTAGACCAGAGTTCAAAGTTTCAAATGTTAGTGTTTTAGCATCAATTTAAATAAAATATTGATTCCTAATATTTGATGTAAAAACAACTCCGACTGGTCTGGATCCGTCCTGTAACTGACGGACAAAAGTGAAAACATGTCACTAACCTGATTCCAACAGCAGTTATTTGGCATTTAGTGTTTAATGTAACTGTAAACCACTGGTATTTATTCAGAGGAAGGAATGAAAAGAGCTGAAAAACCCAACAAAGAGGTCAAAAGGCTGACACTAACAGGGGCAAAACAATGGGTCTGATACTAAAATACAGCTGATTTTAAGAGTGAGGCAGGAGCTTTATTATTGTAAAAGGAATTGGACAAAACAAATTCTGATTAACGTTTAAAAGTATATAGAGGGTTTATGACAAAGGTTTAGCTGAATAAAGAATGATGGTCTCTCATGCTCTAGCTCTAAACCAGTATGAATGCGTTGTGTGCTGCAGTCGTCTAAATTGATTTAAATATCGTTTGTTTTGTCGTAAGAAACACTCCTGGGGCCACGCTATTTAACCTTTCCATTTGACTGTCTATATTAAAAATGAAACTCAAACATAAATCATTTTTATAAACCTGTACCTAAACGTGTCGAAACTCTTTCTCCGGGCTCTATTTTTTGCCTCAAACCCGAGTTCCTTCTTCTGTTTTGACCTTCCACTCCTCGCCTCTTGACTCTATTCCGTCGCTCCTCCGTTAAGTCCCACCCCCCGTGATTCCTGATTGGCTGCTCTAAGAATTCCCGTTCCCCTATTGGCGACTCGTGCAGTCACTTACTCTGTCCTTTTCAAAAGTCATGAGTTCCCGAAAATGTACCGCAATGTACAACCTCGCTTCACCAAAACACAGCAAGAACGAATGACGAAAACGTGAAATACAAAACGTAGTCACTGTAAAAACATTAAACTAACGTGCTCAAATAAAATGGCTCAGATTAGTTATGTAATTAGCCCATTAGCTTATCTAGAAATCCACTACTTTCTTTTTCAAACGCGATATGAAAATTGTGCTGAGGCTAAAGCGGTAGGTGTTGGTTAACTAAATTTAAAAACAGTTTGAAACTTGATTCCTTGGTGATTTGGCCGCTTTGGCACGCTTGCTTTTGTTAAAATCTCGTCGTAAAGTTAAAAGTAGTGGTTAAAGTAGCCACGGTGGTGTTAGCCTAGCATGCTAACGGCTACTCAAATACATCAACGCTGCATTGAAATCTTCTCTGAGCGTTGATATTTTGGTGCTAAACGGCGCAAGAGCGCGTAAAGGCCAGGTTTTGAGTTGACTGACCTGCGCACGAGCCCAAACCTCGCTGACTAACCTGGAGTAAGGTGGTGGCGCGGTGCTCTGTGGCCGGTTTCCCCCGATGCCCTTCGCGGCTCCCGGTAAAAGGTAAAGCGATTAGAGTTGTGACGTTCGCGAACGAACCGATTCTTTTGAACGGCTCATAAAAATGAACGATGGGAGCCGAGTCGCGGCTGGAGGGGAGCCGTTCTTTCTGTCGTTCTTTTTTCCTATGCCTGTCTCACACAGATGCACACAAATGAGCTCCTCCGCGAGACAGAACAGTTATAGGGGGAGGGGCGCACCCAGCGCAGGCCGACCCTTTATAGCGTGATGATATTAGTTATTAGTTGTGCACGCATCCTTCACGTGAGTATTTCATTGCAGCCCACTTTGTTATTGTTCATTGTCTTGAAGGGGCTGATGTCCTATTTGCAAAGTTTACAGTAGTAATAGTATGTAGACATTTCCATTTTATTTATTCTAAATGTATCTACTTTAAATATTTTTTGTTTTCTATCGAAATGTTCTTGTGTGATAATGTTCTTGTGTGGAAGTGTAAAAGCTGTTTTGCACAGAAATTCATTTCAGCCGGCTTTGTTTTGATGTTTATTTGTGAGTAGGTATTGTATGAATAACACAAGTCAACGGAGCTTTACACACACACACACACACACACACACACACACACACACACACACACACACACACACACACACACACACACTCTTTGTACTAAATGTAAATCCAAAATAGTGACGTCACTGTCTAAGCAGAGGGATTTGTGCAACCCTATGGAATATAGTCCACACATGACAAATGAGGTAATAATCAATATTTCAGAATAATTCAAACTCAGATATTGGTGTGTGATATCTGAGTTTGAATTATTTGACTACAAATCTCATCTCATCATTCCTCCCAGTGATTATTTCCAGGATAAACTGAGATGCCCCCAAGCTGGCTTCTTAAACTGACTAAATATTTAAAAAGAGCCAAAGAGCCGTTCTTTTGAACGGCTCTTTGAAAGGAACGGATCGCAAAGATCCGGATCCCCTCAAAGAGCCATAAATCCCATCACTAAAAGCGATGACAGCGAGCAGCGCGGACAGAGCAGTCGCGGCGTGAGGACGTAAGGCCCGAGCGGAGTGACGTAAAAGGGCGTGACGTCAACGCGCATTAAACAAGAGCTAAAGGACTTCAAGAATAATAGAAACAATGGAGGTTTGGAAGTTTTATAATATGAGTCGCTAAAAAAGGTTTCCCTAACTTTATTATTAAAGAATTTGGTGGAATCAATTATTTCTTACTTAAGCTTCCAGTTACATTTAAATTTACATTTAGTCATTTACAGACGCTTTTATCCAAAGTGACTTACAAGTGAGGAAAACAATGAAAGCAATTTTAACAACACAAGGAACAAAAAGCATAAGTGCACAAAAAACTAGTCAGTTTAAACCCAGCACAGTTTACAAAGCTAAGGATAAGAGAATTATTATTATTATTATTTATTTATTTTTTTTGTGAAGAAAGGAATCGATAGAAAGGAAGTAGAACTCAGTGTTTGTCAGTCAGGTGTTGACGAAAGAGATGTGTTTTCAGGCATTTTTTAAAGCTGGCTACAAAATCTGCTGATCTTGTAGCAGCAGTAGATCATTCCACCAATGTGGAACAGAGCCAGAGAAGGTACGTGAGAGTGATTTTTTACCTTTTTGGGACGGTACCACCAGACGTTGTTCATTTGCAGAGCGCAGGGAGTCACTTGTAAGTCGCTTTGGATAAAAGCGTCTGCTAAATGACTAAATGTAAATGTAAATGTAGGGATCTTATAGGAATGTAGGTCTGTATTAGTGAGTGAAGATATGGGGGTGCAGAACCAGAGGTGGTCTTGTAGGCCAAGAGCATGGCTTTAAACTTGATGCGGGCGTCAACCGGAGCCAGTGTAACCTAATGAATAGAGGAGTTACGTGCGCTCTCTTTGGTTCATTAAAGACCACAGTTAAACTGGCCAACTTCCACAGACAGGCACTATTGGCATGGACATAACCTTTCAGCTCACAGATGCTACATCTGGAATTCAATTCAAATCACTTCATTAGTCCAAGAGGGGCAATTTAAAAAGCACATGAATAACCAAGATATTCAATTCAAACATAATAAACATAGTTTACCACCTCCGGGACATCGAGTGATGGAGGAGTCCACCTCTGAATCCTCAGATTTATTTAATCAGAATTCAGAATTTAACTGGAGTGGTGAGGGGGACAAATTGTACCCAATTTTCAAAATTATTATCTTTTTCTCCAGCCAGTTCTAAACATCCCTAAGTAAATGTTAGCTCTTCTCATTTTTATTTAAAATTTAGGCTAATGTTTGTCTGCAAATAAATGTAAGTAAAATCTAATTCTACCTGCGTTTACATACAATTAATTTGCTTATAAGGCTAAAGTCTTTGAATAATTTGAATAATATTAACAAAGTTTACTTAAAATTGCCAATAAATTGGCCTCTGACGGGATTAGACCTGGTTAATGACTTTGTGTTCAATAATTTGTTCTTATTAACTTTAGGATCTAAAAGAGACCTAAACCTCCTTAGATCAAACCCAATAATAAACACTGGTCTTATGTGTTTCACTAAAACAGTAGAACTTTATCAAAACAACTCTTATTTGTTTAACTGTTACCTTTTATGCATTTTCACCTGTTTATTAAAAATGACAAGAATTTATTGACAGTAATAATTCATGTGAGCGTTCTTCACAAAGAACCTGGTCTTTATTCTCAGGGCCGTCCACACGGAGACGAATCACTGTATACGTTTACATTTTTATCGTATTGGCGTTTCGTCCACACGGATCCGGCGTTTTGGGAGACTCAGGGGCTGTCCACACGAGACAAAAATCACTGTATCCATATACATTTTGTATCGTATTGGCCTTTCGTCCACACGGATCCGTGTTTTGGGAGACTGAATCCGCTATTTTTGAAACAGGGTTCTAAAGTGGATAAATCTTTCGACAACACCTTTGCACCCTTGCGGTTTCGTGTGTACAGCCAATCCTATATTTTGTGAAACGATGATGTCATCGCATCACGTGTCGGCCTCGTCACGTAACAGCAACAACAATAATGGGGACTACATGATTGAGTTGTGCTGCAGAAGCTACTAAGCCTACTAGCTTTATTACAGCAAAATCTATTGCTTCTATGCAGTTGTGGTGAGCAACAAGCGATAATGGACAACACCATACGCCACATGCTCTTAGATCCACCGCGAAAGAGAACCAGGAGAGCAACCAGGAGAAAATGAATGGAGAGAGAATTTCCATGTCCAAAGCACTCAGAACTCCGTATATTGAAGAGCAAACAACAAACATGAGGGCACCAATTACTACACTCTAAATATATAACTGCAACAATTTGAGAACTTGTTTTTATTAGAAAATAAATATTTAGGTCTTCGTCTTCTTCTGCAGCGCGCAAGGTTATGCGCATGCTCAAAGTCTTCTTCTCCGTGTATAGTGTATATCTGTGGCAGAATTACAGCGCCCCATACTGGTCGGGCATATATACTACATCGTTTTCAGCCGGCCGTGTGTGCAGATATTTTCTTGAGACGACGCGTCCCAAGATCGGATAGGGGATGCACTGGCTTCGTGTGGACATAGCCTGAATCCGCTATTTTTTGAAACCGGGTTCTAAAGTGGATAAATCTGAAAACGACACCCTTGCGGTTTCGTGTGTACAGCCAATCCGTATATTTTGTGAAACGATGATGTCATCGCATCACGTGTCGGCCTCGTCACACGTAACAGCAACAACAATAATGGCGGACTACATGATTGAGTTCGTGCTGCAGAAGCTACTAAGCCTACTAGCTTTATTACAGCAAAATCTATTGCTTCTATGCAATTGTGGTGAGCAACAAGCGATAATGGACAACACCATACGCCACATGCTCTTAGATCCACCGCGAAAGAGAACCAGGAGAGCATGTCCAAAGCATCTCTCGTCGCCCTGAGCGAGGAACTCAGTCCGTATATTGAAGGGCAAACAACAAACATGAGGGCACCAATTACTACACTCAAAATAAATGACTGCAACAATTTGAGAACTTGTGGGGTTCACGTGGCAGAGTGGTTAGCACTCCTGCCTCACAGCAAGAAGGTCGTGAGTTCAAAACCCGGCCGACCCAAAACATTCTCGGCCGACTCCGGTCTTTCTGTGAGGAGTCTGCATGTCCTCCACGTGTTACCGTGGGTTCTCTCCGGGTACTCCGGCTTCCTCCCACCGTCCAAAGACATGCATGTATAGGTTAATTGGCAACTCTAATGTGTCCCTAGTGAATGAATGTGAGAGTGAATGGTTGTTTGTCACTGTCTATGTCTAAATGTCAGCCCTGTGACTAACTGGCCACTGTCCAGGGTGTACCCCGCCTCAGGCCCAAAGCTGCTGGGATAGGCTCCAGTCACCCGCGACCCCTAACGGGACAAAGCGGTAGAAAATGAATGAATGAATGAAAATTTGAGAACTTGTTTTTATTAGAAAATAAATATTTAGGTCTTCGTCTTCTTCTGCAGCGCGCAAGGTTATGCGCATGCTCAAAGTCTTCTTCTCCGTGTATAGTGTATATCTGTGGCAGAATTACAGCGCCCCATACTGGTCTGGCATATATACTACATCGTTTTCAGTCGGTTTCAGTGGTTTCGTGTGTGCGCAGATATTTCTTGAGGCACGCGTGTTTACGGAATTTTTTTAGAACGGGAAAAAAAGATCGGATAGGGGATGCACTGGCCGTGTGGGCGTAGCCTCAGTGGCTACAGCAGAGACTCACAGAAGGCAGCACACAATCCACAAGGCAATTTTATTTATATAGCACAACTCATACACTGGGTAACTCAAAGTGCTTTACAGAAAGAAAAGACAATTTACAAGATTTAGATTAAGAAACAGATGTGTAGATAAAAAACACTTTAAGTTGTAGTGTGGGCAGAGCTCTAGAGGAATGTTTTTAACCTCCCCTTGAACATTGTTAAAGTTGAGGCTGTTCCAGGTTTTTGCTGATGAAACTTAAACGCTGCTTCACCCTGTTTAGTTCTAACTCTGGGCACGAGCAGAAGGCCTGTCCCAGATGTTCTCAGAGTCCGAGGAGGTTCAGGAGCAACTGTCAGAAATATATTCTGGTGCTAAACCATATGTGCTGTTTTAAAAGTCTATTCTCTGAGCAACAGGAAGCCAGTGCAGAGATTTTAAAACTGGCGTAATGTGGTTGTACTTCCTGGTTTTGGTGAGAACCCGAGCAGCCGCGTTCTGGAGATAAAAGCATGGATAAGATTCTCTAAGTTTGGTTGAGACATTATCCCTTTGACTCTGGAAATGTTTTAAGGTGATAAAATGTTTTGAACCAGCGACCTAAGGACCACCAGGCAGGAGCTCTCCACCAACCTGAAGGAGACAAGCCAGCCTTTTCCGACTGAGAATTATGGCCTCGGACTTGGAGGTGCTTATTGTCACTTATCCGCTTAGACAACACCTCTGGGACTGTGCCTCGGGTGATGGACGAGTCCTCCTCCAAATCAATTCATCAAGCGTAAAAGAGCTCGGTAATGGTGTTTCAGCCCTTGTCCAAAGTACTTTATCAATTCTAAGTTCAACTGATACGAGTGCTGAGCTTATAGATTCAAGATTCAAGATTTTTATTAAATCACGTACGCAAAATTATATACAGCATATATAACCAGCAGTGAAATGTGAGTCAGGTCCGCTCCATGGACAGTGCAATTATTAAGGAAAACACACAGATGAAAATATGCATGAATATAGCTATGTAAGAATGAAATAAAAGTAAACAATAAAAAATATAAGAATAGAATATAAAAAATGTGTATTGTGGAATTAAATATAGAACGCAAAATAATGTACATGAATGTAAACTGTAGACTTAAATATTAAAATGTACAGGGATGTACAATGTGCATATATGCATTTAGCTGTGGTCTTAAATATTAAGATACACAGGAAGGTGCAAGAAGCAAATGTGCAAAACAGGGTGACACTGTCAGTGTGTCAATGTGAGGTAGTGTATAAAGTAAAGAGATAAGGTGAACATTAAGTGGAGGCATGGGGATGTTAAGAAGCTGGTTTAGAGTTCAAGAGCCTGATGGCCTGGGGGAAGAAACTCCTCCTGAGTCTCTCAGTTTTTGCCATCAGGCTGTAGCGCTTACCAGATGGCAGCAGAGTGAAAATATGATTACTGGGGTGGGTGGAGTCTTTGATGATTTTTGCAGCTCTGCTTCTGCAGCGTTTGTGGTAGATGTCCTGCAGAGAGGGGAGAGCAGACCCTGAAATGCGCTCAGCTAAGCGCACAACTCTCTGCAGGGCTTTGCAGTCTTGACTGGAGCTGTTCCCATACCACACAGAGATACATTGAGTCATTATACTTTCTATAGCTCCAGAATAGAAAGTTTTCAGGATTGCTGGTGAGACCCTGAATTTCCTCAGCTGTCGCAGATGGTACAGTCTTTGCCTGGCTTTATTTACCTGAGTTTGAGTGTGAGTAGTCCAAGTCAGGTCCTCAGAGATGTTTACACCAAGGTACTTAAAGCTACTCACCCTCTCCACAGGGGTCCCGCTTATCATGAGAGGAGTGTAGGGCTGCTGCTGCGTCTTCCTGAAGTCTACAATCAGTTCTTTTGTTTTGCTCACATTCAGAGAGAGGCAGTTGTCCTGGCACCATGATGTTAATTTCTCTACCTCATCCAAGTATGCGGTCTCATTATTGTTGTGAATGAGGCCCAGAACCACAGTATCATCAGCGAATTTGATAATGGATGTGGAGCTGTGCGAGGACACGCAGTCGTGTGTGTAGAGAGAGTAGAGCAGGGGACTCAGGACACAGCCCTGTGGGGCTCCTACGTTCAGTGTGATGGAGCTGGAGGTGTACTGGCCTAGTTTCACCACTTGAGGTCTGCCGGTGAGGAAGTCAAGGATCCAGTCGCAGAGTGATGAATTCAGTCCGAGGTCTATGAGTTTGTAGGCTAGCTTTATGGGGACTATAGTATTAAAAGCTGAGCTATAGTCAATAAATAGCAGCCTTACATAGTTCCTGTTATTGCTGTCAATGTGTGTGAGAGAAGAGTGCAGGATGTGAGAGATGGCATCATCTGTGGATCTGTTTGTGCGATAAGCAAACTGAAGGGGGTCCAAAGTATCCAGGATGGAGGAGCAGATGACGTTTTTAACCAGTCCCTCAAAGACCTTCATGACTATTGATGTGAGAGCAACTGGACGATAGTCATTCAGACAAGAGGGTTTATTGTTTTTTGGCACAGGGATGATGACCGATTTTTTGAATGAGGTGGGAACCACCGATGTAGCAAGAGACTCATTAAAGATTGATGTAAACAAACCAGCGAGCTGATCAGCGCAGGACCGCAGAACACGGCCAGAAATCCCATCAGGTCCAGCTTTTTTTATTTTTACATTCACTCGCTTTAGTGCCTTTCGAACCTCGTCCTCCGACACGATGATCACATGATGATCGCTGCTCTGACTGCTGCTTCCTGACGCGCTGATCGGCAGACTCACACTGCTTTGATTGCTTTCAAAGCGGCCGTAGAAAGTGTTTAGCTCGTCAGCCAGCAACGGATCTGCTCTCACCACTGTAGAGGATTTATTTCCAAAGTCACAGATGGTCCTTAGTCCTTGCCACATGCGTCGGGAGTCATTTAGCTGGAAATGTGACTCAATGCGTTCCCTGTGCGTGTCTGTGTTTGGCGGCTCTTACTGCGTGTCGGAGAGCATAGCACGATGCTTTGTACTCGCTCATGTTTCCCGACAGAAGACCGGCGTTGTAAGCAGCAGTGCGTTTGTTTATTGCTGCACGGATTGATCTGTCCACCCACGGTTTCTGATTGGAGAATGACCGTATAGTTATTGTGTCCGTAGCTTGTTCGGCTAGCGTGTTTACAAAGCTTAGCGCTACATCCGTGAACTCGCTGACGTCCAATGAGCTTGCGCGAAACATGACCCAGTCCACGTCATCAAGAGCCGCCTGTAACGTTGCTTCTGATTGGGCGGACCAACGCGTCACAACCCTCTGCACCGGAGGTTCTTGAACGAGCCGTTGTTTATATTCCGGTGTGAGGAAAATGGCGTCATGGTCCGATTTGCCGAAAGCCGGTAGTGAGCGAGCTTTGTAGGCATTCTTAAACTGAGTGTAGCAATGATCCAGTGTATTCGGTCCTCTGGTTGGACAGGATACGTGTTGATGAAAATTAGGCATGACTTGCCTGAGTTTGGCTTTGTTAAAGTCCCCAGCGATGATAGTAGCAGCGTCGGGATGTTTGTTGATGTTGCCGCTGAGCGCATCGTGAAGCTCCGACAAAGCCAAGCCAGTGTCTGCTTGTGGAGGGATGTAAACAGCAGTTATAATGATCGATGAGAACTCCCGAGGCAGATAGAATGGGCGGCAAATAATGGATAGGTGTTCCAGATGAGGCGAGCAGGAGCGCGACAGAGTGGAGATATTTCTGGGGTCACACCATTTCTTGTTAATCATGAAACAAACTCCCCCACCCTTGGATTTGCCGGCCTCGGCTGTCCTGTCCATCCGTAAAACAGAAGTTTTCAGACGGCGTTACAGCAGCGTCCGGGACCCAGGGCGTGAGCCACGTTTCAGACAAACAAAGGATGTTACAGTCCCTAATGTCCCGTTGGAAGTTTATCCTGGCTCTAAGATCATCCATCTTATTCTCCAGAGACTGGACATTAGCGAGCAAAATGCTCGGTAGAGGAGGGCTGTGTGCTCTTTTCCTCAGTCTGTTGCAAATCCCAGCACGTTTCCCGCGGTGTTTCTTGTTCCGTCGCCTCGGGTGGCTATTCAGGTAACCATTGTTTATCTCGGCGTTCCGGAGAATCTCAGGTGGCCACGATGGGTTGGAGGATAAAGTGTCATGAAACAGCACAGTGAAGCGATGTCCAATGTCTAAAAGTATATCCTTTTCGTATGAAATCAGTGCAGAGGTAATGTGTGTAAAAAGAAAAAGCAAAAGTAGGTAAAAAGTAAATAAGAACACAATCTGAGCGGTGCGACCTGGACGGCGACCGGACTCAGCGGCGCCATCATGAGACCACTAGAGTGAGGAGTTTTGAACTGAAAATAATCTGATTGGATGTTCTTCTGTCCTTAACATTTCATTGTTGTATATTCAGTTGAATCGGCGGTAAAGCTGTCTACTGTTTGCAAATGATAAACTGCCGACGAGGATGGGATTCGAACCCACGCGTGCAGAGCACAATGGATTAGCAGTCCATCGCCTTAACCACTCGGCCACCTCGTCTGGATAGAAGGAACAGAGGTAGCATGCACAGTAAAGGGAACAGATATCTTCTATGGTAGGTACATGTGGACGACAGACAGGGCCCTGATCTGTCTCTGGTGAAAGTGTGGATCAGTGGATCATGAAGGGGTTAACTCTGTGGCGTTAAATAGCACTAACCAGACGTTCCCAGGCCTGCCGAGAGACATAGTTCCTCCAGCGTGTCCTGGGTCTTCTCTGGGGCCTCCTCCCGGTGGGACATGACCGAAACACCTCCCCAGGGAGGCTTCCAGGAGGAATCTGGAACAGATTTGTTTATTTGTTTATTTAAAAGGATCCCCATTAGCTGACGCCGAGACGACAGCTAGTCTTCCTGGGGTCCAAACAATACATACAAAACCCAATAATTACAATCACAATTACTTCCAAATATATTCACATGAGAGAAAAAAAATAAAAAATACAAAAATACAAAAAGTACTAATTAAAATAATAAAATAATGAAAAACAATGTAGCACATAATACAACCTCATTCAACCAATCCAGGCAATATTATGATGTTGACAACAAATACAGTCTTAGTCTTTTTTTAAAACCAGTTTTTCCCTTGATCTCACAAACCCCAACTGGAAGATTGTTCCAAAACACAATTGACCTATAAAACACGGTCCTCTTCATAGAGTCAGATTTAGGTAGGGGTAAAGAGATCTGTCGACTATTCGCCCCTCTTGTGTAATGTGAATGCTGATTTGATTTGATTTGGAGTCTTTGGGTAAAGGAATTATCTTACCCTCCTTCCAAAGTTTTGGACACTCACCACTAATCAAACATCTGTTAAAAATGTGACAGATTGGTTTAGAAATATGTCCAGCTGATAACTTCAACAGCCGACTATCCAAGTTGTCTGAACCAGCAGACCCACCAACAGTCAAAGATCTCAGCAACAATTCCACCTGCACAACATTAACCTGATGAAATTCAAAACTACACAGTTTATCTTTCATAATACACCTTTCAATTAGCTCATTGGAGTTGGAAACAACACTATATTTCATTGTCTCTCTTAAGTTAGAAACCGTATTAACAAAATAATCATTAAAATAATTTGCAATCTGTATTGGCTTAGTCAAATAAACTCCATTCGATTCAACAAAAGAAGTACAAGTCGATTTTTTCCCCATGATTTCATTGAGTACATTCCACATTCTCTTACAATCTGTAGCACTATTGTCAATTCTCTTCTGAAAATATTTTTTCTTTTTCACTCTGTTCACCTTGGTCACCTGATTCCTTAAAATACAATAAAATTTTCTGTCCTCAAAAGAGTCAGAAAGAACCGCAACCTTTTGAGCCTCTTCCCTTTGAGCCATTAAGCTCCTTAACTCCGTATCAACCCAAGGAGCACTTTTGGCTTTAACTGTAAATTTCTTTAATGGGGCATGATTGTTAACAACTCTCATAAAACAATCCATAAATAAATTAAGAGATGCATCCACATCATCAATGTCACTTATCAAATTCCATTTAATCTTATCCAATTCATTTAGAAAACTCTCCTCATTAAATGCCCTATAAGATCTTTTCATAATGATTTTAGGACAGGCTCTAGGTAGCTTAGTTCTCCTAGAGACAGCAATACAGTTGTGATCACTAAAGCCAACTGTTACAGAAACGGGTGTTGAGCACATATCAGGATTATTAGTGTAAATATGATCAATACATTTTGATGTTAGAGATCTTGTATTGTTACTAGAAATTCTTGTTGGCTGATCCATTAATTGAGATAAACCACAGGTGTCCGTCATAGTTTTAAGCTTATTCTTCAGAGGACAAATATCCGACAGCCAATCAATATTTAGATCGCCCAGCCAGTATAGCTCTCTGTTTTCCTCAGTCACCTTGTCTAGCATGTTACATAAACCATTTACATACTCTATCCTGGAACTAGGTGGTCTATACAACAACCAAGAATAATCGGTTTTAAATGTGGAAGTTGTACCTGTAACCATAACACTTCAACATCATCAAGCATTAAGTCATGCTTCAGTTTAACAGGGAAATGATCCCGTATATAAATGGCCACACCACCTCCAAAACGGTTTCGATCATTTCTATAAATTGAACCCCTATATCAACATCTGAATTGTCTATGAAGTGATCCAGATGAGTTTCAGAAATCATAAGTATGTCTATTTTGTTTAATTGTAAAAATAAAGACAGGTCTTGAATTTTGTTCCTTAGACTACATATGCACTAAATATGTGCAAGGATTAAACCTTTAGGTAGTTTATTTATACTGGTCATCTTAGTTGAAGGTAAATAAGTCATATATTATAATCTAGTTGAATGTCTCGTACCCTAAGTTATTTTATCATCATCAAATATAGGCTACTTACACATAAGTCCTGCACACAGACACACATGAATGTACACAACCATATATAAAATTGAGCTTTAAGCTCATTAGGCCGATAACTGACTTTGTCCAGCCCTTGGGGTGATGATCAGTTTATCATACTTCAACCTGGCTTTATCACCTCTCTCTCTGGCAGCTTTCACCTTCGGCCACAACTCTTTCCTCCGATGTTGCACAGCTTCAGAGAAATCTTCGTTAATGTAGATCCTAGTGCCCTTTAGTTTCTTGGCAGAAGAAAGAATCAGCTCTCTATCTTTAATGCGAAGAAGTTTGACAACAATTTTCCTTGGCCTTCCCCTCTCCTGAAACTGACCAAGTCTCTGGGCACGCTCAATGTCCATGTGTATTCCATCTAAGCCCAAGTTTTTTGAAAACATTTCACGCACCTTTTTCTCTGATTCACACCAATTCTCACCATTCTCGTCAGCAATGCCATCAATTAAAATATTTGTTCTTCTGCTCTGGTTTTCAATGTAGTCAAGCTTGTTGAACATTGCATCCAATTCCTGCTTGGAAGTAGTGATGTTTGTCTCGAATGCCTTTATCTTTGCCTCAATCTCAGTGCATCCCATCTTCTCCTCTTTAAACTTTGTTTGGGTAAATTCCAAGCTGGTCTTCAGTTCCTGTACATCTCTGATAACACTATCCAATCTTTTGTTAGTTCCATCCATGATCAGCTGAATAAAACATTTAAAGTTATTTTGCTGCTGCAATAACATATCTTTATAGATCGCTTTCTGCTGCTCCATTAACTGGGAGAGTACACTCGTTGTGACAACAGCATCCTCCTCACAAGGAGATGTTTTAGCATTTTTAGGAGGCATAATGTGTCTTACCAGGATGTACCGGAAGTTGATGAAAGTTGCAAATGTTGACAGATCTGTTTATCAAGGTCCTAGTAGGCCCAAAAGCCCATCAACTTGGGCTACAGCACAAGGTCAGCAGATAGTGGAAATATTGTCCTCAATATTGAAACACAATTTAAATAAAATGCAACTTGAGTCAATTAACCACTAAATTTGAGAATACCAGAAAGGATTCAATAGATTTTTGTTAGATTCTAAGAGGCCAGGTTCTCAGAGAAAACTACTGGCAGCCATCTTGGATTCACAATGAATATGATATGTTTATGACAGATATAACAGATGCCTGAGCCACTTCAGCTGACTCCTCTCGATGTGGAGGAACAGCGGCTCTACTCTGAGCTCCTCACCCACTCTCCACGGGAGCGCCCAGCCAGCGCGCGGAGAAACCTACATTCGGGCCGCCTGTATCCGGAATCTTGTCCTTTTGGTCATGACTCAAAGCTCATGACCAATGTTGACAGAAGGAACGTAGATTGACTGGTAAATCCAGCACAGCCTTTTCCGACTGAGAACTATGGCCTCGGACTTGGAGGTGCTTATTGTCACCCAGCCGCTTCACACTCGGCTGCAAACTGTCCCAGCGCCTCGTGTCAATTAGAGGCTAATCTGCAACAAAGTCATTGTGGTTTCAACAAAACGTGTCGTTGTGTAAATGGTCTGAGAAGGCTGTTGGCGCCGTGTGTACGGCAGCCCCTCTCTCTGTCTGCCCCAGGTGTGAATGTGTGTGAATGGGGTGAATGGAAGCACAATGTAGAGCGCTTTGGGTGCCCGAGAAGGGTGCATGAATATGGCAAAAAGGAACACATAGCAAGCTTTTTTTTTCCTCGAGCAACACATAGTACCTTTAAAGAGTCCTAAGAAGTCTGTGGACTTTTCTGTATACCTTTAGAGACTGGCGGTCCTCAGGGCGGATCTCTGACCACCGAAGAGCTTTGATGGACGAGTCCACGTCCGAATCCTCAGATTTATTACATCAACAATAAAAGAGCACCTCCTTCGAGCTGGATTTGAACCAGCGACCTAAGGATATCAGTGATAAGCACGCTACAGTCCTCCGCTCTACCAACTGAGCTATCGAAGGTGACATGTTCACAAAAGGAAGCCACAAAGGTGTGTGTTTACCTGAGCGTGTGATCTGAACACAAAGCCTTGTTTTTGAGCCAACGAATCATTTGAAACTAATTGTGACGCAAAGCTTTTTTGTTTTTGCCTAAAAGGAACACATAGTACCTTTAAAGAGCCCTAAGAACTACATTTTCCCGGAAGTAAATAAAGTATAGTTGAACTGGTGAAGGGGGACAAATCCCACCCATTTTTCAAACTTACACATCAGTGAACTGCCACCTTACAGAGGAGTACAGGAGTTTGATGAAGAGGCAGCTCCACAACTTCCAGAGACTGGATGTCCTCAGGGTATCCACCTCTGCTCTTTTTTATCGAGGAGCTTAGACAACACCTCTGGGACTGTGCCTCGGGTGATGGACGAGTCCACCTCCAAATCAATTCATCAAGCGTAAAAGAGCTCGGTAATGGTGTTTCAGCCCTTGTCCAAAGTACTTTATCAATTCTAAGTTCAACTGATACGAGAGCTGAGCTTATACCACTAGAGTGAGGAGTTTTGAACTGAAAATAATCTGATTGCAAAAAGTCTGTGGACTTTTCTGTAAACCTTTAGAGACTGGCCGTCCTCAGTCCATATTTACAAAGCCTTGTTTGTGATTTCATACAAACGGAATGATAACTCAAGATAAGAGGACTAATATCAAGATGTTCGTAACAACCGCTAGTCCCACGAGTGAATAAAGACCAAAACTAAATTCAACCAATATAATATTAAAAGATTTTGGAGGATGCGGGCATCGATCCCGCTACCTCTCGCATGCTAAGCGAGCGCTCTACCATCTGAGCTAATCCCCCCACATCCCCGAATGGAGATGAGACATTTCATTAAATGTCAAAATTGAATTAATCCGCTTAAAATAGTTAAAGCACAGCCGATAGAGAATAGAGAATCACACTGTTACAGACATATAATATTCTAACATTGCATATAGTTAATTAATAAGGATACTTAGGCTAATTAACCTAGCATTTACAATTAACTCGGTTTAGCCGAAAGAACCGAGCCAGGCTAATCATCAAATAGCATTTAATTTACCTAAATATATTTTTTAATGTGTTTTCCGATTCGGTAAAACACAAGAAAAGTATTTACCTCCTTCGAGCCGGATTCGAACCAGCGACCTAAGGATGTCAGCCATTTTCATTCTACAGTCCTCCGCTCTACCAACTGAGCTATCGAAGGGGCTGACGACAACAGGCCGACATATTGGTTTTAATCTGAGAATAGACTGTGAGTCAACATTACATAAGCAGTTCCTTCATGATAAGAAGTCATATATGGATATATATAGGAGCCCCATATGTTGAAAAATGTACGAGAAATACATAATACAGAGAAATAATTGTTATAGGTTAAAACAATAAATAAAACAATAATTTTATTGTTATAGACAATTCAGAAAAAAGATGGTCTGCATAATACTTAATACATTTAAAACTGAACTTTTTTAACAAGCTAAATGTATATTATTTTGTTTTATTTGCATGTTTCTTTATTTACACTTAATCTCCAGAAAATGTAAATCTTATTTTTATTTTTATTTATTGTTTATTTAACCAGGTAGGTCAACTGAGAACCAATTCCGATTCACAATGACAGCCTGGCCATAATACTTTACCTGACCTGATAAAGTATGGTCTAAAAATATCAGAACAGCAGGTTCCTCAAAGGGCCTTAGAGAATTAAACAGACAAACTCTCAGGTAGAACTAGAACTGATGTAATCTCCGTGAGTCTGGACCTGGTCTAAGACTGGACTAACTCTGTCTGGACCTGGTCTAAGTCTGGACCTGGTCTAAGACTCCCTTGTATCTGTTGTATCTGGATCCAAATTGTTGAGAGAGTTTTTCACAGATTGTTGAACCTCTGCCCATCTTTTCTTCTGACAGACACTTTTCTAAAATGCTCCTTTTATTATTAAACCTTATTCTTTCCAAATGGTTCTTTAATAAAACCCCACCTGCCATAAAAACAGACTCGACAACATTCCTATGGACCTTTATTACGTGTCGATGCAACGTCACTGCCATAATCTTAATTATATAAGAAGAATTACACAGAGCTGTCCTTTTCATTTCAGTCTCCGTCCGTCAGCTCTTCACAAACCACAGAAACCAGGAGATCATCAGAAACAAGCTCTATATAAAATCATTTATTACAATAGAAAAGGGGGACTTTTTTTTTCCACGACACACACAGGTTTAGTTTTGTCTGACCCTGAGTTTTGTCTCACAGGCTCCACACAATGAAACATCCATGTTTTTCCTTTAATCTCAGGGTCAGACAGTAACATCTACACACACTTTTCATTTATAACACACTGCTGGTTTAAAAGTGAAATCAACACATGGTTCAAAATAATGGGCTTCATTTCCTATTTATTTTAACTTATTGTCACTTAATCCTTTGTGCAGATCATTGAAAGTGTTTTTTCTTAAACAAAGCTTGTTTTGTTTTTGTGATAAAAATCATATTCATAATCAACTCAAGTCTAGAAGTAAATATTTCAGTAGATGAGCACTTTTTTCTTGTAAAGAAATTTTGCAATTAATCAAATGTCTGATACACAATAAAACTGCTTTTTTAAACTTAAATTGCATTTTGCTTTTGAGTATTTGAGCCGTTGTCGTTGCGGACCTGTCTCGAACTGATCTGCAGTTTTATTATTAAAATTTTCAGTGCTGTGAAGTTTTTTTAGTTTTTTTTTTTTTTTAAAGACGCAGATTTCTGCAGCTGCCGTCGAGAAAAGCTGAAACTTGACCTAAAACTGTTAAATCAGTGACCTGTAAAACTGTTCCTCTGTCTGTTGTGGTGAAGGAGGAACGGGTTGAATTTTAATGTTTTCTCAAACAAAGCTTGTTTTGTTCTTTTCATAAATGTTCATAAAGAAAGAAAAATGTTAGAGTTTTTTTTGATGAGTACATTTACAATCAGATAAAAATATAATAAAAAAACATCACTGTTAAACTTGCGCTATAACCTTATATCGATCTACTTTTAGTGACAATAAGCTCCTTCACAATAAGAGCCTGAAGAAAAGACTCCCCACTCAAAATAATAAACCTCCTATTTTTTTGTTGTTCCGTAATAAACCTGATGAAAGCACAGTTTAATAATAATATTTGGCATTTATCAAACATCAAATGGCACGAGATTAGCCCTATTTTAATAAATCCTCAGCCGCAGTCGTTTCTGCAAAAAACCAGGGTTCGACTAAAGCAGTGCAAACAGTCAGAGCAGTGGCTTTAAACTGGACCAGACCTGGTTTAAACTGGACCAGACCTGGTTTAAACTGGACCAGACCTGGTTTAGGGGGGACTGGGTTCATTCAGCAGGGAAAACCTTATTTTGAAGTGAGTCAGACTAAGTTTGCTCTGAGTTCTTTAAAAAGTGGGAGCTACAGTTTGAAGAAGCAGATGTTTAGTCCAGGTTTAGACCAGGGCCCTGTCTCTGACCAGTCTCTCTAACATCCGTCTGGATCAGGGGAACAGGAAGTTAGCCGTGTCTGTCTGGAGCTGAAAGAACGACTGATCGACAGAAGTAACACAGAACTGCACTAAACAGGACATACTCAACAAGTAAAGACTAAAAAACAAAAAAAAAACAAATCAATGTTTAAATATTAAATTTCAATTATTATCAGAGTCTATTAATCAGTGGATCTCAACATAACGCAGACACCTGCAGCTCGTCCCTGATTGGTCAGTGGGTGTGTTTCTCTGAAGCTGCTCTGGAGCAGTTCAGTCGTTCAGTCGAGAAAACCCCCTGCAGTTCCGTCTAAACCTCCTGATCCAGCTTTAGTCCTGGTTTAAACTAGGGATGCACCGATACCACTTTTTTGGAAAACGAGTACGTGTACTTGCATTTCAGTACTCGCCGATACCGATACTGAGTATCGACACAGGGCAAACACTGCTTGTCCAAATATCCGTGGTGAAACTAAACGAAGAGGAGGCTTGCAGTAGGCTGTGGATGTGTTTTTTCACGGAGTCGTGTAGTTTAGGCAGCTCCGTGTCAGTCATGTAGCGGCGGCCTGGGAGATCATATCTGGGCTCCATAACATGGAGGAGACGCATAAATCCTACATTTTCTACCTCCGAAAGTGGCTGGTCACTCAATGCAATGTACTCGATGATTGCCTGTGTTATTTTCACAGCACGTGGATTGTCTCTGGACATTTTCTCTCGTCTTGCAAGAGTTTCGCTGCAGTGTGAGTTGTGTTGGTTTAGAAGCGTGGGTAAACTCTTTATACTCGTTGTCGTGTTGAGATTTTAGGTGCTTGACTAAATTGTGTTAAATGCGCTAGCTTTTGAGCCTCCTCTGGACAATTTAGCTGAGCACAATTTGCAGTCCGCCTTTGTTTTGTTTTGTTTTTATTCACTTTGAAATAGTTCCACACGGCTGACATGTCTCGTCTTTCCTTCGTTCTCCCCGCTCTGAGCTGCAGCCGGGGCCTGGGGGCGGGCACTCGGCGCCTGTGATTAACCCCTTACACGCCGCTCAAACATAGACATTTCTCAGACGTGGTATCGTCCCGGTATCGGGGACTTTAACGCAATCTGAGTACTTTCAAAAATGTGGTATCGAGGCCGATACCAGATATCGGTATCGGTATCGGTGCATCACTAGTTTAAACCTGGTTCATCCTTTTTTTTGCTCGGCTTCTCCAAACTGTGACAGACTCTGACACAAACACACTGACATTTACTTTGAATTCACACCAGAGCCACCGCATCACGGAGCGCCAACACTCGACTGGAGCTGTGCGCCCTCATTTATCAAACCTGTCCATACACCTGCACATCTGTCAGGGGGATCTTTTCAGTGACTCGGGAGATTCTTACTTCTAGGAGATGTGTAAAATGTAAGGGCCGTCTCATGTTTAATTCAAAAGGCCGCCTTCCTGTTGGTGAAAGATGGATCTGAACTGGTTTTAGTTGGATTTGAACAGGTTTTAGTTGGATTTGAACAGGTTTTAGTTAGATCTGAACAGTTTTTAGTTGGATTTGAACAGGTTTCAGTTGGATCTGAACAGGTTTTAGATGGATTTGAACAGGTTTTAGTTGGATCTGAACAGGTTTTAGATGGATTTGAACAGGTTTTAGTTGGATCTGAAAAGGTTTTAGTTGGATTTGAACAGGTCTTAGTTGGATCTGAACAGGTTTTAGTTGGATCTGAACAGGTTTTAGTTGGATCTGAACAGGTCTTAGTTGGATCTGAACAGGTCTCTGAACAGGTCTTAGTTGGATCTGAACAGGTCTTAGTTGGATCTGAACAGGTTTTAGTTGGATCTGAACAGGTCTTAGTTGGATCTGAACAGGTTTTAGTTGGATCTGAACAGGTCTTAGTTGGATCTGAACAGGTCTTAGTTGGATCTGAACAGGTTTTAGTTGGATCTGAACAGGTCTTAGTTGGATCTGAACAGGTCTTAGTTGGATCTGAACAGGTCTCTGAACAGGTCTTAGTTGGATCTGAACAGGTCTTAGTTGGATCTGAACAGGTTTTAGTTGGATCTGAACAGGTCTTAGTTGGATCTGAACAGGTTTTAGTTGGATCTGAACAGGTCTTAGTTGGATCTGAACAGGTCTTAGTTGGATCTGGACAGGTTTGAGTTGGATCTGAATGGGTTTCAGTTGGATCTGAACAGGTCTTAGTTGGATCTGAACAGGTCTTAGTTGGATCTGAACAGGTCTTAGTTGGATCTGAACAGGTCTTAGTTGGATCTGAACAGGTCTTAGTTGGATCTGAACAGGTTTTAGTTGGATCTGAACAGGTCTTAGTTGGATCTGGACAGGTTTTAGTTGGATCTGAACAGGTCTTAGTTGGTTCTGAACAGGTTTTTGATGGATTTGATGTTGATAAATGAGGGCTCTGATCTGATCAGATGGTGACAGATAATTTAATAAAAGTTTGTAGGAAACATGTCGGACATGTTTGAGACGAGGGAGTGTTTCTGCAGCCCGTGGGGACTCCCTTTAAATAAAACTAAAGTGTACATTCCCTGCAGAAACAGGGGCGCGGTCACATGATCCGTCACATGACCTGCTCCTACTGTTGCATACTTGATCAGAGACAGGTGTGTCCCAGCAGCAGAGGTACATTCACCAAAACACAGAGAGATTAGCCCCGCCTCCAAAAATAACCTGCCGCCAAACCGACCAATCAGCAGCCAGCAGTCACACCTCAGCCAATCACAGGAGTTGGTGCAGTTCTAGTTGTACTCAGGTGGAAGTGGGCGGGACTTGGTGGGGCTTCCTGATTGGTAAAAAGCGGCAGCGGGGGCGTGTTCCTGATTGGTTAAACAGGAGGAAGAGGGGCGGGTCTTTGAGGCACCAGAGGCTGAGACACAGTGGAGGGTTTGGGTTTTCTGAAAAAGAGAAAAAGATCCAGGTTAAACAGAAACAGAAACACAGACGTCATGCATCAGAGAGGGTTCTTACAGCGGAGGAGGAGGAGGTCTGCCGTAGGACGGAGCCACTCGTGTCCACGTCCTGTGCGTGTCCAACTTTAAAACACAGCACACACAGGGATCATGTCAGTCTCCATCAGACACATTCACAGAGCTGTCAGGTATTTCTCTGAATAATGATCAATGGAAACGGGACAGAAGCAGTGAGAGCAGGTGAAGAGCAGGTGTACCTCGTGTGGCGGCAGCAGCTGAGTGTGATGCTTCATGGAGAGAAAAGCACAGGCTCAGGTTAGATATTAAACACAAACAAAGTTAATAAAGTGAAGCAGAGGCAGTTCTGGGGGGTTACACAGGTGGGCTCTGATCACAGGAATTTAGATCTGAACTGGATTTAGTTGGATTTCAACAGGTTTTAGTTTGATGTGGTGCTGACTGATCTACATCTCTACCATCACCTTTAACCTGGTCTAAGTCTAAACTCACCTGAGGCGCAGTGACATCATCAGTTTCCTGTCACAGTTTTTTTATAAACAGGAAGTGAGTTAGTTTGTTTTTAATGTTTTCATGTTAATCCAGACTCGTTCTGATGGTCTTTGTCTCGTTACTTACCCCGTCTCTAACAATGTTGTTGTTGCCGCGGGCAATGGCAGGAGGCGGGGCTCTGGGAGGAGGTCTGTTCTGATTGGCTGCTGCACTACCGTCAGCTCTGAGACAAAACCACAAGAACAGGAAGTTAAAGGCTGTCCACTGCCTTGTGGCATTTCCCGTTTGGCATTGGTCAGTGTCTCTCAGCAGCACATCCGTCTGGTGCACTGTACTAGAACACTTAACATCACTTAAGTCTGTTCTTGAGTCTATGGTGCACTGTACTAGAACACTTAACATCACTTAAGTCTGTTCTTGAGTCTATGGTGCACTGTATTTGAACACTTAACATCACTTAAGTCTGTTCTTGAGTCTATGGTGCACTGTATTTGAACACTTAACATCACTTAAGTCTGTTCTTGAGTCTATGGTGCACTGTATTAGAACACTTAACATCACTTAAGTCTGTTCTTGAGTCTATGGTGCACTGTATTAGAACACTTAACATCACTTAAGTCTGTTCTTGAGTCTATGGTGCACTGTATTAGAACACTTAACATCACTTAAGTCTGTTCCTGAGTCTATGGTGCACTGTATTAGAACACTTAACCTCACTTAAGTCTGTTCCACTCTGAGCGACGCAGACGTTTACATGAATCAGAACTCTCGGACGGGGGTTTATTGTGACAAATGCTCTTGAGTGGATGTCGTTGCCGTCTTTGTGTACTGTAGTGAAATCATTGGCCTGCCACAGTGAGCAACCCCCACAGGAGATGGCCATGGGTTGAACCTCACCTCTGGGATTCCTTCCAGAGGTCTCATTGTTTTTGTTAAGACCTGGTGGCCATTTACACAGAATGAACGGTTGTTTTACAGATACTCCAACGCCATAAAGACATACTAACCCTGTCTGATTTCTCCCAAAGGAGATTGAACGTGTCTTTTTAAACAAATCCAGATGGCCCAATGTTGTCATTAAGTCGGAGTGAACCAGGTTTACGATCCTAGGTGGCGTGGTACCCAGCACCCTGTCAGGACAATTGTAAATCCTTTGAGATAAGACTGTTTATCCAGCTCTCCGAGAAACTTTTATGACTGTTCGTTTGAACACTGGAATGCGCTTTGAAGTGTAAAAGACTTGAGACTTTCTGGGATGATACCATACTGCCCTCTAGCGACAGTATGGAGGAACGCCGCTAAGTCTTTCATCGAACCAAAGGACATTGATATTGTGTTTATGCCATTAAAAGTGTGTCTCTAAGTGTATGGTAATGTTTTCCCCACAGGATTTAGAGTCACAACAAGAAGAATTGACTCTTTACATCAGTCTTACAAGTTTACAGTTAATAAAAGTGTTGAACGAACTTATGTGTGTTACAGTGCGTAAAGATGCATTCTATCGGTACAAATCTGCAGTGCCAAATGTATGTGTATGCTTATGATTGTGCAAAACTAAAAATTCATTGTTACCTTTGTGGAAGATAAAGGGATTGTTTGAATTAAAATTTAGGTGGGCTAAGCTTTCACCAAAACCAGGCCATACCCCCAAAACACGCCCCTTCAAGCCGCACAAAAACCCTGTGCGCGCCGGAAATAGCTCTCTTAGACCCTCTTCTTTTACGCCTCTTCTTCTCCAGTTCTCTTATGCCCTAAGGCTCTGACGTTTCTCTTTGTCCCGAGCAATCTTGTTTGCGTGCGGACTCTTCTCTATAAACTCCTCTTGTCTTTAAATTTTTCTAGACCCGTTGTACCAGCCAGACAACGTGATTTTTCTTTTAAAAGCTACACATTGTTTATTTTTGTAAGACACTTGTGACGTCACTCACACGAGAAGGAAGACATTTTGGTAGTTCTTGAGAAAGACCAAGAACTTCGCTTGAACTAACGGACGCTTTAAGCCAGAGGAACGACTCCCGAGAGACCCCTTTTTTCAGTGGTCTAGCGATATTTTTCAAAGACTCTAATCTGTTCTTGCCTAATGCCAACGGCAAAGAAATAGATTAATACGGCTTTCCACAACTCCATTTCCCGGCCTCCCAGCTGAACAAGCCAACGGCCAGTCACGTGACAGACACCTTGTGAGAGCGGTATCTCTTCTACCCAGACGCCCGCTTCAGAACCCGGAGCAAACCTTTGGATCTGTGACGGAAATCGAACTGGGCCAGTGCCAGCGAACCAAGTAAGCCGCATGTGACACAGCAGGAGTTTGGCGTTTTAAGCCCCAAGTCAATACACCTATCTTCTTCCCTAAACCCCTTTTTAATAATCCGGTAATTAAACTCCCTCAAAACATTCATTATCCTCCACAAAGTTCTAGTCAGTAAAGGTTATTGTTTATTGTTCTGTGTTAATCATTATTCTCATTATGTGTAATAACTGTTCCTTTGTGTCCTATCCATCATTTCCCATTAATATGTTAACTTTGTATAATCTTTAATAAAATCCCATAAAACGTTAAAGATCTTGATTTGGTGTTTTTATGTTTATGAAGACATATTACCAAAAACAGGTCGAATTCTATTCCTTCAGATTAATTGAGACTAAATATGATCAGTTTCCCAGAACTCATCTGGGTGGTGCAATCAACGAGACAATTTTGATAATAAAAATATTAGTTGATAATTTACCCAAATTAATAAATTAATATTTCTATAATCATCTACATTACGCTACAGTACTGTTCCTCATGTTCCTTTTCAGAACCGCGCTGTGTTACTTATCTACATCACTCTGTAACAGAAGTTCTGTCACTAAGGTCCCTCACATTTAGGACTAAACAACTGCTCTTTGAACTAAATAAACTCTGTGTCCAGTTTGTAGTGACTCACTTATATCCCTGGGATCTCTTCCGTCGGCTCAGTCCAAAACGTCTGAGCAGCTCGTTTCTGTGAAGAAACACGAACGCACCCAGAGCCATCAGAGGCAGCACCAGGAAGAAGAAGACCAGCAGCCCGTCTCTGACAGAGGTGTCTTTATCTGAAGGAAAACAGGGACAGGCGCAGGTTTTAGCTGGACTTGAACAGGTTTTAGATATATTTGAACAGGTTTGAGATGGATTTAAACAGGTTTTAGCTGGACTTGAACAGGGTTTAGATGGATTTGAACAGGTTTTAGCTGGACTTGAACAGGGTTTAGATGGATTTGAACAGGTTTTAGTTGGACTTGAACAGGTTTTAGATGGATTTAAACAGGTTTTAGTTGGATTTGAACAGGTTTTAGCTGGACTTGAACAGGGTTTAGATGGATTTGAACAGGGTTTAGATGGATTTGAACAGGTTTTAGTTGGATTTGAACAGGGTTTAGATGGATTTGAACAGGTTTTAGTTGGATTTGAACAGGTTTTAGCTGGATTTGAACAGGGTTTAGATGGATTTGAACAGGTTTTAGTTGGATTTGAACAGGTTTTAGTTGGATTTGAACAGGGTTTTAGATGGATTTGAACAGGTTTTAGTTGGATTTGAACAGGTTTTAGCTGGACTTGAACAGGGTTTAGATGGATCTGAACATGTTTTAGTTGGATTTGAACAGGTTTTAGTTGGATTTGAACAGGTTTTAGTTGGATTTGAACAAGGTTTAGATGGATTTGAACAGGTTTTAGTTGGATTTGAACAGGGTTTAGATGGATTTGAACAGGTTTTAGTTGGATTTGAACAGGTTTTAGATGGATTTGAACAGGGTTTAGATGGATTTGAACAGGTTTTAGTTGGATTTGAACAGGTTTTAGTTGGATTTGAACAGGGTTTAGATGGATTTGAACAGGTTTTAGTTGGATTTGAACAGGGTTTAGTTGGATTTGAACAGGTTTTAGTTGGATTTGAACAGGTTTTAGTTGGATTTGAACAGGTTTTAGTTGGATTTGAACAGGTTTTAGTTGGATTTGAACAGGTTTTAGATGGATTTGAACAGGTTTTAGATGGATTTGAACAGGTTTTAGTTGGATTTGAACAGGTTTTAGTTGGATTTGAACAGGTTTTAGTTGGATTTGAACAGGGTTTAGATGGATTTGAACAGGTTTTAGATGGATTTGAACAGGTTTTAGATGGATTTAAACAGGTTTTAGTTGCATTTGAACAGGTTTAAGTTGGATTTGAACAGGTTTTAGATGGATTTGAACAGGTTTTAGCTGGACTTGAACAGGTTTAGTTTGAGGTTGAGTCTGGGTGCAGTTCCTCACCGTTCCAGGTGGGGCCACTGTCGACGCTGCCTCCGTAACCTCTGAACTCACAGAGGGGAGGGGCCCAGCCGCTCTCACAGTGACAGTTCTTGTTACTGTTACACACCTGCAGCACAGACACAAAAGGCTGGTTGTGCTGCTTTAACGTCTGTTATTCATAATAAAGGTGAAACTCTGACCCCGTGTCCGTGGCATTTCTTCTCCGTGTCACAGTCGTAGTTCAGGATGTCGACGCTGCGACACTCGAAGTTCATACAGACCTGAAAACACAGAGGACTCGTACACACAGTTTATCTTCATGAGAAAAGCCTGACGCTGACAGGCTTTGGATCTGACACTGTTCCTCTCTCACCTTGTTGTCTCCACACCTGGTGCCTTCACGGACCATCCCAGGGTCGGGAACGTCGGAGCCCAATTGGAAGTCAACACCGATGCACTCAGCCCCTTTAATGGGCGTGGTGATGATGGCCGGCTTGATCCCGAACACGGTAGTGGTCTGGACGTTAGAGCACTGCAGCTTTCCACAGAGAGCGTTTCTGCAGAACAGGTCAGAGCTGAGTAAAGCATTCTGGGAAACGTAGTTTGAGCTACAAGCACCAGCTATACAGCTACCCACTAGCTGCTGCCCTCACACTGCCCCCCTCACACTACCCCCCACACTCTGCCCTCACACTGACCCCCACACACTGCCCTCACACTGCCCTCACACTGACCCTCACACTCTGCCCTCACACTGCCCTCACACTGCCCTCACACTACCCCCACACTCTGCCCTCACACTGACCCCACACACTGCCCTCACACTGCCCCTCTGCCCTCACACTGCCCTCACACTGCCCCCCACTGCCCCCCACACTCTGCCCTCACACTGCCCTCACACTGCCCCCACACTCTGCCCTCACACTGCCCTCACACTGCCCCACACACTGCCCTCACACTGCCCTCACACTGCCCCCACACTGCCCCACACTCTGCCCTCACACTGCCCTCACACTGCCCCCACACTCTGCCCTCACACTGCCCCCCTCACACACCCCCACTCTGCCCTCACACACTGCCCTCACACACTGCCCCCTCACACTACCCCCACCTCACTGCCCTCACACTGCCCCCTCACACTGCCCTCACACTGCCTCACACTGCCCCACACTGCCCTCACACTGCCCCCGACCCTCACACTGCCCCCACACACTGCCCCACACACTGCCCTCACACTACCCCCACACTCTGCCCCTCACACTGACCCTCACACTGCCCCCCACACTGCCCCCACACACTGCCCTCACACTGCCCTCACACTGACCCTCACACTGCCCCACACACTACCCCCACACACTACCTCACACTGACCCTCACACTGCCCCCACACACTGCCCTCACACTGCCCCACACTGCCTGCCCTCACACTGCCCCCACACACTGCCCTCACACTGACCCCCTCACTGCCCTCACACTGCCCACACACTGCCCCTCACACTGCCCCCACACACTGCACTGACCCTCACACTGCCCTCACACTGCCCCTCACACTGACACTCACACACTGCCCCCCTCACACTGCCCTCACACTGCCCTCACACTGCCCCCACACACTGACCCTCACACTGACTCACACTGACCTCACACTGACCCTCACACTGCCCTCACACACGGCCCCTACACTGCTCGGTGCTTACCTGCTCTCACACTTCTTGCGATGCTGTAGTAGCCGCAGTTCCCGGCGGTCTCCTTTGCTGTTGGACGTCTTTGAAGCAGATTTCAGGAGCAGCCTTCGCTTCTGCAGCAGAAAACCGAGAACAGGGTGAATCCGACACATGACAAACTGAAATACTCTTTGTTTATTTAACTGTGTTGCGTTCAGGAACCACTCACTGGGTCCAAACATGGCCTGACACTGTCCGTCGTGGTGCTGGCACTTGCCGTTGTAGCAGTAGGCCTCCTTGTCCCTGCAGCGCTGCCCGTTCTGAAACAAAAACACAAACTCAGCTGCACAGGAAACAAGAATTCTTTGTTTCATGGTTTTATTTACAGTAAGCTCCTAAGTTGAATATAGGCCTCTGTAAAGGTTGATTGGACTGAAAGAGCTGTCTAAGGCCTGGATGCTTTCATCAAACCAGAGTCTTGAGATCATTACTTAAAGGACTCGTTTTTGTCTCAACCTCAGGCTTATTTCCATCTTAAACTATAATCAATAGTTTTGTCTTGATCTCTGATTTAGGGAGTTTGAAAATTGCTCTGTTGGCCTGGACAGGAACTTTCCTGTTTGGTTCTTCAGCCGTGAAAGAGCCAGTGGACTGTGGTTCAGAACACATTAGTAAAGCCACCCTGCGTAACCTTTAGCTGGCTCACATGTGTTTTTCTGAGTCCTGTTCCATGTTTACAATCTTACACTGGGGCTGTAGGTAAATGCATACCTTCTGTAATCGTTCTGTTGAATTCAGGGACGATGGGCAGAAAAGATCTGATAATTCTGTTGAGCGAGAGGTCTTCCCGTAAAGGTCTGAAGTCCCATTAAGTCCTGGTAAGTTCTAGTTTTGTCCTTGTTTTAGTTCCTGTTGATGTTAGTGAGAGTCCACAGACCTGAACGAAGACGTCGCTCTGACACAGAGGAGACGAGCCGTTACAGAACTCCGGCAGGTCACACTCGTCTGTACTGGACCGACACACCGTCCCACCAACGAGGAACTGGAACAAGAGACATCAAGGCACAAAACTTAATAATCCCCAAATGATTCCAAACATTTACAAATATAAACCAAAAGGTCAATATTGAATCTCTTGATTGTTTATTTGTGGGAAATAATGAGGAAACACTTTATAATAACTACACAAGATTGTTAATGAATATTAATTAACTGCATTTTGATTAAATAAATACTTAAATACCACAATCACAAACAAATATAGAATCTATACAAACATTAAAAATAGTAAGAAGACAGCAACAGTAAAAGAGACGTGATTTCAATAAATGAGACAGAAATAAATTCATAGTTATAAAAGTGTAAAGTAAAATCTAGATTAATGGTTGAACTGGGGTTTGATGTCGACGTTTGATGTTTCTAAAGCTCTAAGGTCAGAGGTCGTTTACCTGACAGTTGCGGCAGCACTCTCCGTAGGCACACTGAGCTCCACTCTTCAGTCGACAGGTTTTAAACTCACAGCAGGCGTCCGACTCACAGTCCTACACAAACACACGTCACACAAGTGTTTATAAAGCCGAGATGTTTCCTGACGCTCACTCACCTTCTCCGATCCGCAGTCGCACTCCTCCCCGAGGTCCAGCAGGCCGTTCCCGCAGTAGGGGGCGCTGTAGGCCTCGTCCGGACGGGCATGTTGAGCAGACAGGAGCCTCCAAACGACAGGATCATCTTCTCGGTCATCGGCGCTGCAGCTGCTGAAGTTCCTCGAGCCGCTGCAGGAAACACAGAACAGAGAGACTGCACCGCTGAGGGCCACTAGAGGCGCTCCGACACAGGGACGGTCATAAACATTCAGGAATCAAGGATAATCCAGGCCTAACTTTGATGCTAACTAAATAAATGTGTATGAATGTGGTTCTTACGTGGCTACAGAGTTCATGATGCAGTTCGACGTGGGGCAGGAGCAGGAGCGGCCGTCGTCGTGGTTCATCCCCAGGTTGTGTCCGAGTTCATGAGCTACGATCAACGCAAACGACGCCACGTCTTTGTTCATAAACTGCAAACACACAAAAATGACCAGGATTCAAATGTATGACATCATCTCGGACATTCAACTCATCAACGAAGAAGAGCTTTAAACCAATGACCAGTAACTTATCTAAAAGCAGACATTAAGTTTTCTATTTTTTTTTTCATGTTTTATAATATATTTTCTACAAAAACTGCACTGACACTGGAGAAACAAAAGCCTATGATTAGAACCGTCTGTGGGAGCCTCTCTCACCGCATTAATGCCTCCTCCGTGGCTCCTGGAGCAAACTGTGGAGACGAAGGCCATTCCTGCCGTTTGCCCAAACGACTTCTTCCTGAAAACAACACACCAGCCTCTTTTTACCCTCTTTATCTAAACCGGGTCTAAACCGGGTCTAAACCGGGTCTAAACCGGGTCTAAACGGGTCTAAACCGGGTCTAAACCGGCTCTAAACCAGGTCTAAACCAGGACTACACCGGGTCTAAACAGGTCTAAACCGGGTCTAAACAGGTCTACACCGGGTCTAAACCAGGTCTAAACCAGGACTACACCGGGTCTAAACAGGTCTAAACCAGGACTAAACCAGGACTAAACCAGGTCTACACCGGGTCTAAACCGGGTCTAAACCAGGTCTACACCGGGTCTAAACCAGGTCTAAACCGGGTCTAAACCGGGTCTAAACCTGGTCTAAACCGGGTCTAAACCGGGTCTACACCGGGTCTAAACCAGGTCTAAACCGGGTCTAAACCAGGACTACACCGGGTCTAAACCAGGTCTAAACCGGGTCTAAACCTGGTCTAAACCGGGTCTAAACCGGGTCTAAACCGGGTCTAAACGGGTCTAAACCGGGTCTAAACCGGGTCTAAACCGGGTCTAAACCGGGTCTAAACCGGGTCTAAACGGGTCTAAACCGGGTCTAAACCAGGTCTAAACCAGGACTACACCGGGTCTAAACAGGTCTAAACCGGGTCTAAACCAGGTCTACACCGGGTCTAAACCAGGTCTAAACCGGGTCTAAACCAGGACTACACCGGGTCTAAACCGGGTCTAAACCGGGTCTAAACCGGGTCTAAACCAGGTCTAAACCGGTCTAAACCGGGTCTAAACCGGGTCTAAACGGGTCTAAACCGGGTCTAAACCGGGTCTAAACCAGGTCTAACCGGGTCTAAACCGGGTCTAAACCGGGTCTAAACGGGTCTAAACCGGGTCTAAACCAGGTCTAAACCGGGTCTAAACCAGGTCTAAACCGGGTCTAAACCATGTCTAAACCATGTCTAAAACAGGTCTAAACCGGGTCTAAACCATGTCTAAAACAGGTCTAAACGGGTCTAAACCGGGTCTAAACCATGTCTAAACCAGGTCTAAACGGGTCTAAACCGGGTCTAAACCATGTCTAAAACAGGTCTAAACCGGGTCTAAACCATGTCTAAAACAGGTCTAAACGGGTCTAAACCGGGTCTAAACCATGTCTAAACCGGGTCTAAACCAGGTCTAAACCGGGTCTAAACGGGTCTAAACCGGGTCTAAACCAGGACTAAACCATGTCTAAAACAGGTCTAAACCGGGTCTAAACCATGTCTAAACCAGGTCTAAACGGGTCTAAACCGGGTCTAAACGGGTCTAAACCGGGTCTAAACCATGTCTAAAACAGGTCTAAACCGGGTCTAAACCATGTCTAAAACAGGTCTAAACAGGTCTAAACCGGGTCTAAACCAGGTCTAAACCTGGTCTAAACCTGGTCTCGTCAGGACTCACAGTACGAGTTGTGCCGAGTCTAAACCGGGTCTAAACCCGGTCTCGTCAGGACTCACAGTACGAGTTGTGCCGAGTCTAAACCGGGTCTAAACCCGGTCTCGTCAGGACTCACAGTACGAGTTGTGCCGAGTCTAAAACCCGGTCTAAACCCGGTCTAAACCCGGTCTCGTCAGGACTCACAGTACGAGTTGTGCCGAGTCGTGGCGTCTCCTCGGGACCAGATCGCTCTCTCTCCACTGAGTGAAGCGGCTCAGGACTTCCCCGGCCCCGGCCTCGGTGCTGAACGGGTTCTTCTGAGTCCAGATCTCTAGACCGACTAGAACCACGCGGATGTTCAGCTGCACGTAGATCTGAGGCACACAGAGCAGCTTTTACACTCACAGCTAACAAGTTCAGAGGGTTTCATTTATCGACACATTTATGAAACACATTTATCACTTTTAAAGCATACTTTTCAGCAAATATTAGAAAACAAACTAACTTTATCACTGAACGGAAAAGAGTGGAATGTGGACTTGAATAACCCTGACCTCAATATTCCAGGACCTGCGTTTTACTCACGCTGTCGACAAAGTTTGCCAGATGCACCATCTCTTCTCTGACCGCAGACTCGTTCCCGTCCATGAAGATAAACTGGAGACACAATAATCCAGAGTTAAACTCACAAGAGTTAATCTGCTCTGTATTAATCTGAGCTGAGTCTTACCCGGTCATTGTCCACCACCAGCAGCAGCTCCACGTAATGAGTCTGATGTAGGACCGCCCTCTTCATCTGGAAAACACACAATTTACATTTACATTTATTCATTTAGCAGACGCTTTTATCCAAAGCGACTTACATTACATTACCAGTGTTACAGTCACTGGAGGCAAGGTGGGTTAAGTGTCTTGCCCAAGGACACAACGACAGTATGAACTGTGGGGAGAGCGGGAATCGATTGAAGTTGAAGGATCATCCGGTTGAAGGACGGCCGCTCTACCACTGAGCTACTGCCGCCCCTACAATATACACTGACCTCCACGAGTCTGGACCTGGTCTAAGTCTGGACCTGGTCTAAGACCGGACCTGGTCTAAGACTGGACCTGGTCTAAGACCGGACCTGGTCTAAGTCTGGACCTGGTCTAAGACTGGACTGACCCTGGAGTGCGGTCTGTCGTGGATCTGCTCTGGTTCGGACTGAGCGCGCTCCGTAGAGTGGTCGTCCTCGTGAGGCGTGCCACACCCCCTCGGCTGTGATGTCACTTCCTGTAGACGATAAACCAGGTGCTGCTCCGGGTCCGACTCCAGAGGCTCAATCCCGAAACTGTCCTCTTTTAGATGAAGCACTCCTCTGACGAAATACAGGAAATACTAGTAAAACCTGTTCAAAACCAACTAAAACCTGTTTAAATCCAACTTAAACCTGTTCAAATCCAACTAAATCCTGTTCAGATCCAGTTTTTACCTGAGTCCGTTGCAGATGCTCATGGCGACAGAGGAACCCTCCATGTCCTGGACGAAGCCTCTGTAGTGACAGTGATCCTAAACACAACACAAGTGGGTTAACTCCACATCTCTGTCACGAGGAATTCTGATCATTTATTCATCTTAAACATTCTTCGACTTTGTTTGTGTTAAACTAGTTTTGTCTTTTTGTCAAAATGTACCAACTTCCTGAAATAAAAATAAAAGCTGGTGACTTTAGGATGAATCAGATCTGTTGACTCATGAGTTTAAAAAAACAACTGAAAGAAGAGGTCAAAGGTCAAACGGGAAGTATCAGTGAATCATCCCATCATGCATCTGTCACATGGGAACAGCTCAGAAGTTTAAACAGGGTTTCCACTCTTTCAGTAACATCAGAGGCATTTGTCGCGTAAGACCTTTTACTCACAATTAACACTAAAGTGTGTCAGAGTAACACTGATGCACTGAATGTGTAGGATTCAGAACACACTTAACACTTACATTAAAGTGTCAGAGTAACACTGATGCACTGAATGTGTAGGATTCAGAACACACTTAACACTTACATTAAAGTGTCAGAGTAACACTGATGCTCTGAATGTGTAGGTTTCAGAACACACTTAACACTTACATTAAAGTGTCAGAGTAACACTGATGCTCTGAATGTGTAGGATTTAGAACACACTTAACACTTACATTAAAGTGTCAGAGTAACACTGATGCTCTGAATGTGTAGGATTCAGAACACACTTAACACTTACATTAAAGTGTCAGAGTAACACTGATGCTCTGAATGTGTAGCATTCAGAACACACTTAACACTTACATTAAAGTGTCAGAGTAACACTAATGCTCTGAATGTGTAGGATTCATAAATTTACACCAACGGAATTCATTCTGGTAATATTTAAATCCAATTTTTTAAATATTGATAACAAATTTGCATTTAACAGTTTTTTTGCTGTAATTCTTGTAAAAAATAAGAATTAGAAAGGATCTGTCAATTTGACATTTTTAAAAAGTGGTAAAATGTAACAATATTGAGTAAAAACCTGTTAACATTAAAATGTGCTCAATAGAGATGTTACTTATCAATAAATAAACTCAAGTTAAAATTATTTTATAAATCTTTTTTCATATATGAACCACCTTTATTTAAGCACTTTTAAAGACCTACACACGTGGACAAAAATGTTGGTACCAATGAAAGAAAAACTCACAATGGTCACAGAAAAAAACTTTATTCTGACAAAAGTAATAATAAATAAAAATTCTATGAATGTTAACCAATGAAAGTCAGACATTGCTTTTCAACCATGCTTCAACGGAATTATTTAAAAAAATAAACTCATGGAACAGGCCTGGACAAAATTGATGGTACCCCTAGAAAAGACTGTAAATAATGTGACCAAATGGACATGTTAATTCAAGGTGTGTGCACTAATTAGCATCACAGGTGTGTACAATCTTGTAATCAGTCAGTGGGCCTATTTATAGGGCTTCAGGTAGTCACTGTGTTGTCTGGTGACATGGTGTGTACCACACTCAACATGGAACAGAGGAAGAGAAGGAAAGAGTTGTCGCAGGAGAATAGAAAGAAAATTATAGACAAGCATGATAAAGGTAAAGGCTATAAGACCATCTCCAAGCAGCTAGATGTTCCTGTGACTACAGTTGCACATATTATTCAGAAATTTAAGATCCATGGGACTGTAGCCAACCTCCCTGGACGTGGCCGCAGGAGAAAAATTGATGACAAATCAAAGAGACGGATGATCCGAATGGTAACAAAAGAGCCCAGAAAGTCTTCTAAAGAGATCCAAGGTGAACTCCATGCTCAAGGAACATCAGTGTCAGATCGCACCATCCGTCGTTGTTTGAGCCAAAGTGGACTACATGGGAGACGCACCAAGGAGGACACCATTGTTGAAAACAAATCATAAAAAGCTAGACTGGAATATGCCAAACTACATGTTGACAAGCCACAAAGCTTCTGGGAGAATGTCCTATGGACAGATGAGACAAAAATGGAACTTTTTGCCACGGCACATCAGCTCTATGTTCACAGACGGAAAAATGAAGCATATCAAGAAAAGAACACTGTCCCTACTGTCAAACATGGAGGAGGCTCTGTTATGTTCTGGGGCTGCTTTGCTGCATCTGGCACAGGGAGTCTTGAATCTGTGCAGGGTACAATGAAATCTGAAGACTATCAAGGGATTCTAGAGAGAAATGTGCTGGCCAGTGTCAGACAGCTTGGTCTCAGTCGTAGGTCATGGGTCTTGCAACAGGACAATGACCCAAAACACAGCTAAAAACACCTAAGAATGGTTAAGAGGAAAACATTGGACTATTCTAAAGTGGTCTTCTATGAGCCCTGACCTCAATCCTATTGAGCATCTTTGGAAGGAGCTGAAACATGCCGTCTGGAAAAGACACCCTTCAAACCAGAAACAACTGGAGCTGTTTGCTCATGAGGAGTGGGCCAAAATACCTGCTGAGAGGTGCACAAGTCTCATTGACAGTTACAGGAGTCGTCTGATTGCAGTGATAGCCTCAAAAGGTTGTGCAACAAAATATTAAGTTAGGGGTACCAACAATTTTGTCTAGGCCTGTTCCATGAGTTTATTTTTTTAAATAATTTCGTTGAAGCATGGTTGAAAAGCAATGTCTGACTTTCATTGGTTAACATTCATAGAATTTTTATTTATTATTACTTTTGTCAGAATAAAGTTTTTCTGTGACCATTGTGAGTTTTTCTTTCATTGACCGAAGGGTACCAACAATTTTGTCCACGTGTGTATTTTTGTACTTTACAGTCCTTGAATCTGTGCGTCTGAAATTCAAGTCCTTTCATGAAGTGCGTTTTAGTGTTGTCACGATACTGGAATTTCTAACTTCGATACGATACCTTCAAAAATATCGATATTCAATACCATTTTCGATACCAAAGGGAAAACAACTGTCACATTATTATTATTTTTTATTTTTTTATTTAAAGATAAATATAAAATCAGCCAAGGTCCACTTAGACCTTAGTTAACGTGAGGGGTCCAGAAATTTTTAATAAAAGGATAATTCTTTAAAGTGAAGTCTCATTTATTCCACACCTACAGCCTCTTAAACAATATGGAGATGAATGTTGATAACCCACTGTTTTCTGTATTTTATCCTTTGGTTACATGAGGAGGATGTTTGAGTGTTTAGCTTTCACCAAACACAGCTCACAGACAAAATCAAAAGAGGCTAAAGCTCAGGACCTGGTGGTTTATTGACAACAGCCTGGAATAGGGATGCACCGAAATGAAATTCTTGGCCGAATACCGAACGCGGTGTTTCACATTTTTTCCATTTATTTTGCCAATTTTTTCACCATTACAATAATTAAATAGTAAAAATTTGCTTTTTACTATTTTGTGTTGCTTTTCAGATAAAAAAAAATCAAATAACAAAAATACAATTTCAAAATATTTAACTAACTAATGAGCAATACATTTGTTATGGTATTTATTAATCTTCCTTAATTTAAGATAATAAAAAAATATTTAGTTCATGTTAGTATGAGTGCATTCACAATTTTAACAAATAGGCCTACCACTTTGATACTTTTAAATTCAAAAATTACAAATGTGATACTTAATTTTAATACTGTATTAGTAAATGTTAACATTAAGATTAATAAATGCTGTTAATAAGGGGTTTTCATTGTTAGTTAATGTTAAAAATAGAAACTACTTATAAAGTGTTACCATAATCCAAAATATAAATAAAATCTTAAATTAATTTCCCATACAAGTAGCCTACCTCATGCCATCTGCGCCAGGTCGGAAAGCGCCTTGATTGGTCCTCCAAAATTCGAGAGGGTTATTGCTCCTGGGGATGGGGACTTCTGAGAGATACCCATCTAACTGTTGAGCGGTCGAGCTTGTCCTCTGTCTTGCAAATGTTGGAGGATCTCATCGAACATGTCAGACAGCGAGACTGTGCACGGCTCATCTGTAGTACGAGCCCGTTTACTCTCTGCGCTGTTTTCATCTCCTGCGCTGTGCATCACCTGACCGTCTCCATCACATAGCGGCTTTCCCAAATCCAACTCGGCCTGGATCATTTCTGCAGCGCATCTTTTCCCAAATCCAAGTAACGATCTTTATATCGTGGATCAAGCACAGTCGCGATGCTGTACAGGGGTTCTGAGTCCGCCTGACTAAATCGTGTGCTGACAGCTTCTAAGAGCGCACTTTTAGTAGTTTTCACTCCGTGGTCTGTTTCACTTGAAGTACGCTTTTTGCAGATGCACCGCCTGACAATTCAGCAGAACAATGTCTGCAAAGCCGTTTTGCCTCTTTCTCTGATACTTTAAAGTGCTTCCACACTGCTGACATGTTTGTTGCATAAAGCCCGCGCTTCACTCTACGCTGGTTAATTGATTGCGTCATTAAAAACGCCATTGTTCGCAAAATTTATTTGGCCTTTACTTATTCGGCCGAACACCGAAAGTGCTTTTTTTGGCTATTTTCGGCCGAATAATTTCGGTGGCCGAACATTCGGTGCATCCCTAGCCTGGAATCCTGCATATAATGCCTAGTACTCCTTCATGTGTGAGAACATTTTAAATACAAAATCATCAATTCAAGCCAAATTATTTTCTGATTAAAATAAACGCTCCCTCCCGTCCAAAACGTCAGTGAATCTTTATTATGTTTTGCCAAGGCTTTTAAATTTTAGTTGTTGCTAACTCATTATCAGGCTACGCTAAACATGTTGAAATTTCCCGCTGCTCTGTCCGTAACCATAGTAACCTGAGGACCCGCGCGTGTTGACGTAGCCGTCCTAGAAGTGCAGGTTCAAAAATATGTTTGACACAATGCGGTTGTAATTATGAATAATGTCTTGCGGTCCGCCTTTTGAAGACCCCTGATGTAGTGCACTTGTTCAAAGGACTCTCAGATTGTCATACATTCAGAAACCAATAGTGCAAGATATCGATACTCGGTATCGAAACTTTGGGAAATGAGTATCGTATCGTTTGAGATATTTCAGTATCGATATTTATCGAAATAATGTTTAAATGAGGCGCGTTTAAATGAGGCGCGTTTAAATGAGGCGCGTTTAAATGAGGCGCGTTTAAATGAAGCGTGTTTAAATGAAGCATCAGAGACAGTTGTAGCTTCTTTAGCATGTTTAGCAATAAACATTTTACCTGAACAGGTGGAGTGGAGGTGAGCAGGGAGCCGTCCTCTCTGTAGGTGAACACTGTGAAGTCTGACGGCAGCAGCAGCCTGTGGGACAAACAACACACAGTCAAATCCATCTAAAACCTGTTCAAATCCATCTAAAACCTGTTCAAATCCATCTAAAACCTGTTCAAATCCATCTAAACCCTGTTCAAATCCATCTAAACCCTGTTCAAATCCATCTAAAACTTGTTCAAATCCAGCTAAAACCTGTTCAAATCCAGCTAAAACCTGTTCAAATCCAACTAAAACCTGTTCAAATCCAGCTAAAACCTGTTCAAATCCAGCTAAAACCTGTTCAAATCCAGCTAAAACCTGTTCAAATCCAACTAAAACCTGTTCAAATCCAGCTAAAACCTGTTCAAATCCAGCTAAAACCTGTTCAAATCCAGCTAAAACCTGTTCAAATCCATCTAAAACCTGTTCACATCCAGCTAAAACCTGTTCAAATCCAGCTAAAACCTGTTCAAATCCAGCTAAAACCTGTTCAAATTCAGCTAAAACTTGTTAAAATCCATCTAAAACCTGTTCAAATCCAGCTAAAACTTGTTCAAATCCAGCTAAAACCTGTTCAAATCCATCTAAAACCTGTTCAAATCCATCTAAAACCTGTTCAAATCCAGCTAAAACCTGTTCAAATCCAGCTAAAACCTGTTCAAATCCATCTAAAACCTGTTCAAATCCATCTAAAACCTGTTCAAATCCATCTAAAACCTGTTCAAATCCAACTAAAATCTGTTTAAATCCATCTAAAACCTGTTCAAATCCATCTAAAACCTGTTCAAATCCAACTAAAACCTGTTCAAATCCATCTAAAACCTGTTCAAATCCAGCTAAAACCTGTTCAAATCCAACTAAAACCTGTTCAAATCCAACTAAAACCTGTTCAAATCCAGCTAAAACTTGTTCAAATCCAGCTAAAACCTGTTCAAATCCAACTAAAACCTGTTCAAATCCATCTAAAACCTGTTCAAATCCATCTAAAACCTGTTTAAATCCATCTAAAACCTGTTCAAATCCAACTAAACCCTGTTCAAATCCATCTAAAACCTGTTCAAATCCATCTAAAACCTGTTCAAATCCATCTAAACTCTGTTCAAATCCAACTAAAACCTGTTCAAATCCATCTAAAACCTGTTCAAATCCAACTAAAACCTGTTCAAATCCATCTGAAACCTGTTCAAATCCATCTAAAACCTGTTCAAATCCAACTAAAACCTGTTCAAATCCAACTAAAACCTGTTCAAATCCAACTAAAACCTGTTCAAATCCATCTGAAACCTGTTCAAATCCATCTAAACCCTGTTCAAATCCAACTAAAACCTGTTCAAATCCAACTAAAACCTGTTCAAATCCATCTGAATGATGTGTTGTATTTAAAGTGTGGGGTGTCACTGACGTGTTTCTCTCGAGGTGAACCACATGGTCGTGTCCGTTCACAGAGATCACATAAGACACCTGGAAAAAAGGAAATGGGGATAAATAAAGCTCAAACCCAAAGCCAAAACAAAATAGTTAAATTGTGTTACTGTGGACGAAACAAAAGATGGTCAGCTAAAAAAATGATTTAACACAAACAAATTTTAACAAGCATCTTTGCTATTGCTTGTGTTGGTTGCCGATGCTGAAATTTACAAAAAAAAAGCTCAAATTAGATGAAGAAGCTGAAGAAAGTAGCAAAAGATATACTCTCCCCTTCAGGGAGTGTGTTAAAAGTACGATCATCTCATCACCAGTAACTTATCTAAAAGCAGACATTGAGTTTCTATTTTTTTCCCATGTTTTATAATAGTTTTTACAAAAACTCCTCTGACATGACAGACCGGTGGGACATGTCCGAAGCCGTGCATCAGATTTAAAAACGGTTTTCACTGTGTGCGTCAGGAGTCTCTGCTGAACCCGTGGAGTTAAGATTTATGAAGCCAAGTTTAAAGAACAAGTAGGACGGCTTTAACATGAGTCTAATGTCCTCACATTTAGCGCTGATAATTAAAATTCTGTAAATCCACATTTTAATATATCTTTTATGGAGGTGAGGAAAAGGTGTGACACTGAAAAAGTCTGAAACAGCAAAGATTTGAAGAGTGCCATTAGCAGCAACCATAACAACACATTATAAAAGTGAAAAAGGTTAGAAACCTAAATTGCTATGACAAAAAAAGTTTCAGTTGAGAAGAGCTGAAATTCATTTTTAAAGCTAGAATCTAATGGCTGTTTTTTCTGGTGTGTCTAAAGTAGAGTGGCTCATATTCCTGGAGTTCAATTAAAAGAATGTTTTTTGGAAGTATGTTTATGGAAACACATTTCTCCTGAACATTTGTCTTGGGAAATAGTTTTTCTTCTTTCACTAAATTTCTGTAGCTCTTCCCCACGTCCTCAGTTTACCCTCCACTCTTTCCTCAGCTTTACTCCAGTCAAACAGAGAGGGCGCTCCTGCCCCTCCTCCCCCTCCTGCCCCTCCTCTCTCCGCCTCCTCCCCCTCCTCCTGCCCCTCCTTTCTCCTCCCCTCCTCCTGCCCCTCCTTTCTCCTTTCTCCTCCTCCTGCCCCTCCTCTCCTCCCCCTCCTGCCCCTCCTCCTCCTTTCTCCTTTCTCCTCCCCTCCTGCCCCTCCTCTCTCCTCCTCCTCCTCCTCCCCTCCTCCTCCTGCCCCTCCTTTCTCCTCCCCCTCCTGCCCCTCCTCCTCCTTTCTCCTCTCTCCTCCCCCTCCTGCCCCTCCTCTCTCCTCCCCCCTCCTGCCCCTCCTCTCTCCTCCTCCTCCTCCCCTCCTCCTCCTGCCCCTCCTTTCTCCTCCCCCCTCCTCCTGCCCCTCCTCCTCCCCTCCAGCCCCTCCTTTCTCCACCCCTCCTCCTCCCCCTCCTGCCCCTCCTCTCTCCTCCCCTCCAGCCCCTCCTCTCTCCTCCCTCCTCCTCCTGCCTCTCCTTTCTCCACCCCTCCTCCTCCCCTCCTCCTCCCCTCCAGCCCCTCCTTTCTCCACCCCTCCTCCTCCCCTCCAGCCCCTCCTTTCTCCTCCCCCTCCTCTCTCCGCCCCTCCTCCCCTCCTCCCTCCCCCTCCTTTCTCCTCCCCCTCCTCTCTCCTCCCCCTCCTGCCCCTCCTCTCTCCTCCCCTCCTGCCCCTCCTCTCTCTCCTCCCCTCCAGCCCCTCCTCTCTCCTCCCTCCTCCTCCTGCCTCTCCTTTCTCCACCCCTCCTCCTCCCCCTCCTCCTCCTCCAGCCCCTCCTTTCTCCTCCCCCTCCTCTCTCCGCCCTCCTCCCCTCCTCCCTCCCCTCCTTTCTCCTCCCCTCCTCTCTCCTCCCCTCCTGCCCCTCCTCTCCTCCTCCTCCTGCCTCTCCTTTCTCCTCCTCCTCCTCCCCTCCTTCCTCCTTCCTCCTCCTCCCTCCTCCCCCTCCTCCAGGCATGAAAACGGGTCAGGGGTGAAAAAGGTGAGAAAGATATTACCCTCTAGGGGGTCCGGGGTCATGCTCCTGGAAGAAAATTTTAAATATTCCTATTTTAAAGCATCAATCTGATGCATTTAGAGATGCATTTTTGCCAACCTGGGGAGAGGCATTAAAACATAACTTCAGCCATGAGTCAAAAATATTATGGCCTTCTTACTAAGTATTATGCAAGCCATTTCATGCCAGCCTGGCACTGGGTCTAAAATGTCCAGTATATATGAGGCACAATGTGGTATAAGGGCAACACAAATGGCTGAATGCATAAACCCCACAAGAGATGGTAGACATGCTATAGCTTAACTTGTCTTCTCTCCATCATGATTGGAACAATGACAGACAATACAATGTTACGCAATTCAGATTTTAACACATTTTATTGGCAAAGATAACAATTTACATTATAGTTCGCTCGTAATACTCTTAGAAGCAGATCTCATTTTTTCTTCTTTACCTGACCACCAGTGTCTCCATGGCCCGCCGCTGTTTTGCCACATGTCACGGTGGAACACTTCACTTTACCTTCAGCCTTGTCAGTCCTCACCTCAAAATCAGTGCACAGTACACGCCCTGGAAAACGAGTTGTAGATATTTAAGAAAGAAGCACTAACATTAACAGCGCTTTTTTGTGATTTACCGTCAGCTATAAAAGCTAGCAGGTAACTTTAGTAACGATATCATGCTAATGTTAGACTTACGTTAACGGTAGCGTTAGCTAACATTAAGAATTTGACACCGAGCTTTACGTTAGCTGGCTAACGCTATGCTCTCTCCTGCTGTGTTTAATGACATCAAGTTGGAGCTAACGTTAGCTAGCTTATGTCAACAGAGCTCCTAGGTAACTAACATAGATATACCAGAAAATATTAAAAGAAACCATCACTCACCAAATTCAGTCAGGTAAAATCTCAGAGGACAGATGTGCTTCTTCAGCTTCTGATAGTGGTCCGCACTCCTTGGTGTGCACGCCTGGTAAGCACGAACCTGGCTGGCACGCGCGAATGCAATCTGCTTGTAAACCAATCAGGTAATGGTACTCCTACCTTCCCAGAGAAACAAACTGGTGAAGCAAGGCCATTCGTGCTATTTCCATGCACTCGCGGTCCCATCTGGCACGCGCACCTGTTCTCCAGTACCTACCCCTAAACATTTTCTCATCGAATCTATACGATTCACGTGAGGGTCACCTATTTTGGTTTCAAAACGGCGAATTTCGCCGAAAGGTGAGCGATTTTCATGTCTGCTCCTCTCTCCTCCCCTCCTCCTCCCTCCTGCCCCTCCTCCCTCCTCCCCTCCTCCCCCTCCTCTCTCCTCCCCCTCCTCCCTCCTCCTCCCTCCTCCTGTAATTACTTTGTGTCTTTCTTTTGCCTCACAATTAGTTTTAGACCAATTTCCAGCTGCGTTTTTATGACAGCGGCTAAAAAACAATCTAGAGTCAAAGTGAGAAAGAGGAACTGTCTCAGCTTTAGTTCTGCTGAGTGACTTTCAGAGGTCAGAGGTTATGCAGACTTTAGGAGCAAACAAAGAGAAGAACAAGGGCTGAACCTGATTGGGCGGCGCTCCGTCTGCGTCCCTCCTCGGCCGGCCTCCTATTGGTCGAGGGACGGTCAGCTGATACGACGACAGGTGCTGAGTCTGGAGCAGGTCTGAAGAGAAAAGAAAACAGAGGTCAGTGAACGCAGCATAAATAAGTCCTTACACTGGCTCCCAGTCCGATTCAGAGTAGATTTTAAAATTATGATGCTGACATATAAAGCGTTGCATGGCTTGGCCCCTTATTATTTATCTGAGTTGTTAATTTCCTATACCCAACTCGGAGACTGCGTTCTTCTCAATCCAACTTGTTGGCTGTTCCTCAAACACACTTACGATCTATGGGTGACAGGGCCTTTTCCTCATATGCTCCTGTCCTTTGGAATTCTCTGCCTCCTGATCTTAGGGAAGCACAGGGCTATGACATTTTTAAAAGTAGACTTAAGACTTATTTTTTTAAATTAGCATTTGATAGTTGATGTTACTTTTATTGTTTGAACTTTGTATTGCTTGTTTTTGTTCAGCGCTTTGAGAAGTTGCCTTTAAAGGCACTTTATAAAATAAAGTTTATTAGGCCCGAGCTGGTGATGACCATCTATTGTTTTTGCTCGAATTATTTATTTATTTATTTTTTATTTATTTATTTTTCTGCAAAATGATCCTAAATTTGACCCAGTGAACAAGCACGAAAAGTCATTTTTATTGGTCCCAGACTTCAAGCTCGGCGAAAAATTTATGTATTTGAAGTCCACGAAAGAAAAATCTGAAAAATGACTCAGTGGCGACCCCTACAAAAGTCAAAATACATTGGTTCTATGGAAAATGAAAGTAAATTTTTCCAATGTAGAAATACAAAACTTAGTACATCCATAGGACACCTCAGGGCAAACAGAAAAGTTTATTACAGCCGTACCGTAAACTCAACAGGAAATCTACTATGTTGGGTGGAATGCGTGACCACCTCAATTGCACCCCTTGTGTCTAAAGGCTTTTCATCTAAACAGCTCCAAATTTGGTGAGTATCATCTAGACACGTGTGCCAAAAAAAGTTATCAATTTGTTTTTTGATACATTTGTGGCTGTGGTCGTAATGAGTCTTTGAAGAGGCAACCTTTGGGAAATAAATGCCATTTCCCAATTGCCAGGATCCTTCCTTTAGAGGAGGCCCCTCCAGAGCCACGGCTAGAGTCTTAGAAAACTCCTCAGAATCCTTTGGAACTTGTAACCTTGTACTTTTAGACAAGTTATATTTACATAATGTAACATACGTAATGTTCATGTTCTTCTTGTCCTCTTCTAATGCCTTTTCTCCATCGTCTAACTTCTGTCTCTCGTCGTTATGTTTTTGTATCACAGCAGCTCGAGAATTTGTGTTTAACCGAGTTTAACTCGGTTAAACGAGCGACCATTTATAAAACCACAACTGACCGAGAAGCAGACCCAGACCCGGTCTGTCTCAGTCTGAACAGGTCTGAAAAAAAAAATAAGTCTGAAGAGTCTGAGACCAGGACTAGACCTGTCCCAGAACTCATCTGTCTCTGTTTATATCGAACCAAATCCATCTGAAACCTGTTCAAATCCATCTAAAACCTGTTCAGATCCAACTAAAACCTGTTTAAATCCAACTAAAACCTGTTCAAATCCAACTAAAACCTGTTCAAATCCAACTAAAACCTGTTTAAATCCAACTAAAACCTGTTCAAATCCATCTAAAACCTGTTTAAATCCATCTAAAGCCTGTTCAAATCCATCTAAAGCCTGTTCATATCCAACTAAAACCTGTTCAAATCCATCTAAAACCTGTTCAAATCCAACTAAAACCTGTTCAAATCCATCTAAAACCTGTTCAGATCCAACTAAAACCTGTTTAAATCCAACTAAAACCTGTTCAAATCCAACTAAAACCCGTTTAAATCCATCTGAAACCTGTTCAAATCCATCTAAAACCTGTTCAGATCCAACTAAAACCTGTTTAAATCCAACTAAAACCTGTTCAAATCCAACTAAAACCCGTTTAAATCCATCTAAAACCTGTTCAAATCCATCTAAAACCTGTTCAAATCCAACTAAAACCTGTTTAAATCCAACTAAAACCTGTTCAAATCCAACTAAAACCTGTTCAAATCCAACTAAAACCTGTTCAAATCCATCTAAAACCTGTTTAAATCCATCTAAAACCTGTTCAAATCCATCTAAAGCCTGTTCATATCCAACTAAAACCTGTTCAAATCCATCTAAAACCTGTTCAAATCCAACTAAAACCTGTTCAAATCCATCTAAAACCTGTTCAAATCCATCTAAAACCTGTTCAAATCCAACTAAAACCTGTTCAAATCAAACTAAAACCTGTTCAAATCCATCTAAAACCTGTTTAGATCCAACTAAAACCTGTTTAGATCCAACTAAAACCTGTTTAGATCCAACTAAAACCTGTTTAAATCCAACATAAACCTGTTCAAATCCAACTAAAACCTGTTCAAATCCAACTAAAACCTGTTCAAATCCAACTAAAACCTGTTCAAATCCAACTAAAACCTGTTCAAATCCATCTAAAACCTGTTTAGATCCAACTAAAACCTGTTTAAATCCAACTTAAACCTGTTCAAATCCAACTAAAACCTGTTCAAATCCAACTAAAACCTGTTCAAATCCAACTAAAACCTGTTCAGATCCAACTAAAACCTGTTTAGATCCAACTAAAACCTGTTCAAATCCATCTAAAACCTGTTCAAATCCATCTAAAACCTGTTCAAATCCAACTAAAACCTGTTCAAATCCATCTAAAGCCTGTTTAAATCCATCTAAAACCTGTTCAAATCCAACTAAAACCTGTTCAAATCCATCTAAAGCCTGTTTAAATCCATCTAAAACCTGTTCAAATCCAACTAAAACCTGTTCAAATCCATCTAAAACCTGTTTAGATCCAACTAAAACCTGTTTAAATCCAACTAAAACCTGTTTAAATCCAAATAAAACCTGTTTAAATCCAACTAAAACCTGTTTAAGTCCATCTAAAACCTGTTCAAATCCAACTAAAACCTGTTCAAATCCAAATAAAACCTGTTTAAATCCAAATAAAACCTGTTTAAATCCAACTAAAACCTGTTTAAATCCATCTGAAACCTGCTCAAATCCAACTAAAACCTGTTTAAATCCATCTGAAACCTGTTCAAATCCAACTAAAACCTGCTCAAATCCAACTAAAACCTGTTTAAATCCATCTAAAACCTGTTCAAATCCAACTAAAACCTGTTCAAATCCAACTAAAACCTGTTCAAATCCAACTAAAACCTGTTCAAATCCAACTAAAACCTGTTCAAATCCAACTAAAACCTGTTCAAATCCAACTTAAACCTGTTCAAATCCAACTAAAACCTGTTCAAATCCATCTAAAACCTGTTCAAATCCAACTAAAACCTGTTCAAATCCAACTTAAACCTGTTCAAATCCAACTAAAACCTGTTCAAATCCAACTAAAACCTGTTTAAATCCAACTAAAACCTGTTCAAATCCAACTAAAACCTGTTCAAATCCAACTAAAACCTGTTCAAATCCAACTAAAACCTGTTCAAATCCATCTAAAGCCTGTTTAAATCCAACTAAAACCTGTTCAAATCCAACTAAAACCTGTTCAAATCCATCTAAAGCCTGTTTAAATCCATCTAAAACCTGTTCAAATCCAACTAAAACCTGTTCAAATCCATCTAAAACCTGTTCAAATCCAACTAAAACCTGTTCAAATCCAACTAAAACCTGTTTAAATCCAACTAAAACCTGTTCAAATCCAACTAAAACCTGTTCAAATCCAACTAAAACCTGTTCAAATCCAACTAAAACCTGTTCAAATCCATCTAAAACCTGTTCAAATCCAACTAAAACATGTTCAAATCCAACTAAAACCTGTTTAAATCCAACTAAAACCTGTTTAAATCCAAATAAAACCTGTTTAAATCCAACTAAAACCTGTTCAAATCCAACTAAAACCTGTTCAAATCCAACTAAAACCTGTTCAAATCCAACTAAAACCTGTTTAAATCCATCTAAAACCTGTTCAAATCCAACTAAAACCTGTTTAAATCCATCTAAAACCTGTTCAAATCCAACTAAAACCTGTTTGTGCAGTGTCCTGAAGCAGAAGTCACATGACCAACAGCAGCAAACAGCACGACTCACAACAAACCTTTAATAAGAGGCTCTAACCCGGTTTCTCCAGGTTTAGATTCAAGCTCTTCTTAAACAAAGCATCAGCCGTGACTTTGAGTCCAAACACTGCTCAAGTCCTGAGTAAAACCAGACCAGATCCACAGACAACATACCTGGTCTGGGGTCAGGACTAAACCCGGACTAAACCTGGTCCTGGGTCAGGACTAAACCCGGTCCTGGGTCAGGACTAAACCTGGACTAAACCCGGTCCTGGGTCAGGACTAAACCCGGTCCTGGGTCAGGACTAAACCTGGACTAAACCCGGTCCTGGGTCAGGACTAAACCTGGTCCTGGGTCAGGACTAAACCTGGACTAAACCCGGTCTGTGGTCAGGACTAAACCCGGTCCTGGGTCAGGACTAAACCTGGACTAAACCCGGTCCTGGGTCAGGACTAAACCCGGTCCTGGGTCAGGACTAAACCTGGACTAAACCCGGTCCTGGGTCAGGACTAAACCCGTTCCTGGGTCAGGACTAAACCTGGTCCTGGGTCAGGACTAAACCCGGTCCTGGGTCAGGACTAAACCCGGACTAAACCCGGTCTGTGGTCAGGACTAAACCCGGTCCTGTTAGTGGAGTCTCTTAAGTCTTATGAAGAAGTCTTTATGAAACCGGTTTAATTCTTTCACAAACACAGTCTCATCAGGCGTTTCATTTACAGCAACACTTTAACTCTATTTAACTCTTTAACTTTATGAGATAACAGTTCTTTCTGTGATAACAGAGGTTTATATGAGGACAACCTCAGACTCTTATCTCCTCAGAGGAAGTCCACAGGAATCACAAATGTGAGCGTTTCTACTCGACACCAGAGCCACATAAGAGTCAGGGTTTTTAATCATTGAGGACATAAACAGACACAGTTCCAGATACTAAAGACCATGTTGCATCATGGTCTTTGGTGGACCTGGTCCTGGTCTTGTTTACTGACTGTGAACAGGTCCAGCTCGAGGCTCACTGTGGATTTGTTTAATCTCATTGAACACAGCCTTGTTTCTAACGTGACACTATTGCATCACATTTAGAAACAACACCAGGTTCTCTTCAGCTTTAACTTTAACATTTCCAAACAAACTCACACAAGACTGTTTCCCTCTCAGAATAATAAATACAAATACAGATTAAGACAAAATAAATGCAGATTAAAGCACCTCTTCTAAATTCATTCATTCATTCATTTTCTACCGCTTTGTCCCGTTAGGGGTCGCGGGTGACTGGAGCCTATCCCAGCAGCTTTGGGCCTGAGGCAGGGTACACCCTGGACAGTGGCCAGTTAGTCACAGGGCTGACATTTAGAGACAGATAAATTGATTTAAACAAATTTATAAAAAAGGTTCATTTTACATCAAACTGATCGAGATAAATTGTGAGTTTTGTTCATTGTTCACAAATAAAACCAATGTTTCATCAGTGTATTACCGAGCTTCATTTGGTCTTGACTTTTAACTCCAGTCGCAGCAGTGACCTGATCCTGCAGTTACACTGATCTCAGACCTGTCTGCACTACTATCATCATCATCATCATCATCATCATCATCAAATTTATAAAGAGCATTTCCGTGGACGCAAAGACGCTTTACATATCAATTATTCATTCACTCCACAGTCACACACTGGTGGTGGTAAGCTACATCTGTAGCCACAGCTGCCCTGGGGCAGACTGACAGAGACGGAGCAGACTGACAGAGACGGAGCAGACTGACGGAGACGGGGCAGACTGACAGAGACGGGGCAGACTGACAGAGACGGGGCAGACTGACAGAGACGGAGCAGACTGACAGAGACGGGGCAGACTGACGGAGACGGAGCAGACTGACGGAGACGGGGCAGACTGACGGAGACGGAGCAGACTGACGGAGACGGAGCAGACGGACAGAGACGGAGCAGACTGACAGAGACGGAGCAGACTGACGGAGACGGAGCAGACTGACGGAGACGGAGCAGACTGACGGAGACGGAGCAGACTGACGGAGACGGAGCAGACGGACGGAGACGGGGCAGACTGACGGAGACGGAGCAGACTGACAGAGACGGAGCAGACTGACGGAGACGGGGCAGACTGACAGAGACGGGGCAGACTGACGGAGACGGAGCAGACTGACGGAGACGGAGCAGACTGACGGAGACGGAGCAGACTGACGGAGACGGAGCAGACGGACGGAGACGGAGCAGACTGACAGAGACGGAGCAGACTGACAGAGACGGAGCAGACTGACGGAGACGGGGCAGACTGACAGAGACGGGGCAGACTGACAGAGACGGGGCAGACTGACAGAGACGGAGCAGACGGACGGAGACGGGGCTACGGCCTCTCCGACCATTCACTACACATTCTCAAACATTCATACAACAGAGCCACAGACACTGGAGACAAGGTGGGTTAAGTGTCTTGCCCAAGGACACAACAGTATGAACTAGGAAGAGGGGGAATCGAACCACCAACCTTCTGGTTATAGGACAACCACTCTACCACTTTCTCTGCCGCCTCCTTTGCTTTCTGATTGGATGTGTTAAAGCTTGTATGTGATTGGCTTGTGTTTAAGTCTGACGAGGAAAACAACGAGCTATAAAATATCCACCTTTATTAACCCCTTATTAACTGCCATATAAACAAGTCCGCCAGAGCATTTCTTACATTTTTACATGCTGTTGGGCCATTTTTTGGAGTATTCTAACAATCTATACATCAATACAATCCCTAAATCTCATATTTTAAGAATATCTGAGCATTAAGTTTATAGTAACTAAAGAAATTGATAAAAAGTGCAATTAACCACAAAAAAATTTAAAATCGTTTTTTTATTTTCACATATTTTCCAAAAAAAGAAATTTCTAGCTATATCCTCAAAAATCTGAGTATGAAAATGTGCAGAATATCATTTCAAACTCCACAAATTTTATTTGAAGTGTCTACCTAATTCAGTTTTTGAGATAGACATATTTTTATAAACTGTGAAAAAACGAAAATATAATTGATATTTTTCCACACTTTGCAAAAAAACAGCATGTACAACAAAATACTATTTACAATACTACAATCAAATTTCTAAGTGTAACAGAAACATAGGAGCACACCTAACTTTGTATAAGACCATGTTCATTCATAAAAGTACAATAAACAACCAAAAAGACAAATAGTTTCAGCGGATCAGAGAAGTCAACTCCCTCATGAACTGGTTGTAGTCCTTCACAGCTGATGGCACCGGCCCTCCACTGGTGTCTACTTTCCCAACCTCTCCCAAAATGCCCAGATACAGCATGTACAGTGTACTGGAGCAGCTCATCTTCTCTGTGCTCTGCCCATTTGAATCTTTTATCTGCCACAGCAATATTTTTTGCTGGATTTTTACTGATGTTTTCACACAGTGTTTTATCAAAGAGCATCTTGAAGAGTTCTGATGGATATGGCATGTCCACACATTGTGACAGGTGGCTGCACACCTGGCTGTCTTTTAGGGAGGGGATGTGGCATGGGGTGTGGTAAGCTATCAGGCTCCTCTTGGCTCTTCCAGCTCCAGGAAGTGCATCTGAATGAGTGCCTACTGCAGACTCCTTCCTCTGCCTGTCCTCAGTGAAGTGGGTGGGGCAGGGGAGCACAAGACCCTCTCTCCTCCTCAACAACACTGTAGACAGAATAAGACATAAATATGAAACACAACAGTAATGATTATATACATACACTAATGCATAACTAGATCTAAACCTAAAACTATCAGTAAAACTAAATCTCAAGAGTTTGGTCTGGACCTGCTCCAACTGTGATTTATATATAAACAAGTGCAGTTGAATTGAAAATATAAATGATGACAAGTTTGTCAGTGGCATTATATATACTTTGAACACAACACACCTGAAGTTACACGTATTATTAGACGTCTTACGCACAACAACAATAAAACAATGATGCATTTGGCACTACTTTTCTCCAACTCAAACTCAAAACATGTCATGAAATATATACTTACATGTCATAGAAGTGATCTATTCCTTCCGTGAAGTGGACTTATTCATAACTGTCGGCACTATCTGGGTCAGACGAGGAGTAAAAAACCCGTCTTCATCACCTGACGGTTACCAGATTCGGGGTAGTGCCATTTGCGCCGGGTTTTCGCGGATCCATAATTATCCGTGATGGCGTGGGGAGTTAGTGCAACGTGTGTGGTGAGTGTCTGGAGTATGTGTGATGTTTGTTTTTGTAAAAGAGTGAAATATAGAATGAAAAGCTGCAGAAGTCTGCCGCGTAGTAAGTACTGTGAGCTAAAAAGAAAGTTACCCGCGGGAAATTCGTTGATTTCCGGTTCGGTTCCACGACCAATCATATAATAGTTTATGCTCACAACTTGTAGACGATATTCCTACATAGGAAGTGCTGTGAGTGCATACAGAGCTGTAGAACACCTGGAGAAGCCGTGCTCCGTATGTTATAATGATTTTACTGTGAGCGGTTTTTGCTAGACATTTGCAAACTCCTCAGAGGAACGAAACAGCGGTCTGAGACATGTAGAAAGCGTGAGATCAAAGTATAACTTCTCCACTTTCATATGCAAAAAAAATTATTGCTCTATCTTATTTCGTTGCAAATCTACAGGCATCTAAAAATAGGTATGCAAATGGGAGCGCGGGCGCTCCGTCCGTCTTTAAAGGGTTAATCTACAAACACTGAGTTAATGCAGTGGACCAATCCTGACACAAAGATTAGAGGAATGGATAGGTATCACTGGAACTGCCCTTAAATGGTTTCAGTCCTATCTTGAAGACAGGAAGTACTTTGTTTCGGTTGGTAACTGTGTATCAGACCAAATGGCCCTGACATGTGGGGTTCCACAGGGGTCTATCTTGGGACCTCTATTATTCAATCTCTACATGCTTCCTTTAGGCCAGTTAATACGCAGCTGTGGAGTATCCTACCATAATTATGCAGATGACACTCAGATTTACATTTCACTCACAGCAGGTGAAAATGGACCAATCCATTCACTGTGTCACTGCATCGAACAGATTGACACGTGCAAAATAATGTTCTCCAACTGAACAGAAACAAGACTGAACTAATCATCTTTGGGCCACAGAAACAAAGAGAAAGTGTCAGCAGTCACCTCGCGTCTCTTTCTCTAAAATCTAAAAATCAGGTTAGAAATCTAGGGATCATCATGGACTCAGACTTGAATTTCCACAGTCACATTAAGTCAATTACATCATCTGCATTTTATCACCTTAAAAACATTTCCAGAGTCAAAGGGATGATGTCTCAACCAGACTTAGAGAAACTTATCCATGCTTTTATATCCAGCAGGTTAGATTACTGTAACGGCCTGCTCACTGGTCTCTCAAAACGAGGGTTAAGACAGCTGCAGCTTATTCAGAACGCGGCTGCTCGGGTTCTAACCAAAACCAGGAAGTACAACCACATCAGTCCAGTTTTAAAATCTCTGCACTGGCTTCCTGTTGCTCAGAGAATAGACTTTAAAACAGCACTGCTGGTTTACAAGTCTCTAAATGGTTTAGCACCAGAATATATCTCTGACATGCTAGTTACTTATGAACCTCCTCGGACTCTGAGAACATCTGGGACAGGCCTTCTGCTCGTGCCCAGAGTTAGAACTACAGAGAAAAAGTTTGCCGCAACACTCTTCACTCTTCATGAAGGAGGCATTAGCCAACTCTGAACAGAACAGACTGAGACAGAGTCTGGTACTAAATGCTTGGCAGCGTCCCTGGGTCTTGGCAATTTCAATCAATACAGGTTTAGTATATTTCTGTTTTGTTGAAACTAGTCTTTAAATGTCCTTTAAATGTGGGAGCCCTGACTCAAAAACGTCAGGGTTCATAAAGAGTTCAAATGTAGAACTGCTTTTGTTTCGTCTTCACTGGAGGTGGATTATTTCTGTTCTCATAAATATAAATCAGTTTGGAAACATGGTCACAACAGTTTCCAAAAACAAACAGGACATGTTCTACTTTTGGACAAACATCCCACTTTTACTGTAAATGACGCAACTCAACTTTAATCCTGCTTTTGATGAACTCACATCTGATCTGAATTACCGATGAACCTTGTTGGTAAAATGTCAGAGTGCCTCCTCCTCTTCCTCTTCTCTGACGCAGCACTGACAGTTTCAGGGAAAAGTGCTGAGTTCTCTGTTGCTCCGGAAGCCCGACTCGTTGTTTCTTGTAAAAGTCTGACAAGTCTGTTCTTGTCTCTGTGAGAACGTGAGCTAAAACATGAACCTTCTCCATCTCAGCAACAGTTTCAGTTTGTTTTAATGTTTGAAATGTTTTAATCACTCTAGTCCAGGGGTCGGCAAACCAAAATGTTGAAAAAGCCATATTAACTGCGACAAAGTGGGTTTGTCCCATAGTTCACCTTTACTTTATGTAGTTGTTCAGTTCACACATGTGTTAATTTACAATCAATGCCATCTCAACAATACAGCTAAGCTAAACTATCCCGGGTTTGTTTTGTTTAGTTTGTATTTAGTTCTTCAGTTAATTAGCACACAACACACAGTTCTGTTAAATAGGTTTAATTGTAAAGTTGATACATTTGAGTTAAAGTCATTCATCTACAAACTTACCTGGTCCACCACATGGTTAGTCAAAGAGGGGGAGGGCCTTATGTCGGCCATTTTTATAACCTCAGGGGAGGTCATGGGCTAGACCATGTGGAGGAAATCTGTTGGGATTTTATTTTGGAGTTTAATGTATTTCTGTATTGTGATTAAGTTCTTTGTGTTTATAGTCTTAGTTAAACAATGTTATAATATATGGGATTTAAATCCTTTTTGAAGGAAGCAAGTTCTTACCCTTTGCAAACAGGTAAAGTCTTGGCCTTACCTTTAAAGTTAGATAGACTAGTCCAGGGGAGGGCCTTACCTGCTGGGAGAGTATAAAAGCTGACTGGGAGTAATTGAGAGGAGAAGTAGCCTGGTACACGTGGGGTTTCCTCAGTTGTGTTAATTTCTGTTGCTTTTGACTTAGTTAAGCTCAGTTATGGTTTTGTAAATATGTATTATTTTTCCACGTTTACCACGGTGCAAAATAAATTGGGTTTGACGGGAATATTCTTTGAGTCTGCCTCCTACTTTTGACCACTTTGGCCAGCTTCCCCACATTAACCAAAAAAATAAATATTTTAATATTTATTAATTAATAATTAACCAATAAAAAATAATAATAATCTGTCTGGAGCCGCAAAATATTAAACGCCTTATATAAGCCTTAATGTATTTACGTATTTAGTTATTCATGTATGCAAATAAAACTCTAGGCTGAGAGACAATATTCAGTAGAGCTGGGTCTACTCGTGTCGTTATTGTTTTGTTGATGCGGTGTTGAACAATAAAGACTCTATGGCATTGGAATGGTTGTGCGTTCATGAGTTATTCCATACAATCGTGCCACTGAAGGCTGAGAGGTCAGTATCAGTTTGTTTGTACGTGTCTGAGCCTGCTTCATCTAAATCCCCAACATGGACTCGGATCAGGACCAGGGTTCACTGAGGTCTTTGCTGGACTTTGACCTCTCTCAGTTTAAATCTGCTTTAAATCTCAATCAACATCTTTGTCTTTTACTTTTGTTTGGCCCCAAAATCATCTAAACCAGGACTAAACCGGGTCTAAACCGGGTCTAAACCAGGACTAAACCAGAACTAAACCAGAACTAAACCAGGTCTAAAGCAGGTCTAAACCAGGTCTAAACCAGGTCTAAACCAGGTCTAAAGCAGGTCTAAAGCAGGTCTAAAGCAGGTCTAAAGCAGGTCTAAACTAGGGGTGCACCGATCCGATATTAGGATCGGATATTGTCCGCGATACTAACAAAATAGCTGGATCGGGGATCGGAAAAATTAACAGATCCACGGGCCGATCCAGGTTTTTTTTTTCTTCGTCGCTGCAGGACCTACGTCATTAGTCAGCTTCACGTGTGTGGCATGCTAGAAGCAACATGGAGCATCCCAGAGAGTCGGCGGTGTGGAGATATTTCCGTCTCAGTGGGAGTGTCAGAACGGCTCAATAGAAGCCTCATGCTCTACACGCGAGCTGATAAACATGAAAATGACAAATAAAAAATACACCTGTGATGAAGTTTTGGTATTAGTAATGGCTGACTCTGATTCTGAGGGAGAACATCTACCTTTAGAGTCTTTTCAGCCGAGTGAAAGTGAGAATGAGCGAGAGTGAGTGCGTGTGTAACTTGGACAGCGGCGCCGCTGCTCGTGCCTTTCTCAGCGTCTCTCATAAAGCACACGCTGTTTTTCCCACATTTTAACAAACATCAGTGAAAGAAACGGGAGGAAACTAGTCGCTCTGGCTGCGGTAGTGAAGGGGAGGTTGGGAAGGGAAGCTGTGAGCGCGTAGCACCTGCAGCTTTACCTTTTAGCACCTGCAGCTTTACCTTTAGCACCTGCAGCTTTACCTTTAGCACCTGCTGCTTTACCTTTAGCACCTGCAGCTTTACCTTTAGCACCTGCTGCTTTACCTTTAGCACCTGCTGCTTTACCTTTAGCACCTGCAGATTTACCTTTAGCACCTGCAGATTTACCTTTAGTACAGGTGATAGAAGCCGGGGCGGGTGTACTGCCGTGGCCGCGGTAGTGACGGGGGTGTCGGGAATAATGCGGCTTCTATTGACAGCTGTTTGGGACAAATACGTGTTGTTCATCCTGACACTTTACCCAGTCGAGGAGGGAGAGGCAGCGGTAAACATAGTCAGCGAGAATGCGCTAATCAAAGCAGCGATCGTAATAAAAGTGATGGGTGTGTGCTGTGCTTTATGAGAGGTCCCACACTCTAAAAAACTACTAAACTGTTCTGGATGTTTATGTTCATTTAATTCTATTTGACTCTTGTATTTGCACTTTTTATAAACTGCTATTTGTTGCTAATAAAAGTTGTTTATATTGTTGTGCATGTTATTTTGTTATTGTTTCAGTATTAGTGTTTGCAGGACTTTGCACTTTATATTTTTGTTTACAATGTTTGGTTACTGTTTGATTACTATTGTATGTTCAACCAATGCACCAATGTTTTGTTTCTTATGGCTACATTTTATTTATTAAGAGTTTGATTACATTCTATTTTAGATTTGAATGCACAATTGTTATTTAAATAAATAAGAATTCAGCACTTTACATACAACTGTTATTTCGTCTTAGTTATGTTAAGTTAGTAAAATCTGATGCCTTTAGTCTCTTCAAGGAAGGTATAAGGTGGAAGGTATACTGTTTATTATTAATTCAACAATAGTATCGGATCGGTATCTGGTATCGACAGATACACAAAGCCCAGGCATCGGTATCGGGACTGAAAAAGTTGGATCGGTGCACCCCTAGTCTAAACCAGGTCTAAACCAGGTCTAAACCAGGACTAAAGCAGGTCTAAACCAGGACTAAAGCAGGTCTAAACCAGGACTAAAGCAGGTCTAAACCAGGTCTAAACCAGGTCTAAACCAGGTCTAAACCGGGTCTAACCCGGGACTAAACCAGGACTAAACCAGGACTAAAGCAGGTCTAAAGCAGGTCTAAACCAGGTCTAAACCAGGTCTAAACCGGGTCTAACCCGGGACTAAACCAGGTCTAAACCAGGACTAAACCAGGACTAAACCAGGACTAAAGCAGGTCTAAACCAGGTCTAAACCAGGACTATCCCAGGTCTGAACCAGGACTAAACCAGGTCTAAAGCAGGTCTGGGTCTTACCTGAGGTGGAGGCAGAGAGCAGCAGGACGCAGAGCTGCAGTAGGACTCCACTTCCCATGATCCTGGCTGTCACTGATGATGCCCTGGAGAATAACCTCTGGCTCTTCTTCTACAGTTTTTAAAGTCCGTCTGTTCTCTGGAGGACCACAGATATAAACAAAAATATCTTCTTCTTCTACACTTTCAGTCCAGTGCTGTCCGTCTTCTTCTACGGTTTGTCCCTGTCCTCTGGCCTCAGATTCTTCCGCGGTGTCTCCATTCCACCGGTCTACAGGCGCGGACCCAACTCTAGACCGGGTTTAGTCCAGGTTTAGTCCGGGGCCAAAGCTATAGTTCATGTCCGGCTTTAGGACGAGTCTCTGGGATAAACTCTCTCCACTGCAGACCCTCTCCTAGAACTCGACCGCAATCCGAGCTACTGTCCTTTTGCGTGGGTTACGTTTGTTTCCGGTGCAGCTCTTCACAACAAAAGCCTCTCAACTAGCAGCTTTTTCGATATTTTTTATTCCGTCAAATGTTTCTCAATAAAGTTGCTCTGTCTGGAAACTTCACAAAATAGTAAAAACGTTCAGCTAGAAAAAAATACACAACACAATGAAATAATGTCTTGAAGCTTTCACATCCGTCATAATCTGTTTTATTAGACACTGTGTTTATAGTCTATTTAAAGAGGCACTGTGTAAATCTTATCCAGTAGTTGTGTCATAATTAGTGCCATTTTGTCTCTTTGTAGGGTGGGTTTTTTCCCTGTTGCATGCTTTTGAAATAGTTTAATGCTCTTTGTCGCTGATTAATCAAATTTATATAACCTACATTTATTGGAGCCAAATCAAACAATGCAAAGAGCCACTTTTGGCCCCCAGACCGAGGGTGCGACGTGTGTGCTCTACCAACTGTGTTGTTATGACAGCAGCGCAATATTTATTTATGTCATTTGTTACAAGTGGAGACTATCCAAGCGGCAGGTTTCTGAGAAAGAACCTGACTCTGAAACAACCGGTCATTTTAGTGTCTGTAGTCCAGATAAGACTTTGTAGGTCCAGTGTATCGACCTGTTTTCTTTCATGCTTCGTGTGGTAGAGCCTCACTAATCTCTGGAGATAGGTTCTCGTCCCGGGACAGTTACAGGTTTCTCTACAGGTGAGTATATCTCCTGCTATAGGCACGTTACAGTTTTCTTATTTTGAAATACAAGTTGCAGTGTGTTGTTATCATAGATTGTAGTTGTTATGGGTTTATTTTATTTTTTTGCAATGTATACTATTTCACAAAGCCCTTAAAATATTTCATTATAAAAGCTTTTGAAGTTTTATGATTATTATAAGTGTTTATTGTGAAGCCCACCAGCTCAACCGGAAGTCCTCCTCTGCTCTCTAACCTTGTTCAATCTGACATCATAATTTTCTCTGCGCATGCTCTGTACTTATCCAGCGCCAGGAAGTTTCAGTTCATTTTATCTGTTTCCATCACGTGGTGGAGCTCAGGTTGAAAGAAAGAAAATCGTAAATAGATTTAAATGTTAATAGCACTAAACTAAAACAAAAAGCTTTGGCTTTTGCTTTAGTCTATGTCTAAATGTCAGACCTGGGTCTGACCACTGTCCAGGGTGTGCTGGGATAGGCTCCAAACACCTACTGGGACCAAGCAGAAGAAAATGAATAAATAATTGATATTTGATTATTGGGACTGTCTTTACTCTGTTTAAACCTTTATGTTGCACTTTTGCTTCAAACAAAAAGTGCATTAAAAAAACAATATATTAAAAGTGGAGTTTAGATGCCACTGTTTCACAAAATTTAGCAATGACTTAAAAAGTTTAATTTTAACCTCAATGACTTCAGATTAAATGTAGCTGATCATCTCCAGTAAATCTGTGCTTGTATTTTTTGTATTTATTTAAAAACACACTGAGATCATCTGAGACTTTCGTACATTAAATTCTTCAGATCTTTTTTTAAGCGGGACATTTGCTTTAATAGTTTATAAAAATATAAAACTGCTTTTCTCAAATGTTTAGCTCAGTATTTAACTCTTCCCAAAAAGACCTGAAGGTTGTATTTTCAGTCTTTTTGTGATTATTTAAGTATTCCTCAACTTCTCTTTTTTAAGTTTTAATGTGGGTCTAAAATCATTAACTTCCAATGAATATCTTTATCAAGTGATGCCTTCAGGCACAGTTTAACAGAACAACAAAATGGTTTTCTAATGTGAATTTAAATGATCTAAAGCAGACAAAAATAATATCCCAAAGATAATTCTGGCATAAACTATAGAAAATTCTCCAACTCTAACACGGGTTTACAGACCAACCCTCGAAGAAGGTTCAAAGGAAAACACATGCAACTGTAGTTTTTAGTGAAACATACGTTGTTAAACACCGTTGTATCTAAATTTGATAGTTTTGGACTTTTATCTGTTTTAAGTGCTAATATTTTAACTCAACAAAATAGAAAAGTCAAAATCAGGTTAAAACTTAAACATTTTAACATTAAATTCCAAACCTTAACCGTAAGTGACGGCTGTTGTTGAGGAGTGAGCAACTTTGTAAATATCTCTAGAACAGACTTTCAAAAATCAAATTTCAAAAGTGATTATTAATGACATAACAGTAAATATTGTCAGATGAATCAAGACCTAAACAAAGTGGAAAATTAAACAGAAAACAATGCCAAAGAGAAATGTTTTACTATATTAGGAAAAACAGAAATTAGAGCGGCAGGTAATTGCACCTTTAACAGATTATAGCAGTTAATACAAATCCTGCTGGAACAATCATAACTGTTTTTGATAAATGTGATGTTTAGTTTCTCCAACTGCTTTTGCGTTAGTCTAATTAAATCCAGAAGCAGTTTATTCTTTATTCAGTTGTTGGTGCGACTCCTGGAAATGCAACTCAGATCCAGACACTCATTCTTCGTAGAAAAAATAAAAACAGAAAGAGTTTAAAGTTCTGAAACAGATGAAACTTACAGAAAGCACTTTTGTCAAATAAATCAGCTCGATAATACAGATTACTATATGGCTTTTAAATATATATATTTTTTAGACACTTAGAGCAGAAAAAAAAAAAAAAAAGCCAGAAACTTTCCAAATTTAATGGTCACAGAAAGGTGTTGGCCAAAATAAAGTTGTTGATTATTGTAATGATCAACAATTAAGAATTATTGACTAAATCTTAATCAGTGAAGGCCCAGATCTCCCACAGAAAACTGCACAGAACTCAGTGTATTTCCCAGAATTTTATCTCATCAGAACTGCTTTTCAAAACCAATGCCTTTACTTTACATTTATCTAAATCTTGAATTTAATTCAAAGTACTTTTTGTAAAACAGTTCCCAATGACATTTCATTTATGAGAAAAAAAAAACTAACCAGTTACACGTTTAAGTGAGATTTTAAGATTTGAATTTTCAATTTAACTGATTACATTACACACGGCGTGATTGCTTGAAAAAAAGACAGCCGTTTGGGATTTCAATCATTCATTTCCTCATTCATGAACAAACGAACAAACAAAGAATTTTACAGAAAACAAAATAGGATAAGAGAATTGCTTTATATAAATGTAAATATTTAAGTGCCTTTTGTAAAATTTTATTTTTTTGTCAAAGCAGGAGAAATAGAAAGTTAAATATTCACTTTGAATTATAAAAAAAAATTACCTGCTAGTAGTTGCTACTAGTAATTTTATATAATTTTAGAAGTCAAAATATTTAGCCTTATTAAATAGCCTGCTTTATTTTAATTTGTAGAAAATGACGTAAAACATTTGGTTTTGGAAGACAGCACTTATTTGGGATTTTATTACAGCAATTTGTCTTTGTTAATTTGTTGTTCTTCGTAAAGTTATAGCATTTGAACTCGGGATTTGAAGAGAACCTATTTTTGTTGCAAGATATTGGGCAGTTATTTCTGGTCAATGGGGAATGTAAACCGTGTTAAGTCTATCGTTTCTGACTGAGTTGTCTGTAAAGTTGGATGGTCATCAGCTGGATTTCGGGGTCTCCTGGTTTAATGTCAATGGCTCTAAGAAAAAAGCCAAGTGCGTCTTCGGGTTTTCCTTTGCTGTAAAGCTCTCGGCCTTTTTTGACTAAAGAATCGTAGCTGTCGATTTCAGATTCTTTTTGTTTGTTGTTAGCTTCAGCCATAAACTGGTCCATTTGTTCGTTGGAGGATAATTCAGGATCATCGGTCGATTCTTCCAAATTTAGACTATTTTCTTCTGTCACTTCTGAATATTCCTCCTCCTCCTCTTCTTCAGTATTTAACGTTTCTCCGCTGGGTTCAGTCTCCAATTCCTCACGAGAACAACCAACATCTACTTTAGCTTCGGAATAATTCCTTGAATTCTCGTCGTTTTCCTCCGAAGTGTCTTGCTTTTCCATGTCGTCGATCAGTGAAAGGACAAATGAACGGCGTGACGCCACAGAAATGTTTCCTCCAACGCTTTTTCTTGATCTGTTGAGATTTGGGGTTGATTTTGGAGTAGACGCCCCTAACATGTGGAAACCGCTTTCAATTTCTCTGTCATGGCCATTTTCCATCTCTTCTTCCTCGTCCTCGCTGTCGTAAATTCTAGCGACGCGTTTCTTTCTTGTTGTAACAACGACTGAATCATTTCTAGAAGCATTTACCTCTGAAACATTATGCATAGATTTTTCTAGTTGTTGGCGTTCTGTTAACGACTTGTTGACGTCAAAGCTGCCTTCGAGTTGCAGCTTCGAGAGCAGTTCCTTTTCCTCTGCTTCCGTCTCACAATCGTTCAGAAGGTCGTGATCCGAAAACATGTCACTATCGTCCTCTAACTGCAAATTAAAATTGCCTTCAAAAGACTCAATCTCAGCACTGACTTTGGACATATCTCTGAAGCTCGAAGATGAGGCTTGTAAAATGGACAAACGTTTGTGCTTCAAAGACATAACCTGACAGTTGCCCGAGTCTTTTTTAGGTTTGTGTGTTGAGTTGTTTAGCTGCAGTCCTCCGTTGTCGTTTGCAGTGACATACAAGAAACTACTGTTGTGTGATTCTTCAGGGACTTCACAATTAGCTTTTTCTTTAACAGAAGTGTCGGCAATTTCATCAGCCATTGCTAAAGAATCATTGATTACTTCATTCACTGAGGATCTATCTTGGTCGATAGATTCTGGTTCGAGACCGTGTTTCTGGGCAGAAGTCTCCATCACTTCTTCAAAAGAATCCTCTATTACCAGGTTATTCATCGAGACGTCTCCATTTTCTTTCATGTGATCCGTCTCTTGTGGTTTTTGCCCAGCATTTTCTTGCATTTCATCGTCCGATATCACCAAAGACATATAATTATTCACATTTTCTTCTAAGTAGCTTCTCTCTTGTTTGACAGGCCTTGGTTTTTCAAAGTCTTGACTAGTTTCCCTAACGTCCTCGCTCGTACTTTCATCTTGAGTTAAATCAATAACTTTCTTTATATGTTCAATGTCGTTTTCTTTACTGGAACTGGACTGATCCAAATTGACTACACCTGGAGATTCGTAATAAGCCGAAACAGGAGGACTCAGCGCTGGATTCTTTGGTCTTTTTTCATTTGATCCCTCTCGTTGTTGGTAGTTTTCGATTGGTTGCCTGAGCCAAGCTGCTTCCGTACTGGACGACATGCTTTCCACCAGCTGCATTTGTAACTCCGACTCTGCTTTCATCAACCCCTGCGCCTTTCGCACTCGCCCTTCAATGTATTGGAACTCTTCCTGATTTTCCGGCGCTTCTTCATTGTTTACGTTGACAGAAAACATCAAGTCGTGATCGGAAATCCCAAACATCTCCATGGCGTGGAGGTGCGCGATGTGTTCGTCAAGCTCTGAATCGGTTCGTCTTTGTTTCGAATGAAGAGCTTGCAATTGGAGTTGCGTCGTAGACAATCTTGTATCCTCCAAAGTGAACAACTCTTTTAAGTCTTGCTTGCTGAAATACCTAAATGGATTCTTCTTGTCGCCTGTGTTCTGTCTGATTATAGAGTCTTTAAAAACTTGACGCCTGTAGATCTTCTCTTCGACAGTTCCACAAGTTATCAAACGGTAAATGACTACGTTTTCCGTTTGTCCGATTCGATATGCTCTGTCTACAGCTTGAGCATCTGTGGCTGGATTCCAACTCGGATCGTAAATAACAACTCGGTTTGCAGCTGTTAATGTGATACCAACTCCTCCCACTTGGGTCGTCAAGAGAAAAACGGAGTAGGTCTGATCTTTTTGGAACAACGTGATCCGTCTTTCACGTTCAGCCGTCTGCAAGATTGTCCCGTCCATCCTCATAACTTTAAATCCTCGGTTGTTCAAGATCCGCTCGATTATGTCTAAGACTTTGCGGTAGTGTGCGAAGACAAGAGTGCGATGGCCTTCTTCTCTTAGTCTTTCAAGCAGCACAAACAAAAACACCATTTTTCCAGATTCAGAAATCAAAGTGTCGTCAGGAACGTTAGCGATATTGTGGCTGTCTCCTTCGGGATCTGCCTCGGTGTCATCCAGGCCTAGTTTAGCCATAGCTCCGGCGGAAAGCAGCCTTGGATGATCGCAGAGCTTCTTGAGAATGGTTAACTGAGCGAGAGGGGATTTGTTCGTCATCAGCAGATCTTTAATGTGATCCAACGAGATGAACTGCCTGTAGATATCTTCCTGAACGGCGCTCAGATACGTCCAAACTATCAAATCGTTCTTTCTCGTTAGTGTTGGCATAACGGCGCCCAAGCTTTTTGTTGTATTCTGAACTTGACCTTCAAAATTACCGGAATCCTCTTTGTTTTGTGTTAAACTGTTTGCTTTTCCTTTCTGGACTTCTGCTTTTGTTCTACGCAAGAAGTATGGCTTGATTATTGCCATTAGATTCTCAGACATTCTCGAACCAAGCGCTTTTTCCCCCGGAGTCGCGTCCTTCTCCCTTGCTCTTGTAATTGGATTTTCGTACTCGGTTTTGAAAGTCTTTGCTGTTCCAAGTAGCATACCTTGGCAGGCAAAATCAAACAGCGCCCACATTTCTCTGAGGTTGTTCTGTACTGGAGTTCCCGTTAAGAGGATTCTGTTTTTTGAGGGAATTGCAGTTGCGCTTTTTGCCGTTTTAGTCGTAGCCGTTTTGATTTTATGAGCTTCATCCAAGATCATGTAATCCCAAATGAATTCTTTGCCTTCATGCGACGCTAGGATCTGCCAGTTATTGTGGAGCATGTTATACGTTGTGATTATGACTCCGCCTCTTCGCTGAACCTTCTCCAAATTCCTCATCCGTTCAGATTTACTCGTTCCGTGAAACTCTTTAACTCTCATCCCAGGTGTCCACTTAGCAAACTCTTTAATCCAGTTTGTAATCAGAGAGGTCGGAACAACCAGCATTGTGTTTTTGACTTGCTCCGCATCGTACATCCCGGACAGAAACGATATCACTTGGATAGTTTTCCCAAGTCCCATGTCGTCGGCAAGAATCCCTCCTTTGCGACCGTCTCGGAAAAGGCTGTACAAAAACGCCACACCTTGTTTCTGGTAGTCATAAAGTTTGTCGTGTAGGTCCTTGAAAAGCAACAAGCCGCTGCTGTGGACGTCAATAAACTCGTCGTCGTCATTTTCAGATTCATTTTCAGCTAAGAGCACCTCAATTTTCTGGATGCGGGTTTTGAGTTTCTCGCTCTGACGAATGCTGTAGGCCTTTTTAAACAGGTCCAGGGCTTTGTCCATGTTTCCTTGTCGAGCAACTTCTTTGGCCTTTTGGACCAATCTGTAACGAGAGAAAACAGCAGCTCTTTAGGTCTGCACAACATCTCACAGCTTTATCCATATCACAATATTAGAGATGCTCCGATCAGCATTTTTGGGGCCGATCACCAAAATCATGATCTGCCGATTGCCGATCACTGAATGGCAGGAGAATGGGAATCTTTTATCTATAATCATGCAGAGTTTGCACCATTTGTAGAAATGAAACTAACTCTAAATTAACTGTATTGAGAAAAAAAAAAAACTGTAGACGGTTGGTTTAGTTTCTCATTCTCTGCATATTCAGTTGTATGGCGTGTTCTAAGATGCCTAATCATGTTAGTGGTGTTAAACTGACGTTGCTTGCTTCCACCTTGAGGGATTTCATCACGACATACATTGCAAACGGCTAACTTTACGTCTTTATCGGACACTTTGAAAAACTTCCAGACGGGAGAGCTCATGTTGCCACTGACAAGCTCCGCTCTGCTGTTGTGTACCTGTGCCGCACGCCGTGCATGCACATGTGGAAAAGTCGCATGATTTACGTCACGCGATTGGCTTTTTTGATCGGTGCTTTTGGGGTTCGCCGATCAAGCTATTTTTAGTTAATATCGGCCGATCAATCACTACTAAACAATATGAACATCTTAAATATTGAATAATTTTATAGTCTTCTACACAAGTGGCTCCCAAACAATAGGTCACGACCAAAGAGTTTATTTTTGGGGTCAAATAATTCCAAAAATAATAATTTAATAGGGATTCCATCTAGTTACAATGATGTAAAAAACGGAAAAAGAAATAAAATCCAAACTGAACTCAACCCTTAAAAATGGTCAAATATATAAATATCCATAAAATAAACCTTTATTGGGAATTAACAGGGTTTGTATTAAATGTTTGCTGATGGTCAGAGCCTGACCCGGAAAAGCAAACAGACACACCTTTAACAGTCAGAGCCAGTGGCTTTTCTGTTTTAACAATAAAACATTTAGTAATGAAAGTGTTTTGAACAAGAATTAAAAAAAACAGAGCGGAACTTTCCCACAAATCTTGACAGAGATAAACAAAAACACAATAAATCCATCTTTTGAATGGCTCTGCATCTTATTTAAATCTATTAGAAATTACTTGAGCATTAAAAATTGTTTTTGTGTTCATTTTAGAAGTTTATTCAAAGCCCCTCTGTTCCCTGCTGGTCACTCAGCGCTATTAGAAACCTGCATCAAACATTGTGGGATTGGTTTATTTTTACAGACTCTTACTATGGAAATGTATTGTATTCCCATAATGAAAAAAAATGTTTATTATTTTGTTGTTTTTTCCCCCCAAAAAAACAAAACAAAACAAAAAAAACGTTTTAAAAACAGGTTTTCCTTTAGTGAGATATCTATCTATCTATAGATATATAAGATCTGGAGCAATTTACGTTTTACTGCTGCCGTTTTCTTTTATTGCTAAAGTATGTATTTAATAGGGGTGTGACGATAACTGCAATACCGCATTAACACTGCGGTGTGAGGTCATCACCGCACATGATTTATTTTTATTTTTTTTGCTGAAAGTTACAGGACTGCATATGGTGTGTGATTTGAACTATAAACACTTCCGAGAAGACCGTTACAGCGTCCTCTATTAAACCAGTCCTACAGTTATTAACTGAGGATCCTACAGTTATTAACTGAGGATCTTTTGCTCCCAACCGATGGAGATACAGAGTTGACGCGCAACCTGAAAAAAAAATGGTTGGAGTCTTGAAAGACAAATATAGTGAACCTGCAACCCAGCAACTATTGGCAAAGGCCTCATTCATTGACCCAAGACACAAGGACATCTACCCACGAGATTACGTTAAAGATGCGCTCCTGGAGGAGTTGCTGGCAATGCCTGAAGAGCGGCGTGATATCGGGGATGGAGAAGCTGCAATGAGTGCCGCTGCGGCTGGAGAGGGAGAACATGAAGACAGAAAACTAAAAGCAGCAGCACGATTCACTTAAGCGGCCAAAACGACAAACACTTGTTCACTTTTTGTTTTGTTATTTTGCACTTTAAAAAAGGTTGTTTATGTTTAGCCTATATAGTTAACTATTAATATTTAGCTACAATTTAAAATAAATCTTTATATGTTTATTAGTTTATAATAGAATACTGCTTTATAATTATTAGGAAAGTTTAACTTAAGCCTAATAGTTAGTTAATTATTAATATTTAACATTTAGTATAACCAGGGTTCGTACAGATACTGTATAATGAAATTCCAGGACTTTCCAGGACTTTTCAAGCACTATTTTGGGGATTTTCAAGGACTACAATCAGAGGTCTCACTTATCAAACATATACTTTATTTACTTTAAATTCTAAAAAATGAAAATAGATGAATAAAAATTAAACAAGATGGTACAAATAAGGTACAGCACATTAAAGTATTCAATGACTGTGGCAACTCTAAGTATGAGAACATGAAAGTCACGGTACTCTGTGCACCGTGTTGCTCTGTGACTGTTGGGGTGAAATATTCTCGGACGGATGGTGGTCCAGTGCGTGCAACTGCACTGACATGACGCTCCCCTTGCATGTGACTCTTCAGTGCCGATTCACCCATGTTTGAAATCTCGAGGGATTTGCGGCATATTTTACAATGTGCACGATGCACACTTTTAGGGTCTTCAAGAAGCCACTTTTTATATGGTTCCTTTTCCAGCCAAGCTGGATTAAATTTACACTTCCCCGGCATTTCTTCGTCTTACTCTTTACCATTTCGTAAATGTGCTCCAGGTAAGTGATGTCAGAACGAGCGAGTTAACGTATAAGGCGGGTAGAAGGAGGGGGATGGGCTGAGGCGTTAATTTTGAGCGTTAATTTTGTTTTATAGAAAAAAAAATATACACTTCAAAATTGCTTTGTAAATTCATAAATATTGCCTTTAAATAATTAAAGAACTTTTCAATTACCTCGTCATTAATATGACTGTTTAAGGGTTTTCCAGGACTTAAATTTCAAAAAGTCAAATTCAAGTACTTCAAGCACTTTAAGCACCTTGTACGAACCCTGTATAACTGTCACTATTATTTGTTTATCTGTTAATAAAGTAAATTATACTGCATTATAATTATTAATTTTCATTGTATTCATTTCAAGCTGCAAGCGTTCTTCAGTGTGTGACGTGGCCGCCGGGGGATTTTGTGTATGTGTGCGTTTGTGTGTGTGTGTGGGGGGGGTCGGTTAACCGCCAAATCGCGATTCTTATTGCTTCATCACCGCGGTAAGAAAAATCCCATACCGTCACAGCCCTAGTATTTAATATTTGACTTGATGGCAGCAGTTTCCAAACTGTAGAGATCAAAGGACGGCAGGATTTTTTGTACCTATAACACGCCCCAAATCCAACATTGCTGGTGTTTTTGTTCTACAATATTACAGATTTTCTTTGAGCTGCTTCCCTGCTTTCTCGGCTGATGTGTTTAGTTCTGTTTAAATCTTTAAAAAAAATCTACTCTGTATTGTTCTACTGTAAACATTTTTATTTGCCGACACTTTGTTAAACAGTTCTTCAAAAAAATGGACCGAATACCTGCATCAAGAGGTCGATCCAAAAATATCTCTTGGCAGACATCCCAACCTGCAAAAAGTCATTTCAGGGAGGTATTCCGAAGTACACACACTAGCACACACACTAGCACACACACACACACACACACTAACACACACTGTTTATATCTTTAGTCCTAACGTTACCTGTTGTACGTCTCCAGTTTGTCGACAGAGCCCAGCGACAAAGACCTGAGGAAACAAAATAAATATTTAAAATGTAGTTTCATCAGATATAAATACTCAGTTTCACATAAAACAATAATTTTACCTCAACCAATGAAAGAACATGTTCATCGTACAGAAACAACTTGTGTCATGTAAATTTCTTTCAATAATAATAATAATTAAAGCTGCATAAAGGCCCTCGCCTCCCTTGAGACCGCGGAGACACTCGGAGGATTGCATTTCGTGCTTTAAAGCGTAAACTTCACGGTAATGTCAAATAACCGGGCCTGTGCTACTGCTGGGGCCTGCTACACCACCTTGTAATTTAGAGTTAAAGGTCTCCACAATCCCTGGTTTTCCTGGGAGCTGTCTGAACCTTTGAAAATAATAGATAATGCTTGGGCTAAGGCCAGAAAAACAAAGTACTGGCTGGAGATTTGAGATGACTCAGGAATCGCTGCACCCCCCTGTTTAAAAAGGCAAAATGTAAATATTACTTGTCTAAAAGTACAAGGTACAAATTCCAAAGGATTCTGAGGAGTTTTCCAAGACTCTAGCCTTGGCTCTGGAGGGGCCTCCTCTAAAGGAAGGATCCTGGCAATTGGGAAATGGCATTTATTTCCCAAAGGTTGCCTCTTCACAGACTCATTACGACCACAGCCACAAATGTATCAAAAAACAAATTGATAACTTTTTTGGCACACGTGTCTAGATGATACTCACCAAATTTGGAGCTGTTTAGATGAAAAGCCTTTAGACACAAGGGGTGAGATTTACATTTATTCATTTAGCTGATGCTTTTATCCAAAGCGACTTACATTGTTCTAATGTAATTACCAGTGTTACAGCCACTGGAGGCAAGGTGGGCTAAGTGTCTTGCCCAAGGACACAACGACAGTATGAACTGTGGGGAGAGTGGGAATCGAACCGCCTACCTTCCGGTTGAAAGACGACCACTCTACCCACTGAGCTACTGCCGATTTAGTCACGCATTCCACCCAACATAGTAGATTTCCTGTTGAGTTTACGGTATGGCTGTAATAAACTTTTCTGTTTGCCCTGAGGTGTTCTATGGATGTACCATATCGGGAACTTCAAATACATAAATTTTTCACCGAGCTTGAAGTCTGGGACCAATAAAAATGACTTTTCGTGCTTGTTCACTGGGTCAAATTTAGGATCATTTTGCAGAAAAAAAAAAAATTTAAAATAATAATAATCCGAGCAAAAACAACAGGCCCTCCCGGTCATCACCGGCTCGGGCCTAATAATGCGCATCAGGGTTCTTTCTTCTGTCAGTCATTTTGTTTACAATCAACACATTCCTTCGGTTTTGTTCTATTTCTTGTGGTTGATGTTCTTCAGTTTAAACTCCACTGGACACAGCTGTGAATTCTCTAAAGCCATAAACGACACCCTAAAATATCTTTGAAGTCTCTGTTCTGACAAAGTAACAATGACGAGGTCCTAAAATGATAGGGATTCCTCCAGGACAAGACAAATTCTCCCCCAAATTAACTTTTAAAATTTAGTTGTTTTGTTTTAAGTGTGGAAAATAGAAAATCTCGTCTCACATTATCTAACATATTTTACTCAACTTTTCTTGATTATATAATACTATCACACACTGGATTTAGCTTGTTTTGACCATTAACGTTCTTCAATACTATATAAAATCGAATATATTGGAGTTCGCTCAATTCTACGGCTTTACGTTTATGAAATACTGGTAACTAATAATCTAATGATTTACGTAGGATTAAATTTACCACATGACAGAGTGTGGTCAAAGTGGGATTAAAAAAACACTACATTTACATAAATGTCCTCGACTTCTACTTTTGACGTTTTGCTTTGTCAAACACAAAAAACAATGCATTGTCAGTTAAGTCAGAAGTATCCTGGTTTGTGTGATTAGCAGCGGTGTTAGCCTTCCATTAAAACTAACGGAGGAAACGTGAGCTTCGATGCTAACTGTTAGCTCGGGGCTGGCACTACTCACTTGTCCATTCTCTCCGAAATGTGCGCGACATCTCGGTTGCACCGCGGCTCGTCCATCCTGGAAATAATCACCAGCAGCAAAACAAGAAGCTCAACAACGTCTCCTTCTTCTTTATATAGTTTTAATAAGAAAAAATAAGTGTCTTGTATGAAAAAAGACGAAAACAGTGAGGGTTCATGTCGAGAGCAGCGCTGGTGATGTGTTTAAACAGTTTCCCCCCGCCATTTCCCAGCCAATCAGAGGCCGCGCTAGAGTGACGTGCAGTGGGCGGGACTTTCAGTGGAATCAAGCCAATAGGAAGATCTCTGTGGGCTCCCGTTTGGAAAATAAATAAAATCCACGTTCTTTTTCGTTTCTGGAAAAACGAAACATTTAAAGGTGGATACAAACAAACATTTGTCATTAGAAGAACAAGAAAGTTAAAAGGTTTATTAAATTTATTTTCAGATCCGACCTAATACATACGCGATGTTTTTTTTTATTTTAGGCATTTTAGTGTTGATTTAACAAATATTTAGAATGCTAGATAAATGTAGCCAAGGCTACATTAACCAAGTCTGTGACTTTTAGGAACCAAGACCAAGTCAAAACCAGTTTGCGATAATACAATAGAAGAGATCCTAAGAGTTATAAAGACCAGTCTTAGACCAGGTCCAGACTCACGGAGGTCAGTGTTTGAAGGAGACAGAGTTAGTCCAGTCTTAGACCAGGTCCAGACTTAGACCAGGTCCAGACTTAGACCAGGTCCAGACTCACGGAGGTCAGTGTTTGAAGGAGACAGAGTTAGTCCAGACTTAGACCAGGTCCAGACTCACGGAGGTCGGGGTTTGAAGGAGACAGTTATTATATATTCTCATTATTTCTTTTCTGTATTTGTTTGTGTGATATATTCTTGAACACGTCGTGAAACAGAATCAGGAAAGTCCCAAAGCTGTCGACAGCAGTGAAGATTAACGATGGACGAGTCTGAACATGTCACTTCTGCTGCTTTTCGTGTCGGAGCACTTGGTGTGAAAAGTTTAAAGTGAAAGATAAGTATTTCTGATTTAAAGATAAATGTGGTTAAATGTCCACTCACTTGTCCATTCTCTCCGAAATGTGCGCGACAATCAATTTTAACAACTCGTCCATCCTGGAAATAATCATAAGCAGCAAAACAAGAAGCTCAACAACGTCTCCTTCTTCTTTATGTAGTTTTAAAAAGAAAAATTTTTCTTAGAAAGGAATCGATAAAAGGAAGTAGAACTCAGTGTTTGTCAGTCAGGTTCATGACGAGAGCAGCGCTGGTTTTCAGGTGTGTTTAAAGATGGCTACAGAATCTGCAGCCAATCAGAGGCCGCGCTAGCAGTGACGTGCAGTGGGCGGGACTTCCACCAATGTGAATCAGAGCCAATAGGAGAGATCTCTGTGGCTCCTTTGGAAAATAAATACCAGATGTTGTCTTTTTCGTTTCTGGAAAAACGAAACATTTAGTGAGTGAAGATGGATACAGAACCAGTGGTGGTCATTAGAAGAACCAAGAAAGTTAAAAGGTTTATTAAATTTATTTTCAGATCCGAGCCTAATACATACGCGATGTTTTTTTAATTTTAGGCATTTTAGTGTTGATTTAACAAATATTTATTTTGCTAGATAAATGTAGCCATCAGCTACATTAAGTGCAGCTGTGAGTCTTTTAGGAGCCAAGAGCAAGTTGCAAAACCAGTTTACAAGACAAGAAGAGATCTAGAATTATAAAGACCAGTCTTAGACCAGGTCCAGACTCACTAATCAGTGTTTGAAGGAGACAGAGTTAGGACCGGTCTTAGACCAGGACCAGACTTAGACCAGGCCCAGACTTAGACCAGGTCCAGACTCACGGAGGTGCTGGGGTTTGTAATGGAGACAGTTAATATATATTCTCATTATTGGGTCTTTTCTGTATTTGTTTGTGTGATATCACACGTTCGTGAAACAGAATGCAGGATGTCCTTCAAAAGTGTCGACAGCAGTGAAGATTAACGATGGACGAGTCTGAACATGTCACAGGTGCTTGAGTGTCATCTGCAGCACTTGGTGTGAAAAGTTTCTGTGATGATAAGTATTTCTGATTTAAAGATAAATGTGGTTAAATGTCTTTATGTTGGAGGAGCCTCAGTGCGCCTCCTACAGGATGAAGAGGAGCAGCACTGGACTTCTTCATAAACTGGTGTAAAATAAAAATACTGAAACAAACTCAAAATGTAAAAATAAACAGAGCAAATACAGTCAGTGATGAGCTACAAGTATGTTTTATTGGATCAGCACCAAGGCCAAACAGACTGTTTAAAGAAACTAATGTAAGTAAAAAAAACTGCTTGTCATAGTATTATTGGGCTTTTGTTGATTTTTTTAACCGTCAGCAGGTTTTGGGAGTTTCAGAAGATCTGTCCCCACAATAAACAGTCCTCAGTGAGAACATTTATATCAGGACTCTCTTGTTCAAGGTCCAAATGTTTTTAATCTGAAGCAAAAATACCATGATTTTCATTAATGGAGTAGTTAATGAGCAGGATGGGTTTGATAACAGAAGGTTTTTTGAAGCTGAGCGAGTGTTGAATCCCAAAGCTCAGGTGCTATGACAACACAAAAGGATTGGTCAAGAATTAGCTTTAGTTTTTTCCTCACATGAACACTGAAGACACAGGCAGGGGTTTCTACAGAGAATGAAGAAGCTCCTCTTTAGAGCAATGTTTTTAAAGCTCGGTCTGAAAACCTACTGCTGTTCCTGTTCTTTGTAAATCAGATTAAAGTGTAATATTCACAAAGCCTTGGGAAACATATCTAAAGCAGCTTAAAGTTAAAAATAAAGAGGCATAGACAGTGTTTTTCATCAATAGGACATTTTTATTCATACGTCTGTCGTCTTTATTCAAATTACAGTAATAGTTGCTGAGATGTCGGCAGCTAAAACTTACAGCTGAACTACGCCAAGCACTGGTCACTTTAACGTTTCTCCAGCAGCAACAGAAAAAAGCACATTTTAGCGTGAGATGTGATCGAGTCAGTGACGAGTGAGTGAGGAAGAAAAAGTAAAGCAGACGGAACAAAAAGAACATGAAAAGGAGCAGAATATGGCACATTTGGTCCACGTTGGTTTTTATTATAGTTTTAAACAAAGAAAAAAAATTTTTTTTGATTCCTCCAGAAGCGTTAATGACAGCGTTCGAGACACAGGGGGCGCTCTTTTCAATTTTTTTTTTTTTTTGGATAAAAGCCAATTGTTTGTTCGGTGGATTCTCCCTGGTGCAGCGTTCGTCCAATAGGAAATGAGGAAACGGGGGTTTACAGGAAGTAGTCAGGAGTGCGTCTGGTCACATGGGGCTCACCGCGACGAGGCGCCGGGTCAAACTGAAGGCTGTGGAGAGAAAAGCAGAGATTATAAAGACTGAATCTGAAGGGTTTTCGAGAGCTGCTTTAATCAGAAGTAATATTGTTTTTGCAAATCTAAACTCAGGGCTTTCTTCAGATCGGTGTCCCGTTTCAGAAACAGCTTTAGAGTTCGGTTGGTGCCCTCTGAGTTTAGCTGAAGGAGGGAAGGTCTCTCAATCCGTCACCATGACAGAGGAAAGGCTACAGCTTGGGATTGTAAAATTCTTTATAGGCCTACATTAATATAAATGTATCTGTGCCACAAACCTTAGTAAATTTAATTCTTGATTAACAGTGCGGCTGACATTAACAAAATGTATAATCGACTAAAGCCAGGAGCCAAGTGTTAAAGTACAGTGTTGGACTCTTTCAGGCGCAGCAGGAGCCTCTGGGTTAAAGAAGAAAACCTGACACAGACAGTAACTGACTCCAACTCTTATTTTTAAAAACACAGATTTGAGAATTTCAAAAGGCTGTGGTTCTGGAGTCCTACTCTAAACTAGAAAAATGTCAGGTATGAGCCAAAATTAATAAGTGAAATAATTGTATGCGTCTAATTTGCATACCAAGGCGTTACATATTGCCGGTTATGTTCAAGAAGCAGATGTGTTAAACCTGAAAGTGTCCCTGAGTCTGTAGAATATATCTGGAACAACACTATTCTTTAGTTAATCCATTTCTTCTCAAACAAAACAACTGAATAAAAAGAACAATTAGTTCATAGTTCATAAGGTCAATGTCGACTGAAATCTAAACGTTTGTCTTTGTGAGGAGTAAATTACAGACGAGTGTAAATGTTCAGATCCTGTGGGGGTCGTACTCACAAAGAGTATTTGAGGGTATCGTCCAGTTCCATGATGGCCGCCTGGTTTCCGCAGCGATAGCAGTAGTTGGGAGCACTGAAGATGGTCACCACGTTCTTATCGTGGCCCCAGTTATAGCCCTGAGGAAACCAGATGCACAGGGATCAGAATAAAACATGGACCTGTTGCTAATAGAACACTAGAAACTTATTTCAACATGAATGAGAACGTTTGTCAGAGGTTGAGTGAAAGAAAAGAAAATGTCAGTATTTAAACGAGGCCCCCGTTGGCCGGACTCAGGAGGGGCTCACCTCCATGACGAGCTGGTGGGCGCGGGACACCAGCGTCAGGCCGTTGGCGTGGTTAAAGGTTTCGGAGATGTCCTGTCCAAAGGTGTATCCCGCTCCACGAGGAGAGATGCCCCACCCACCGCGATCGTCGGGGTCGGACCACAGCAGGTCACACATGGGGCCCTGGGTCAGAGGTCAGGAGTGTAAAAAAAAACAGCAACAGGAGAAAACGACTACAAAACACTGTCAGAGCCATATTCTTCAGTCCCGCCAGGATTTCTCTGGACAGAGTGTTTTTCTAAAAGCTGGAGGTTTTCTAAATAGTGATAGTTAGGGTGTAATTTATAGACAACTTGTCAGTGTAAGTAAAATACCACTTTTCTTATTATTTTAGACATTTTTACCATGAAACACTCAACAGAACGTGCTAGTTAATAGTTCAGGAGCAGCCTGAGCAGGTTTACAGGTTTCACTTTTCTTTAGGAGACTCTTCAAATGCAAAGCAAAAATGAGATCTTTATAAAACTGAAACCCACTCGTGTTTATCGGCCACTGCCACTTTAAAGTCAAGAACCAGGTCAGATTGTGAATGTGTGTGGGACGGACTCCGTCTGAGTAAGGCTCGGTTTAGAATAACGTGCTTCTAAATCTTCCATTATTCTGCTGCAGCTTCGTGGTCTTTAGAAACAACGTTGAAGCTTTGGGACTTAAAAGATTTCTTAAACGCTTCTTCCGCCTCTTGAAACCCTCGCTGAGGTTTTACAAATGTGAATGTGTCGTCCGCTGCTACAGGACTCAGCAGAGCTCTATGGGACAAACAACTAAATAGACTCACTTCCTGTTTTTAATGCCACTGGCGTCTAATATAATGTAATATCAGAACTACTATTAATTACATTTTTGGGACAATTAAAAACTTTCTCCCATTATCAGCTGTTTATTGGTCCCATAACTATCTGTTGGGGAATTATCTACTCTATACATAATGTCCTTGATGATCTGTTAAACCCATGTTCGTACTGTGTGTTGTGGTCAGAGCGTCTTCTAAGGCCTCTTCACACTGAAGCTGTGATTACAGTATCTACATCTCTGTCCCCGTTTAGCACAAACAAGTGCAAGGGTTAGACAACATCTAATCAATGATTAGAGTAATCATGGCAGACTGGTTATTCAATGCTCCATGTGTCGAGTGTCCTCTATCCTCTCGTGAGAGAAGAACTAACCCTTTATAAAGAAGAGCAGCTTTAGGAGACACACTCGAGTTGAACAGAATTCAGACTTCTCTCAGAAGCGTACCTCGTGTGGAACTTCTTGGAGACGGTCCAGGGCTCGTATGTGATCCAGAGTGTCTATGGAGGGAGACAGGCCTCCGTGGAGACAGAAGATCTGGAACAAGAGACATGTCAGGGTGAGATTGTGTTCATGTAAAAGCCAGAGTGGCTTTGTGTCCGAGTCCAACCTGTGTGTCGACGAGCGCGGTCAGCGGCAGGTAGTCGAACAGGTCTGTGAAGTACTTCCACACGTTGGCGTTGCCGTACTTTCTCAGGCACTCGTCGTAAAAGCCATAAACCTGTGTGATCTGCCGCGACTCGTGGTTCCCTCGGAGGATGGTAATCCGCTCCTGGAACCGAACCTGCCGCAGAACCAAAGCAGAGACTGATTACAAGGGTTTAAACAATAATTCACCTGAGAATCCCCGAGAGTAGGGCTGCACGTTTTCAAGTTTTTCATTAACCGTTAACCAAGGCCCTTAGCGGTTAATACTCGGTTAACCATAGTGTGCGTCAGGGTTATTTTTAGTTTATTAAGTTGACGACCGCCATCTCCGTAGTGAACGCGCCTATAGAGAGAAATGCACATCATGGATTACATAATCAGAGAGTAGCCTATTTCTCTCGTTTTAAATTGTTAAAAGACATTTCAAGCTTTCTTAAGATATATTTCATGTCTGTGAGGCCTACGCTGAGTTTCGTTAAATTTGGATGAGATGCGCTCCAGTTCACGAGCAATGCAAGTGGCTGCGAGGGCGCCTATATCAGTGTCTGCTATATTTGCTTCTTATAGCACACTTTTTTTTTTAAACTTTATGCAAAGAAACAGTCAAATAAATGCGTACAACAACATGTACTTGAAGTATATCTAAGCACTGCATTGCAATACTTGCATTTGGCCCCGTCACTCTCAATTTTAAAGTGCTCCCACGCTGTACTTTTCTTTCCCCGCTTCATGTTAAAAAACTGATCATGACTTCTTCTTGTGGATATTACAAATGTCTGGGAGCGCTCTGGCGGTCTCTAGTGGTGGAAAAATATATTGCAACTAAATTCAAAGCACGCCATTGACGCCGCTTAACTGAGCAAAATGTTTCACTCGGTTACGCAATTTTTAACAGTTAATCGGTAAATCATGGACACCCCTAACCGAGAGGCCATGAGGTTTAAACTGTGATGTATATGGCCACGATGACGGTACCTTCAGCGTGACGAGCAGCGTGACGGTCTCCACAGAGTAGTATCCTCTGTCCACGTAGTCCCCCATGAACAGGTAGTTGGTGTCGGGAGACTTCCCTCCGATTTTAAACAGCTCCATCAGGTCATGGAACTGACCGTGGACGTCTCCGCAGACCGTCACCGGGCATCGCACCTGAAAACACACAAATATATAACACACACACCTGAAACACACACACACGCACCTGAAACACACAAATATATAACACACACACCTGAAACACACAAATATATAACACACACACCTGAAACACACAAATATATACACACACAGAAACACACACTGAAATACACACAAATATATAACACACACACCTGAAACACACACACACACACACACCTGAAACACACAAATATATAACACACACACCTGAAACACACAAATATATAACACACACACCTGAAACACACAAATATATAACACACACACCTGAAACACACACAAATATATAACACACACACCTGAAACACACAAATATATAACACACACACCTGAAACACACACACACACACCTGAAACACACAAATATATAACACACACACCTGAAACACACACACACACCTGAAACACACAAATATATAACACACACACCTGAAACACACACACACACACCTGAAACACACAAATATATAACACACACACCTGAAACACACACAAATATACAACACACACAACACACACACACACCTGAAACACACACAAATATATAACACACACACCTGAAACACACACACACACACCTGAAACACACACACACCTGAAACACACACACACCTGAAACACACACACCTACGACAGCTGCGAGTGCGTAAACCTCGTGCAGTGAAAGGAGTCCTGGACTAAAGCGCTCGAGGCCGTGAAGTGTGTCGTTTAGTTTGGAAACTGTGCTGTAGTTATTGACAAGATTGTGACGAGTAAACAAATATAGATTGACACTAAATTTCAAAATATGTTTTCAGAAGCTAAAAAACAAAGCTCTGCTTGTGTCAAACTGTGACAGAGACAATATTTGACAAAACACTTTCTCTTCGTGTTTTGTGGATAATCTAAAGAGCTACAGAATGAGTGAGACTTGGTTGTTGTTGTTGAGCTGTTGAACAGGTCGGACCACAGCTGAGTTCAGCTGGATTAAACACAGTTGTTTTGTCAACAGTGACTTCAGGGAAAAGCAGCTGATTGTACAGCGTCACCACAAACGCTGACGACACAGCGACCAGCCCAAGAGGAAGTGAGAGCCCAGAACTATTCTTCTGATTCTGTAGTTATTTTGAGACCCTCTTAAAGACAAAGGCCTAATTTGACAGATTCTTTGTGTCCGCCGCCCCACGTGGCATCAGCGTAACTTTGCACCAAAACTACAACATATACATAACCAAATATTTAGAACTAGAACTTTAGAGAAATGCATCAGAAATGAAGGATTTTCTGTGGTTCTCTCAATTTTTATGCAGTTCAGGAATCGACCGAACAATGTGAAAATACCCCAGACACAGATTAATTGTCGGGACATGTGTCAGTTTAAGGGGCAGCTACATGTCATTTATACACTTCAAACGTTTCCTTAAAAAACTGCCTCTGCCAATAGTCTTCCACAAACGCGTCGCAATAAAAGACAAAAAGGTAGGTAGGCGGTTCGATTCCCGCTCTCCCCACAGTTCATACTCGTCGTTGTGTCCTTGGGCAAGACACTTAACCAGCCTTGCCTCCAGTGGCTGTAACACTGGTAATTACATTAGAACAATGTAAGTCGCTTTGGATAAAAGCGTCAGCTAAATGAATAAATGTAACTGATATTACAGACTTTGTTTGTACAGACAGTAGTCCAGGCTTATTGTCGAGGAGGCGGAACTAAAGAGTGCTGTGGGAAACTCTGCAGTGATTGTTCCATGACGTGAGCCAAACCCGATAAGTCTGCTTTATTCTGATGGAGTTTTCTGTTCCATAAAACAGGTTCTTGACTCAGACCCAGCCTTTTTTCTGAGTGTGTCTTTATTTAAACCCGTCTGTGTTGGGCTCACTTACAGACTTCGGTAAAAAGTATCTTCTCCCTCAAACTGAGCTGAAACCGTTTCTGCTGCACTTTTTCCTCAGCCTTAGTTTTCTCAGTCTGACACACTCCTATCTGTGATGTTACACTGTGTTGCGTTATATTCCGACGCAAAGACACGCTTTCTGTGGAAATGTAACAATTCGATTTAACGACCCTGCGACACGCCTTTATTTTGAAATGACATCACCAAACACTGCATCGTCAGTCTCTGAATCAAAGTGCATCAGGATTAATAAAGCTCTAGATTATTTCACTCACCTCCTGGACGTTGGACTCGTTGGTCAGAATCTCTTTTGCCTGAAACAGAGACAGAGAGCGTTAGAGCCGCTTCAGAGAAATTTTATTAAATCCATTATGTCCACACTTCTCTTTGGACCCACAGGAGAAAAATATAATCCCAACCCAATTACCTGGAATTTTGTTTATTTTTTTGGTACGGCATTTGTTCATGTTCTCCTTGGCCCTTGCTGCACTTTAAACTTTAATTATTTTAGACCAATACAATTTTGGGACATTGTAATTGAACTTTATCTTGCGTTTTGGTTTGATTTGTAGGCATCATGCTTATGAATGGATTTATTATGGCCTAAGCACCTTGTATTCTTTATTGTGTCATGTCACATTAATTCACATCTTACATTTTTACTGTTCAGCCTTTGTATAAATAATGTTTAAGACAAAAAAAAGACATGTAAATAATGAGAAAGAAAAGTTTAAAATGATTAGGTTAGTTTACTTTTACATATTTTCATTTACAGTGAAAGCAGACCATATTTTACTAAATAAATTGTATTTTATTATTTATATTGTTTTTTCTTTAGTTTTTGTTGAACCGTTTCTGTAAAAATTCTTAGCAGGAGTTTCATTATTAGTTCTCAATATTCACAATAAATAACACTTTTCTTTTGCTCGTATTTATTGGCTGTAGTTTCTCCGTATCCACACATTTGATTAATGGAATGTTATTCGGTTTTACAGATTAAATTGATCCTGTTTATTTTAAATGACATTATAAAACATATTTGAGCAAGGAAATAATAGGACGGGATTACGTGGATTAAAATATTAGTACTATAATTTTGTGTGATAAATGTGTTTTAAAATGTAAAGGCTGAATGTGGTTATTGCTGGAGTTTGAGGGAATGACCTAGAGAAGCTCTAAGATATTCACGATCGATTCCAGGGCGTTTCTCCTTTAAATGTGTTTTAAGACTTAAATAAAACTAAACTAAACGGATATATAAAATAACCCGGGAGATTAGAGTTTTTTAATAAAAGATTGGTCGAAAATGTACAAAATCCAACGTCATTTAACAGAAAGGGGCTGCGGCTATTCCCTATTAAAAATGTCAAAGATGCGGCTGTTTAGGCCTCAAGAGCTCCTTCAACGCTTTTAAGACCACAGAAGCATCTAAAACGTCATAAAACAGTTTAATAATAAGCAGACTAAAGGAATATTGTGGTTACTTTAGCCTGGGGTGGATTTTAATCGTAAAGACGCAGGATGACTGGTCAAATCCTGCGTTATTGCGTAAATTAGACGGAGCCATTAGACGGAGCCTTTTCCATTTAGGCCACAGTCGGAAGTGAACAAAATGACATTTGTGGATTAAAACTAGGCTTACCTTCTCACAAAGCGTCCGGACCTGATTCTCGGACAGCTGCTTGCACTCGTTTAGCTGCTCGATCCATTGGTCTAATTCTTTAGTGAAAGATTTGTCGTCCATTGCGCCGTTAGAAAAATCACACTGTTAGCCTCTTAGCTTTAGCTCGGCGTATTGTTAACCCGATCTAGACCCGCCAAACCGGTTGGAAAATCACGGCTGATATTTAAAAATAACGGGCCGTTCCTTCAGCTTCTGTCATGATAAGTTATCGATGATGAATTTACCGCCGTTAAAAGTCACTGGAGGTGGCGTGAGGCCGTGGAAAAAGGTCGAAAAAGACCGGAATGCGGCTGAGCGGAGCGGCGAAGGCGGCGCAGTCACAGCATTAGCCGAGATGCTAAAAGAGCTAGCTACAATAACATCCGGGCATTTCAGCAGTGAGTTTTAGCGCATCAGCGGCGCACAGCGGAGAGAGAGGGAACTGCAGGAGGCGGTTAAAGGACGCATCAGAGTGCTTTACTGAACCATTAAAAGACTAAAGGAGACTTATCCCGGGGATGGTTAATTTTAATTAACTCTAAACATGATTCCTCTATATATACGAGTTGTAATGTAAATTTGTCACACGTTCTGGCAAGATTTGTGTTTTCACAAGAAGGTATGGTGCCCTTTTTACAATCTATGCCTGAAACTCAGTTATATAGTAAAGGCGTTAGTTACGTTGTTTAATGTCAATAAACCATCAAAATGAATTTAAAGCTATTGTTGTATTAAGTTAAGGCTCTGTAAGGCTTGGGGTAAAAAGTTACATTGTGCTGCTTTAAATATTTTATTTTAATTATTTTATCACGCTCCACTGCAGCAGGTGGAGCTAATCCACTCAACAACATCATTCTCCCTAAAAACAGAGTAAGTCCAGCTTATCCTCAGCGAAGTGAGAAAAGCGTGTTAGACACAACATTTAACGGGTTTATTCCCCTCTTTTGTCAAATGTTACCGCGTGAATCCAAAGTTTAGATCTGAACCCTCCGCAGAACCATGGCTCACCTCACACAGAACCCCGCGGACAAAGAGAGGTCAGTTTATTCAGAGAAAAGTCCGTTAGCATTGGGCTAAAGCTAACGACGGACCGCGTTAGAGACGAGCGACATTAGAGACAAAAACAGCGACTGAGGATGAAATTACCAGAGTTTTAACTTATTTAAAAGCTTGATTATAATATTCTATAGGTTTTCTTTGATTCGGTGAAGACGTCAAATGATTTTAAACTATATTTTTGTGCGTAAAACGACAATAGCTTTAACAAACAACGTTATTTGTGAAAATATTGTTGCTATAACTGTTGAATTACACTTAAAAATTGTATTAAACAAGCTTAACGCAAACTTTTTCCACAGTTGTCTTACAAAGGATATAGTTTTGTGGATAATATTTCATTTAAATGATAAAATGTCGAGTTTTTGTTAAGTTTTTCCATGTGGTGTCCCCGTAGCCTTTAAGAGTGACGTGTAACAGCTTTAACCCAAACAACGGAGAATAATGTCATCAAATCTTTCAAGTTTTTTTCATATAAAGAGCTTATGTGGTTCCTTTTTTATTTAAAAAAATAAATGAAAAATTATAGAATGTGATGTAATAGAAATGTGTTATTGGTGCTAGTTTCAGGCCTAAAGCTGATATTTTACAGAAGAATACTACTTCTATTATTTCTGTATAATTTTAATGAGGTGTGTTTGTTTCAGGTTTATTTGTCTGTATCCAGTTTACATCAACAGCAAGAAAACTCTGGCAGAAGGACGACGGATTCCTTCTGAAAAGGTTTACAGTGATATAATACATTAATCATACAATAAACCAACAACAAGAACAAAAAGATCTGCATAATATTTTTATTTCCAAAAGAAATCAGTCTTTTCTATTAAAGTCAGTTGTACTTGTTCTTCCACTCTACAGAATAGTGACCTTTTTTTAAGGCCTGTGTTCAGATAAAGGTCAATGTTTTATTTTTTTTTGTTCAGGCTGTTGAAAACCCGTCCTGCACTGAGATCAGAGACGTGCTGACGGCGGCCGGGATGAACGTCTACGTCGAGGTAAAACCATGTTCAGATGTGTCAGATATATTGTTCCGCTTTGGGCAGGCCTCTGTTTGGAGTCCGGTGTTGAGTGTGTGCTCTGTTTGGATCTGAGCGCACGCCGCGAAGGTTTGTGTCCAACTGGATCCTGACTGGCTTTAATCTTTGACCTACCCTCCACGACAGTAACGGAAACCTCTGAGATCAAAACAAGAGCCGCAGCGGCACGGCCCGGTGCATGATGGGAAAACACTGACACCTTGGCCCCCCACTCCTCCTCCAGCTCTTCACGGTTAAATCCAGACAAACAAATACCTTTTTTAACGATAGAAACAGTTTGGGCTGCTTCAAATATTGAGAAGTTTTGCACAATACAGTGACTTTATGATATATATTAAACTCATGTAAAGTGTGAACGCTGCCCTGTGTGGGACGACAGTCTTCTAAGAGCTTTGTCTTTAAATATCAGAATTATTCTCTCAAGATGATGGTGTTTCCTATGAAAGAAATATATCTGTTCATGAGCTGCTCCGTGGAAAGACTCAACGGTTTCTTAATCAGCTGTTTGTGTTTTTTCAGAATAAGATGCACCCTCGAGAGTGGAACAGAGACGTCCAGTTCAGAGGCAGAGTCCGAGTGCAGCTGAAGCAGGAGGACGGGGAGCTCTGTCAGGACAAATTCAGCTCACGTAAGTCTTAGCCCAGACCAGCGAGATCAGGACTGAGCCAGTCCGAGTGCAGCCGAGGACGTGACCAGGACTAGACCCTGCAACTGTCACAAACCGTTCCCGTCACATTCTCACTGCACTTTCTTAAATAAATCTAATATCAGAGATCAAAGCCTGGTCAAATCCAACTGAAACCTCTTTACATCCAACTAAATCTTCTTAAACCTGTTGAAATACAGCTAAACCTACAATAGTGTGACTTTAGACACAGACGTACTTGAACTGATCCTTTTTATCTGTTCTTCAGGTAAAGAGGTAATGTTCTATGTGGCCGAGATGATCCCGAAACTGAAAACTCGGACTCAGAAAAGCGGCGGCGCAGACAGCAGCTCTCAGCTTGGAGACGGCGGCAAAAAGAGCAAAAAGAAGAAGAAATGAGCCCCAGACACTGTTGTGTTTTTGGGTTTTCATCTCACGGTTTAACAGAAAAACAGATCCACCTTTCAGTTTTTGAAGGAAAATGTGTGGATTTTTATTTTATTTTTTTTTAAAAGGACAAACATGAGAAATATCTGTTTATGTTTTTCTGTTGACAGGCTTTTATTTTGAAAAAAGGTAAAAGAACAGCTCCATTTGTTTTTGAACTGAATGTGTCTCTGAAGAAAATCCTTAATAAATGGATTTGTCTCCGTTTTGTTTCTCCTCTTTAAATCTGACTGAGACCTGGTTTGACGCAAAGAGAGTGTTTGGCTCCAAAGAGAAACTTCTTCAGATTCTATTCAGTAAAGATAGAGTGTTGGAGGAACAGACATGTTTCAACATTTCATTAAAAATAAAAAGCTTTATGCAAAACTTCTAGAAAACCATTCTTGAATAAATTTGAAACTTCTAGATTTATTCAGTGTACATTAATCAATATGAACTTTTATAAAAGAAATGAAACTGAATGAATCTTTAGAAATAACATGAGAGCATCTTTTCAGAATATTTGAGCAGACTAGTTTTGAGTCTATTTGAACATGGAGGATGACGTTGCATGTGGAGGCCTGACTCCCTGCGCGACACATGCTAATGCTGCATGGGACACATGGCACCTCAAGAGCAGGATGTTACCTTTGACTTGGTTCTTTACAGACAGTCCTTCTGCAGTCGTCTTCCAACTGTCCGGGTCGGAGAACAACATGCTGTGATGGAATTAAAAACAAACCAACAAAAGCCTAATGTGGACATAGTATAAGTTTTCTCCACTCTTAAGTGAGTTTAAGAAGACACAGCTCTATTCCTTCCTCGTGTCGTCTGAGGTTCCTTGTTTCCTCCTCTTCGTCAGCTCTTGGTCTCGCTCTGTTTGGAAAAGGTGCCCAGCTGTTTGGTGTTGTGGTCCCTGAGCTGCTCCAGTTGCCTCTGCCCTCGTCTGTAAAGGTACTCGATGTGCATCACGTCCGACTTCTTGATGCAAGCGTTTTCCCTGAACTCGTCCCTGATCCTGGGGACAAACCCGGCTTGGACTTCCCCGCGCGGAGGAACTGACGGTACAGCGACAAAATCTGCTTCTGGAGTTTACTGTGGCGGGACATGGCTCCAGAGAGACGGAAGAGCAAGGCTTTTATTGTGAAATCAGCAGGGAGACAGGAAGTGAGGGCATTCCAGAGCTGCTATAAAGTCCATTTAAAGTAGAGTCCAGTTTCCCAGCTCTGAGGAGACACCTGAATGCACCAAATAAACTCCTCTGATCGGTCGCTGAATGTTCACACCTGTAAAAGACAGACATTTTGTTACATAACATAAAAAAAAACACAGATTTCTAGAGCTGACAACCTTGTGCCAACTACAGTCAGGATCTACAGTCAGTGAATGCACCACAGCTCCCGCTCTGAAAAGACACTGTTCACTGAGACTGGGACAGGCTGTGGGCAATCTGAACACTCAATAAACTCAAATTCAATAAACGCTTTTTTCACTGAATGTTTTCTTCGGTGGTGCATCTGATGGTGACCAGTCGAGTTCTTTCAGACACAACGCGTCCGTCATCCTTCGCCAGTCAGTTTGGTTTGTGATGCGAGGCATAAAAGCCAAAAACTTAACAGGCTAAAAAAGAAGTCTCTCTCGTTCCTTGAGTTAAATGTTGTATTAGGTATTCAGCAGTAAATTGAGTGTTTAAATCTGGCACATTTACATGAATAATCTGATTAATCCACACATATTAAACAAAACATAAGGCATTGCCAAAGTTTTCTTCTGGTCCAAATGGTATTAAAATTCTAAATTTTAAATGACTATAATCAGTTGGTAAATGTGTACAGTCTGTTTAAATACTGTCCTTAAAGAAGTAATGTAATCACTGTAGTATCACACAGCATTACTTTACATTATCTCCAACAGTCAGGTCGTTTTAAACATTTTCTTCTAGATAGAATATAGTTGTTTTCTTTGACTATTACACATAAAAACATGTTCCTGCCCCTGGTTTGTTCTGTCATGACACTTTTATAACGAGAACAGATATATTTAAATACATTATAGATTGTGTTACACTTTCACTGCAGATAAAAAAAAATACTCTCCGAAACAAACATTCTCTTTTTTACAATGATTATAAAATTTCATAAACTGGACTTATCTTTGACAGCAGTTGTTCAGCTGTATAAATAGCAGCTAATAAAAGTTAGAACCAGTAAAAGTTACCCATGACGCTGCTAACGCTTTAGCTCGAGTTTTAAAACACTTATATTTACCTCTGGGGCTGTAGATTAACGGGGGCCGATGTCATGCCCCTGTTTTAGAGATTAGAAGCTCAAACTCCTCTCCATGTGTCCTCTGTGAGCTCTGAGCCTGATGTAAACGCTGACCTTACCCAATGCCGGAAGTACCGCTTTACAAAACCGACACTTCCGGTTCACTTTTGTAAAATAAGTAACAGAATAGGTTACTTAAATATTAGTGATTAAAATGGTGTATACATTTTAAAATAACCTAAAAATAATTTTAAGTAATTATAAAGCGCACATTTCTAGAAAGATAAATGTTCTCTTTGATGACGTAGTTCCGGTTTGAGCCCAAAGTGTCAAATATCAAAACAAACAGGAAAGAACAGCTGATAAAAGCGCTCAGGTTTGAGTTTAGAGTCTGATTTATGCCTCAAAACAACCACTACAGGATTTTCCCTTTAGAAGCCTTTATTATGAACCTGAAAATAGGTTTTATGCGGGTTTGTGGTAATAATTAGAAAAGCGTACGCTAATCTGGCTAACGGCTAACAGTTCACTGTCCTGTCTCTATGTTCCTTATTAACATATTACTAACACTGTACTAACTAATGAACTACTGTAAGAAGCAGCTTTAGTTTATTCAGTTGTCTCATTGAGTATATTTAAAAAATGCAAATAAGCTTAAGATAATATGTATATGATGTTATATTGTTATTTAAACTATTAACCGGCGCCTCCTTTTGTCGTATTTCCCAATTTTAAACGTATTTTTTATTTCCCAGCCATGTCCCATAGGCTCATAAAAATGTTCTGTCTTTTGGTAAAATTATGATATTCAGATTTGGAAAGTTTTTATTGATTTAGAGATGAATATATTAAATGTGTTCCATGTTGTTTTTATATTTTCAGCCTTTGTAAAGTTTATGAAGCTCCTAGAGAGCTCCTACAGTCTGTTTCTGGGTCTGTGTTGGTCATGGAGGGGTCGGAGCAGCAGCTTGAGGAGCAGCTGCATCGGCTGATGACCGGACAAGGGTCAGAGGTCACGGTGTGTGACGTGGGTTTGGACCAGAGCAAACCTGCAACTCTTCGGAAAAACGTCACCTACATTGTCTGCGGCGTCATCTTCAACGACAAGGTTCAACTTTCCCCGAGATAAGACTCAAAGGGGCAGCAGTGTGTCACCCTGAAGGGATTTACAGGACTGACTTTTATTCTGTTCCTCATTTATACAACCACAAACCTGGGACTAGAACAGGTTTTAATGGGTTTGAGCAGGTTCTAGTTGGTTAGCTTCTGAACAGGCTCCTCTCTGAGGCTTTTCTGAATTAATTTCTCAATTGTTTTTCCAGATGTCAGTATGTTCAATACTTATATTGAAATTGAAAACATTCTTAATAAGTGTGTAATAAAAATACTAACTGGCAGAAAGGACATACTTTATTCCTAAAGAATAGATATAAAATAAAGTAATAAAGTAAATTTATTCAGTTGAACACAGTACATTGACTATCACTTATTTTTTTTAAATGCCTAAATTCTTTGTTTGTTTGTAAGGTTTCTTCTTTCATTATGGAATATGTGATACAGATTTGTTGTGCCTAAAGGTGAGCTCTCAGTTTTGTCCCGTCTGGTGTAGGACGAGGTGCTGATGGTGCAGGAGGCCAAACAGGACTGTTACAAACAGTGGTACCTTCCTGCAGGACGGGTGGAGGTGGGCGAGAGCCTGGAGGAGGCGCTGAAGAGGGAGGTGAGACTCTATTAACCTGCGTTACATCACTTAAACTCTCACCTGTGTGCTCAGGTGGAGGGGCTCAGGTGGAGGAGGAGGCTCAGGTGTAGGGGCTCAGATGGTGGGGCTCAGGTGGAGGGGCTCAGGTGAAGGAGGAGGAGCTAAGGTGGAGGAGGAGGGGCTCAGGACTCATATTAGTCTGTGACAAAGTAATTAAGTTCTCATTTACATCACAAGGGGTCAGTCTTGTACCTCGATTTTCTGTTTCTTGCTCAACAACTCCATCAAGTGTCATTTTGTCACATGTTGATAATTACAATAGATAACAAAGTTTAGTTGTGTGTCCTCACCTGTGTCCTTACCTGTTTTCTCAGGTGAAGGAGGAGGCGGGGTTCGACTGTAAACCAGTTACGCTGCTGCTTATCCAGGAACAGGGCCCTCAGTGGATCCGCTTCATCTTCTTGGCCTTCGTCACAGGTCTAAGCATCTCACTACTGTCTCTCCTGTCTCTACTGCCTCTCCTGTCTCTACTGTCTCTACTGCCTCTACTGTATCTCCTGTCTCTACTGCCTCTCCTGTATCTACTGTCTCTCCTGTCTCTACTGCCTCTCCTGTCTCTACTGTCTCTCCTGTCTCTACTGTCTCTCCTGTCTCTACTGTCTCTCCTGTCTCTACTGTCTCTCCTGTCTCTACTGTCTCTACTGTCTCTACTGTCTCTCCTGTCTCTACTGTCTCTACTGTCTCTCCTGTCTCTACTGTCTCTCCTGTCTCTACTGTCTCTACTGTCTCTCCTGTCTCTACTGTCTCTCCTGTCTCTACTGTCTCTTCCTGTCTCTCCTGTCTCTACTGTCTCTCCTGTCTCTACTGTCTCTACTGTCTCTCCTGTCTCTCCTGTCTCTACTGTCTCTCCTGTATCTCCTGTCTCTACTGTCTCTACTGTCTCTTCTGTCTCTACCATCTCTCCTGTCTCTCCTGTATCTCCTGTCTCCCCTGTATCTCCTGTCTCTACTGTCTCATCTGTCTCGTCTGTCTCTCCTGTATCTCCTGTCTCTACTGTCTCTACTCTCTCTCCTGTCTCTCCTGTTTCTACTGTATCTCCTGTATCTCCTGTCTCCTCTGTCTCTCCTGTCTCTACTGTCTCTTCTATCTCTCCTGTCTCTACTGTCTCTGCCGTCTCTCCTGTCTCTACTGTATCTTCTGTCTCTCCTGTATCTCATGTCATGTCTCTACTGTCTCTCCTGTCTCTACTGTCTCTACTGTCTCTCCCGTCTCTCCTGTCTCTACTGTCTCTTCTATCTCTCCTGTCTCTACTGTCTCATCTGTCTCGTCTGTCTCTCCTGTCTCTACTGTCTCCCCTGTATCTCCTGTCTCTACTGTCTCTACTGTCTCTCCTGTTTCTCATGTCTCTACTGTCTTTCCTATCTGTACTGTATCTCCTGTCTCTCCTGTCTCTACTGTCTCTCTTGTCTCTACTGTCTCTCCTATCTCTACTGTCTCTCCTGTATCTCCTGTCTCTATTGTCTCTACTGTCTCTCCTGTATCTCCTGTCTCTTCTGTCTCTCCTGTCTCTTCTGTCTCTTCTGTATCCCCTGTCTCTCCTGTATCTCCTGTCTCTATTGTCTCTACTGTATCTCCTGTATCTCCTGTCTCTCCTGTAAATCCTGTCTCCCCTGTCTCTCCTGTCTCTGCTGTCTCTCCTGTCTCTCCTGTCTCTTCTGTATCTCCTGTCTCTACTGTCTCTTCTGTCTCTTCTGTATCTCCTGTCTCTACTGTCTCTTCTGTCTCTTCTGTATCTCCTGTCTCTACTGTCTCTTCTGTCTCGTCTGTCTCTCCTGTCTCTTCTGTATCTCCTGTCTCTACTGTCTCTTCTGTCTCTTCTGTATCTCCTGTCTCTACTGTCTCTTCTGTCTCGTCTGTCTCTCCTGTTTCTTCTGTATCTCCTGTCTCTACTGTCTCTTCTGTCTTGTCTGTCTCTCCTGTCTCTACTGTCTCTCCTGTCTCTCCTGTCTCTTCTGTATCTACTGTCTCTACTGTCTCTTCTGTCTCGTCTGTCTCTTCTGTCTCTTCTGTATCTCCTGTATCTCCTGTCTCGTCTGTCTCTCCTGTCTCTACTGTCTGTTCTGTCTCTCCTGTCTCTCCTGTCTCTTCTGTATCTACTGTCTCTCCTCTCTCTCCTGTCTCTTCTGTCTCTTCTGTATCTACTGTCTCTACTGTCTCTTCTGTCTTGTCTGTCTCTCCTGTCTCTACTGTCTCTCCTGTCTCTCCTGTCTCTACTGTCTGTTCTGTCTCTCCTGTCTCTTCTGTCTCTTCTGTCTCTTCTGTATCTCCTGTATCTCCTGTCTCGTCTGTCTCTCCTGTCTCTACTGTCTGTTCTGTCTCTCCTGTCTCTCCTGTCTCTTCTGTATCTACTGTCTCTCCTGTCTCTTCTGTCTCTTCTGTATCTACTGTCTCTACTGTCTCGTCTGTCTCTCCTGTCTCTACTGTCTGTTCTGTCTCTCCTGTCTCTTCTGTCTCTTTTGTATCTCCTGTCTCTCCTGTCTCTTCTGTATCTACTGTATCTCCTGTCTCGTCTGTCTCTCCTGTATCTACTGTCTCTACTGTCTCGTCTGTCTCTCCTGTCTCTCCTGTCTGTTCTGTCTCTCCTGTCACTACTGTCTCTCCTGTCTCTCCTCTCCAAGTACAGTGACTTTCTGTATTTGTATTTTTATTTTGTATAATTTTTCAAGGGGTAAATAAAGTTTTTTTTGCTGTGGTCAGATTGGAGATAATTTAACTGATGAACTGCAGCAGTTGTCTGAACAGGAGCTTACCCTGTGTGTCCTGCAGGGGGCAGCATAAAGACCATGTCCCAGGCGGATCAGGAGTCTCTGCAGGCCTGTTGGTGGGACCGACAGAGCAGTCTGCCTCTGAGAGGACGGGACATCCTCCGACTCATCGACTCTGGACTCAGGTGCATCATCTCTCCATTGTTCCTGGTTTATTCAGTTTTAATGGAAGCTGCCTGTAAGTGGAAAATGTCAAAAATAAACGATCCAAAATGAAGAGATAGTATTTTCTAAAAATGTGGGTTAGTTTAGTTTGTCACAGACTTTTTAAAACTGAGCTGCTTTTTCTCAGAACTAAACTAAACTATTCAAGACTTATGTCACACAATTGAAGGCGAGTTTTCTTTTGGAGTTGTGTGCTCTGTCAAAATGCAGCCGCATGTATTTTTGTTTAATAAAAGAAATGTATTAAAGCCGATTGTCTTCTGTTTAAATGTGTGGTGTGCTGTGTTCAGGTACCGTCGGGATCCGTGGCACCTGGCGGTTCTGCCCATCGACCTGAGCTGTCGACACGTGCTTCAGAGGCTGGTCCTGGTTTACATCGACGCAGACCACATCTGGGTCCTGCTCGTCCAAGGTGACTGCCCTGAGCCTTTGTAATGTTCTCCCTTCACGTCAGGTTTGATAAATACAGTCGTCAAAGCAGTTTCTGTCCATAGACTCAGGTAAAGCGTGATAATATTCTTCTCTCTGTGGTTTACCTGTTCAGACTCAGAACTAGTTTTTTTATGTGATGAGGGGCCAGTTTGTTTTTCGGTTCAGGAGGGGACAGAGATAACCCTGTGTTTGCTCTCTCACAGCTCCGTCGCTCCACCTCCCAACGGCGGCCGCGGTCAGGACCCACGCAGTGACCTGGGCGGCCAACATGGTGGTGCAGGACGCCATGCCGTCCTCGTACTACGACCACGACGTCAACACTCTGGGCGTCTTCAGTCTGCAGCACAACGGCCGGCAGCACGGCAAAACCGACGGAGTCTGCTTCAACACTTTAGTGCGGCTCGTCCCGGACCACGTCCAGCGCGACGAGGACGGAGAGAGGCTGCTCGGGCCGCAGACGGGACGCCCCCCGGCGGTAGAGAACCCCCGCTACATCTGGCACCTAGTCCAGAACCAAGACCTGAGAGAGAAAGTGATGAAACGGTCAAGAACACAACGATTCTACCGCTGCACAGCCTCTACTGAAGAAATGACTGAGAACACAAACAGAGCAATAAGACGCTGATGTTGCACTAATAAAAGAAAACACTAAAGAAGTTTAATAAAAAAAGACAAATCTTACAATGTTTTTATATACTATACCACTATATTTATGTCTATATAAAGATATAAATATAGGGGACGCAAAGACGTATGTAAAGCGTCTTTGCGTCCCATGAAAAGCGCTATATAAATTCGATGTATTATTATTATTATATAAGAGAAATTCTTATTGTATTATCATCTTGACATTTTCTTCACCCCTTGACAGTCAGTCTATTGTTTAACCATTCATAATTTTCACTACCATTTTTTAATTATTATATTTCCATTGAACTGACTGTACTGTACTGCTCCAGTGGAAAACCTTGAAAATTGATGTGTTGCAAGACAGGTTTAAAGCGACCAATCAGAAACAGCAGGCTTGTTGCTAGGCAGATTATATAATGTAAAAATCCTTATTTTTTTTCCAAAATCACAAATGAAAACTTGCAAAGACTGAAACCATTTTCACTGAGTTTAGTATTGTCACATTCACTCTTTTATTTTAGAGCCACACTTTTTGATTGAAAAAAAGCACGGTCATTTAAACTGAAATAAAATAACTGTATAAATGTGACTGCTGAAAATATTAATAAACTGTATTCTGATTAACTGGACGTTTAGCTGGTGGTCTGTTGCTAGGCAGATTAGGCCTCAGCCGACCAATCAGGAAACTGTAAACATGGGCACTTTATTTTAAAACCTGAGACCAGTTAGTTTGAGAATTTAAATATATAATAATTAGAAAAAACACAATTCTTTCTTTCAACATTAATTTATTTCTTAAAACAGAACTAATACAAGTTAAATTTATCACATTATTTTAAACATGAGAGAGAAGAAGTCCCATCTTTTAAAAGAAAACTGAACGTAAGTCACTTTACGACATGATCCTTACACTTTCCACTTTCCACTGAGTCACATTCATCAGCCTGTTTCTGACGTAAAGCCTTTTAACCACATCCATCACTTTGTCTGAAGTTTTCCATTTCATTCAAACACACTGCACCTTTTGTTTGTTTTTATCTTTCTGTGCTGGGTTCATTTAAAACGCCACATCAACAATATCACAGTTTTATCTTACACTCATTGTGCAGCTCCAGTGGAAACCCTTTAAAAGAACAACAGGCAAAACCAACCTTTGACCAAACAATCCCAAATCTGACTTTTTCAAAACCACATTTACAATTTGCAAGACTTTTTTTCATAAACACTGAACTTATGAAAGTGACATCTCCTCTCTCAGGTCCAGGTCCAGGTCCAGGTGCAGGTCCAGGTCCAGGTGCAGGTCCAGGTCCAGGTCCAGGTCCAGGTCCAGGTCCAGGTGCAGGCCTGGATCAGGACTGGTCGGCCGACTCTGTCCTCGGTTTTCTCAGGAGGTTGTCGTTGAGGTTCTTCAGGTGTTTGTTCCTGTTTTCCAGTCGGACCAGCCACTCTCCTCTGAGCCTGAAACACACACAGGACTTATATCTGTCTCTGTCTCTGGTTCTGTCCTCAGACGTGTGTGAGGACAGTCTCATGTGAACAGTGTCTCTGTGGAAAGGTCGGGGAGCAGGAAGCCATGCCCATGTTTGGAAAAGGTCAGGAAAAGTAAAGCAGGAAGTTAGAGAAGTTTGAAGTCAGCAGCAGAGACTAAACTCTGAGTCTGAGCAGCTTCAGCAGAAAAACTATCTGAGCAGGACTTAACCAGGATTTACTCTGGATCTAATGTCAGACAGCTGCAAGACCAGGACTAGACCAGACCAGGACCAGGACCAGACCAGGACCAAGACCAGGACTAGACCAGACCAGGACCAGGACCAGACCAGGACCAGGACCAGGACTAGACCAGGACCAGACCAGGACTAGACCAGGACCAGACCAGGACTAGACCAGGACCAAGACCAGGACTAGACCAGGACCAGACCAGGACTAGACCAGGACCAAGACCAGGACTAGACCAGGACCAGACCAGGACTAGACCAGGACTAGACCAGACCAGGACCAGACCAGGACTAGACCAGGACTAGACCAGGACTAGACCAGGACCAAGACCAGGACTAGACCAGGACTAGACCAGACCAGGACCAGACCAGGACCAGGACTAGACCAGACCAGGACCAGACCAGGACTAGACCAGGACTAGACCAGGACCAGACCAGGACTAGACCAGGACTAGACCAGACCAGGACCAGACCAGGACCAGGACTAGACCAGACCAGGACCAGACCAGGACTAGACCAGGACTAGACCAGGACCAGACCAGGACTAGACCAGGACTAGACCAGGACCAGACCAGGACCAGGACTAGACCAGGACCAAGACCAGGACTAGACCAGTACCAGGACCAGACCAGGACCAGACCAGGACTAGACCAGGACCAAGACCAGGACTAGACCAGGACTAGACCAGACCAGGACCAGGACCAGGACTAGACCAGACCAGGACCAGACCAGGACCAAGACCAGGACTAGACCAGGACCAGACCAGGACTAGACCAGGACCAGACCAGGACTAGACCAGGACTAGACCAGGACCAGACCAGGACTAGACCAGGACTAGACCAGACCAGGACTAGACCAGGACTAGACCAGGACTAGACCATAGACCAGGACTAGACCAGACCAGGACCAGGACCAGGACTAGACCAGACCAGGACCAAGACCAGGACTAGACCAGACCAGGACCAGACCAGGACCAGGACTAGACCAGGACCAAGACCAGGACTAGACCAGGACCAGACCAGGACCAGGACTAGACCAGGACCAAGACCAGGACTAGACCAGGACTAGACCAGGACCAGGACTAGACCAGGACCAAGACCAGGACTAGACCAGGACCAAGACCAGGACTAGACCAGTACTAGACCAGACCAGGACCAAGACCAGGACTAGACCAGGACCAGACCAGGACTAGACCAGGACCAGACCAGGACTAGACCAGGACTAGACCAGGACCAGGACTAGACCAGACCAGGACCAAGACCAGGACTAGACCAGGACCAGACCAGGACTAGACCAGGACTAGACCAGGACCAAGACCAGGACTAGACCAGGACTAGACCAGGACTAGACCAGGACCAAGACCAGGACTAGACCAGGACCAGACCAGGACCAAGACCAGGACTAGACCAGGACTAGACCAGGACTAGACCAGGACCAGACCAGGACTAGACCAGGACTAGACCAGGACCAAGACCAGGACTAGACCAGGACTAGACCAGGACTAGACCAGGACCAAGACCAGGACTAGACCAGACCAGGACCAGACCAGGACCAAGACCAGGACTAGACCAGGACTAGACCAGGACTAGACCAGGACCAAGACCAGGACTAGACCAGACCAGGACCAGACCAGGACCAAGACCAGGACTAGACCAGACCAGGACCAGACCAGGACCAAGACCAGGACTAGACTAGGACTAGACCAGGACTAGACCAGACCAGGACCAGACCAGGACTAGACCAGGACTAGACCAGGACTAGACCAGACCAGGACCAGACCAGGACTAGACCAGACCAGGACCAGACCAGGACTAGACCAGGACTAGACCAGGACTAGACCAGACCAGGACCAGGACCAGACCAGGACTAGACCAGGACTAGACCAGACCAGGACCAGACCAGGACTAGACCAGACCAAGACCAAGACCAGGACCAGGAACAGACCAGGACTAGACCAGGACTAGACCAGACCAAGACCAAGACCAGGACCAGGACCAGACCAGGACTAGACCAGGACTAGACCAGGACTAGACCAGGACCAGACCAGACCAGGACCAGGACCAGGACCAGACCAGGACTAGACCAGGACTAGACCAGGACTAGACCAGGACCAAGACTAGGACTAGACCAGGACCAGACCAGGACTAGACCAGGACTAGACCAGGACTAGACCAGACCAGGAACAAGACCAGGACTAGACCAGGACTAGACCAGGACTAGACCAGGACTAGACCAGGACCAAGACCAGGACTAGACCAGACCAGGACCAGACCAGGACCAAGACCAGGACTAGACCAGGACTAGACCAGGACTAGACCAGGACCAAGACCAGGACTAGACCAGACCAGGACCAGACCAGGACCAAGACCAGGACTAGACCAGACCAGGACCAGACCAGGACCAAGACCAGGACTAGACTAGGACTAGACCAGGACTAGACCAGACCAGGACCAGACCAGGACTAGACCAGGACTAGACCAGGACTAGACCAGACCAGGACCAGACCAGGACTAGACCAGACCAGGACCAGACCAGGACTAGACCAGGACTAGACCAGGACTAGACCAGACCAGGACCAGGACCAGACCAGGACTAGACCAGGACTAGACCAGACCAGGACCAGACCAGGACTAGACCAGACCAAGACCAAGACCAGGACCAGGAACAGACCAGGACTAGACCAGGACTAGACCAGACCAAGACCAAGACCAGGACCAGGACCAGACCAGGACTAGACCAGGACTAGACCAGGACTAGACCAGGACCAGACCAGACCAGGACCAGGACCAGGACCAGACCAGGACCAGACCAGGACTAGACCAGGACTAGACCAGGACCAAGACTAGGACTAGACCAGGACTAGACCAGGACCAGGACTAGACCAGGACTAGACCAGACCAGGACCAGACCAGGACTAGACCAGGACCAGGACTAGACCAGGACTAGACCAGACCAGGACCAGACCAGGACCAGACCAGGACCAGGACCAGGACTAGACCAGGACTAGACCAGACCAGACCAGGACCAGACCAGGACTAGACCAGGACCAGACCAGGACCAGACCAGGACTAGACCAGGACCAGGACTAGACCAGGACCAGACCAGGACCAGACCAGGACTAGACCAGGACCAGGACTAGACCAGGACTAGACCAGACCAGGACCAGACCAGGACCAGACCAGGACCAGGACCAGGACCAGGACCAGGACTAGACCAGGACTAGACCAGACCAGACCAGGACCAGACCAGGACTAGACCAGGACCAGGACCAGGACTAGACCAGGACTAGACCAGACCAGGACCAGACCAGGACCAGACCAGGACCAGGACCAGGACTAGACCAGGACTAGACCAGACCAGACCAGGACCAGACCAGGACTAGACCAGGACCAGGACTAGACCAGGACTAGACCAGGACCAGACCAGGACCAGGACTAGACCAGGACTAGACCAGACCAGGACTAGACCAGGACTAGACCAGGACCAGACCAGGACCAGGACCAGGACTAGACCAGGACTAGACCAGGACTAGACCAGGACCAGACCAGGACTAGACCAGACCAGGACCAGACCAGGACCAGGACCAGGACCAGACCAGGACTAGACCAGGACCAGACCAGGACTAGACCAGACCAGGACCAGACCAGGACCAGACCAGGACCAGGACCAGACCAGGACTAGACCAGGACTAGACCAGGACTAGACCAGGACCAGACCAGGACCAGGACCAGGACCAGACCAGGACTAGACCAGGACTAGACCAGGACTAGACCAGGACTAGACCAGGACCAGACCAGGACCAGACCAGGACCAGGACTAGACCAGGACTAGACCAGGACCAGACCAGGACCAGGACCAGGACTAGACCAGGACCAGACCAGGACTAGACCAGGACTAGACCAGGACTAGACCAGGACTAGACCAGGACCAGACCAGGACCAGGACTAGACCAGGACTAGACCAGGACCAGGACCAGGACTAGACCAGGACTAGACCAGACCAGACCAGGACCAGACCAGGACTAGACCAGGACCAGGACTAGACCAGGACCAGGACTAGACCAGACCAGACCAGGACCAGACCAGGACTAGACCAGGACCAGGACTAGACCAGGACCAGACCAGGACCAGACCAGGACTAGACCAGGACCAGGACTAGACCAGGACTAGACCAGACCAGGACCAAGACCAGGACTAGACCAGGACCAAGACCAGGACTAGACCAGTACTAGACCAGACCAGGACCAGGACCAGGACTAGACCAGACCAGGACCAGACCAGGACCAAGACCAGGACTAGACCAGGACCAGACCAGGACTAGACCAGGACTAGACCAGGACCAGACCAGGACTAGACCAGGACTAGACCAGACCAGGACCAGACCAGGACTAGACCAGGACTAGACCAGGACTAGACCAGGACTAGACCAGGACTAGACCAGACCAGGACCAGACCAGGACTAGACCAGGACTAGACCAGGACTAGACTAGACCAGGACCAGACCAGGACTAGACCAGGACTAGACCAGGACTAGACCAGGACTAGACCAGGACCAGGACTAGACCAGACCAGGACCAAGACCAGGACTAGACCAGACCAGGACCAGACCAGGACCAAGACCAGGACTAGACCAGGACCAGACCAGGACCAGGACTAGACCAGGACCAAGACCAGGACTAGACCAGGACCAAGACCAGGACTAGACCAGGACTAGACCAGGACCAGGACTAGACCAGGACCAAGACCAGGACTAGACCAGTACTAGACCAGACCAGGACCAAGACCAGGACTAGACCAGGACCAGACCAGGACTAGACCAGGACTAGACCAGGACTAGACCAGGACTAGACCAGGACCAGGACTAGACCAGACCAGGACCAAGACCAGGACTAGTCCAGACCAGGACCAGACCAGGACCAAGACCAGGACTAGACCAGGACCAGACCAGGACCAGGACTAGACCAGGACCAAGACCAGGACTAGACCAGTACTAGACCAGACCAGGACCAAGACCAGGACTAGACCAGTACTAGACTAGACCAGGACTAGACCAGGACCAGACCAGGACTAGACCAGGACTAGACCAGGACTAGACCAGGACCAGGACTAGACCAGGACCAAGACCAGGACTAGACCAGACCAGGACCAGACCAGGACTAGACCAGGACTAGACCAGACCAGGACCAAGACCAGGACTAGACCAGGACCAGACCAGGACTAGACCAGGACTAGACCAGGACTAGACCAGACCAGGACCAAGACCAGGACTAGACCAGGACTAGACCAGGACTAGACCAGGACTAGACCAAGACCAGGACTAGACCAGGACCAGACCAGGACTAGACCAGGACTAGACCAGGACTAGACCAGACCAGGACCAAGACCAGGACTAGACCAGGACTAGACCAGGACTAGACCAGACCAGGACCAAGACCAGGACTAGACCAGGACCAGACCAGGACTAGACCAGGACTAGACCAGGACCAAGACCAGGACTAGACCAGGACTAGACCAGGACTAGACCAGACCAGGACCAAGACCAGGACTAGACCAGGACTAGACCAGGACTAGACCAGACCAGGACCAAGACCAGGACTAGACCAGGACTAGACCAGACCAGGACCAAGACCAGGACTAGACCAGGACCAGACCAGGACTAGACCAGGACTAGACCAGGACCAAGACCAGGACTAGACCAGGACTAGACCAGGACTAGACCAGACCAGGACCAGGACCAGGACTAGACCAGACCAGGACCAGGACTAGACCAGGACTAGACCAGACCAGGACCAAGACCAGGACTAGACCAGGACCAGACCAGGACTAGACCAGGACTAGACCAGGACCAAGACCAGGACTAGACCAGACCAGGACCAGACCAGGACCAAGACCAGGACTAGACCAGGACTAGACCAGGACTAGACCAGGACCAAGACCAGGACTAGACCAGACCAGGACCAGACCAGGACCAGACCAGGACTAGAGACCAGGACCAGACCAGGACCAAGACCAGGACTAGACTAGGACTAGACCAGGACTAGACCAGACCAGGACCAGACCAGGACTAGACCAGGGCTAGACCAGGACTAGACCAGACCAGGACCAGACCAGGACTAGACCAGACCAGGACCAGACCAGGACTAGACCAGGACTAGACCAGGACTAGACCAGACCAGGACCAGGACCAGACCAGGACTAGACCAGGACTAGACCAGACCAGGACCAGACCAGGACTAGACCAGACCAAGACCAAGACCAGGACCAGGAACAGACCAGGACTAGACCAGGACTAGACCAGACCAGACCAAGACCAGGACCAGGACCAGACCAGGACTAGACCAGGACTAGACCAGGACTAGACCAGGACTAGACCAGGACCAGACCAGACCAGGACCAGGACCAGGACCAGACCAGGACTAGACCAGGACTAGACCAGGACTAGACCAGGACTAGACCAGACCAGGACCAGACCAGGACTAGACCAGGACTAGACCAGGACCAAGACTAGGACTAGACCAGGACCAGGACTAGACCAGGACTAGACCAGACCAGGACCAGACCAGGACTAGACCAGGACCAGGACTAGACCAGGACTAGACCAGACCAGGACCAGACCAGGACCAGACCAGGACCAGGACCAGGACTAGACCAGGACTAGACCAGACCAGACCAGGACCAGACCAGGACTAGACCAGGACCAGGACTAGACCAGGACCAGACCAGGACCAGACCAGGACTAGACCAGGACCAGGACTAGACCAGGACTAGACCAGACCAGGACCAGACCAGGACCAGACCAGGACCAGGACCAGGACTAGACCAGGACTGACCAGACCAGACCAGGACCAGACCAGGACTCCAGGACCAGGACTAGACCAGGACTAGACCAGGACCAGACCAGGACCAGGACTAGACCAGGACTAGACCAGACCAGGACTAGACCAGGACCAGACCAGGACCAGGACCAGGACTAGACCAGGACTAGACCAGGACCAGACCAGGACCAGGACCAGGACTAGACCAGACCAGGACTAGACCAGGACTAGACCAGGACTAGACCAGGACCAGACCAGGACTAGACCAGACCAGGACCAGACCAGGACCAGGACCAGGACCAGACCAGGACTAGACCAGGACCAGACCAGGACTAGACCAGACCAGGACCAGACCAGGACCAGACCAGGACCAGGACCAGGACCAGACCAGGACTAGACCAGGACTAGACCAGGACCAGACCAGGACCAGGACTAGACCAGACCAGGACTAGACCAGGACTAGACCAGGACTAGACCAGGACTAGACCAGGACCAGACCAGGACCAGACCAGGACCAGGACTAGACCAGGACTAGACCAGGACCAGACCAGGACCAGGACCAGGACTAGACCAGGACCAGACCAGGACTAGACCAGGACTAGACCAGGACTAGACCAGGACCAGACCAGGACCAGACCAGGACCAGGACTAGACCAGGACTAGACCAGGACCAGGACCAGGACTAGACCAGGACTAGACCAGACCAGACCAGGACCAGACCAGGACTAGACCAGGACCAGGACTAGACCAGGACCAGACCAGGACCAGACCAGGACCAGACCAGGACTAGACCAGACCAGGACCAGACCAGGACCAGGACCAGGACTAGACCAGGACCAGACCAGGACCAGACCAGGACTAGACCAGGACCAGGACTAGACCAGGACTAGACCAGGACCAGACCAGGACTAGACCAGGACCAGGACTAGACCAGGACCAGACCAGGACCAGGACTAGACCAGGACCAGACCAGGACTGGACTAGACCAGACCAGGACCAGACCAGGACCAGGACCAGGACTAGACCAGGACCAGACCAGGACCAGACCAGGACTAGACCAGGACCAGGACTAGACCAGGACTAGACCAGGACCAGACCAGGACCAGGACTAGACCAGGACTAGACCAGACCAGGACTAGACCAGGACTAGACCAGGACCAGACCAGGACCAGACCAGGACCAGGACCAGACCAGGACTAGACCAGGACTAGACCAGGACCAGACCAGGACCAGGACCAGGACTAGACCAGACCAGGACTAGACCAGGACTAGACCAGGACTAGACCAGGACCAGACCAGGACTAGACCAGACCAGGACCAGACCAGGACCAGGACCAGACCAGGACTAGACCAGGACCAGACCAGGACTAGACCAGACCAGGACCAGACCAGGACCAGACCAGGACCAGGACCAGGACCAGACCAGGACTAGACCAGGACTAGACCAGGACCAGACCAGGACCAGGACTAGACCAGGACCAGACCAGGACTAGACCAGGACTAGACCAGACCAGGACCAGACCAGGACCAGGACCAGGACTAGACCAGGACCAGACCAGGACCAGACCAGGACTAGACCAGGACCAGGACTAGACCAGGACTAGACCAGGACCAGACCAGGACCAGGACTAGACCAGGACTAGACCAGACCAGGACTAGACCAGGACTAGACCAGGACCAGACCAGGACCAGACCAGGACCAGGACCAGGACCAGACCAGGACTAGACCAGGACTAGACCAGGACCAGACCAGGACCAGGACCAGGACTAGACCAGACCAGGACTAGACCAGGACTAGACCAGGACTAGACCAGGACCAGACCAGGACTAGACCAGACCAGGACCAGACCAGGACCAGGACCAGACCAGGACTAGACCAGGACCAGACCAGGACTAGACCAGACCAGGACCAGACCAGGACCAGACCAGGACCAGGACCAGGACCAGACCAGGACTAGACCAGGACTAGACCAGGACCAGACCAGGACCAGGACTAGACCAGACCAGGACTAGACCAGGACCAGACCAGGACTAGACCAGGACTAGACCAGGACTAGACCAGGACTAGACCAGGACCAGACCAGGACCAGACCAGGACCAGGACTAGACCAGGACTAGACCAGGACCAGACCAGGACCAGGACCAGGACCAGACCAGGACTAGACCAGGACTAGACCAGGACCAGACCAGGACTAGACCAGAACTAGACCAGGACTAGACAGACCAGGACCAGACCAGGACCAGGACCAGGACCAGGACCTGGGAAGGTCTAAGGGGGTCTGAAGGGATCTCAGGTTTTCTCAGGTTTATCTCAGGTTTATCTCAGGTTTTTCTCAGGTTTATCTCAGGTTTATCTCAGGTTTTTCTCAGGTTTTCTCAGGTTTTCTCAGGTTTTTCTCAGTGACTGAAACGACTGAACACTGCCTTTTAGCTTGTGTTCATCTCTGCGGTGTTGGGGGCTGATCGCAGGCTCTGTGTCCGTCTGTCATCGGCCGCAGTCCGTCCTGTCCCTGAGGGCCCTGTCTCTGAGGTCCTGTCCCTGAGGGCCCTGTCTCTGGGCTGTATCTGTGGAGAACTGAGTTCTGTGTGAATGCGGATTATCAGCTGCTGAAAGGACAAATGTTATAATCCACAAACTCGACTGGCAGCTCACAGACAGACAGCCAGGTCTACGGAGGCTTGGGGGGGCACAGTGTCAGGTAGTCAGGCTGGAGACACTTAAAAACGGAGAGGTTCATGGCTCTTACTCCAGTGTCTGTCTCTGCATTAAACTGGAGCAGGACAAAGACATGAAAGAGAGAGGTACTAAACTGTGATCTGCTGCAGCCTCTGGATTTAAAGTTTAGAAAGATGTGAATAAAGTAGAAACACTTCTTCTACTGTTTCCTGCAGCCGTCTCTCCTCTCTGCACTCCAGGGTTTAGTCTACTTTTCATCATATTGGAACATGTCCAATGGATTCAAGAACATTGTTATTCGATGAAAGAAGCTGGGCTCAAAAGCCTCCGGACAACTCTAAAGACAGGATCCAAACAGACGTGGTCTCTGCTCCAGTGAAGTCTGCAGGCAGAGGTTCTCAGGAGGACATGAGTCTGGAGTCCACCTCCTTCATTTGAGGACCACAATGTCTTGTCCAGAGAGGAGGTTTAGAAAAGCCCTGTGATCAGAGCAGGAGGTCATGTATTTACACCTGAGTGTTAAAGCCTAAAGCCAACTTCAGAGAAGCTTTGCTAATGAACCCATCACAGACAGTCTCTTTCAGAACTGACTAAAGCTCTTCTTTCTCAACCTTAGCTGTGAAAGCCATGAGCAGTCTAATGCACCACTAATGCAGCAGCTGCGCCACAGAAACATATACTGAATATGTTCCTGGCTCAGGACAAGTGTTATTATTGTATGTTGGTGTCTTGCAACAATGAACAGAACCCTGTATAAACAGTGTGTTGATCGTGTGCCCTTCACAGACCCCCCCCTGACCTGGGTTAATTAAATCTGTGTGTATTTACTCAGGCATCTCCAGAGCCGAGATCGTGACCCGTCTGCTGTTAGTGCTCATCATTACATCACTGCGTAACGTCGGTGTGAGACCCCAGGAGACGAGGTGTTCGTAATGAGGCGGCTGTTTTTAGAGGTGAATATCTGTCACATGTCTGAGGCAGCGTTACCAGAGTCCGAGCAGAACGACTGAAGGACGGCTCAGAGTCTTCACACAAACATGATCCACTCCCCCAGCGCTCACAGAAACAGGATCTACTGACACGCACGCAACAGACTCCAGAAAGTCCAATAAAGTCTGTGCACTACTCTCAGAGAAACCTTGAGTAGAGAGTGACCCTGTGCTGCTCCAGAGGCAGATAAATGTACTGTACATAGTGATTATTACAATAACCAGAGGCATGTACAGCATCAGTCAGTGTTAAACCATCGACTAAACCAGGTCCAAACCAGAACAAAGGGTTCTGTTTTATTAAAGCAGGTCTAAATGCAGAACTAAACCTGGGCTAAAACCAGACCTAAACTAGCTCTGGATCAAAAGCAGCAGTAAAAACATTTGTTTCAATGACTCTGTAGCTGCACTGAAAACTCTGATTGGAGAAATTCCTGGTTAGCATCACTAGCTACAAAGGCTATTGTTAGCATTGATGTGTGTTATGTACTCGTGAGTACAGTACCTGTTGAGTACACATGAAGTACTCGTGAGTACGTACTTGCCGAGGGCGCTGCGGCTCATCCTCTGCTGCTCCGTCTGAGCGTGCTCAGTGTCAGCGTGGATCTTTTTCTCCCAGAAACCCTTGATGTGGAGCCGGTCGTGAACCAGAGCCAGGTTCATCTGAAATATATGTATATTTAAGATTCGACACAAATCGACCGGTTCAGTTGTTTTCTCTGTAGACCTGGTTTAGTCCTGGTTTAGTCCTGGTTTAGACCTGGTTTAGACCTGGTTTAGACCTGGTTTAGACCTGGTTTAGACCTGGTTTAGACCTGGTTTAGTCCTGGTTTAGACCTGGTTTAGACCTGGTTTAGACCTGGTTTAGTCCTGGTTTAGACCTGGTTTAGACCTGGTTTAGACCTGGTTTAGTCCTGGTTTAGTCCTGGTTTAGACCTGGTTTAAACCTGGTTTAGTCCTGGTTTAGACCCGGTTTAGACCTGGTTTAGACCTGGTTTAGTCCTGGTTTAGTCCTGGTTTAGACCTGGTTTAAACCTGGTTTAGACCTGGTTTAAACCTGGTTTAGACCTGGTTTAGTCCTGGTTCAGTCCTGGTTTAGTCCTGTTTTAGACCTGGTTTAGACCTGGTTTAGACCTGGTTTAGACCTGGTTTAGACCTGGTTTAGTCCTGGTTTAGACCTGGTTTAGACCTGGTTTAGACCTGGTTTAGTCGTGGTTTAGACCTGGTTTAGACCTGGTTTAGACCTGGTTTAGACCTGGTTTAGTCCTGGTTTAGACCTGGTTTAGTCCTGGTTTAGACCTGGTTTAGACCTGGTTTAGACCTGGTTTAGTCCTGGTTTAGACCTGGTTTAGTCCTGGTTCAGTCCTGGTTTAGACCTGGTTTAGACCTGGTTTAGACCTGGTTCAGTCCTGGTTCAGTCCTGGTTTAGACCTGGTTTAGACCTGGTTTAGACCTGGTTTAGACTTGGTTTAGTCCTGGTTTAGTCCTGGTTTAGACCTGGTTTAGACCTGGTTTAGACCTGGTTTAGTCCTGGTTTAGACCTGGTTTAGACCTGGTTTAGACCTGGTTTAGACCTGGTTTAGACCTGGTTTAGTCCTGGTTTAGTCCTGGTTTAGACCTGGTTTAGACCTGGTTTAGTCCTGGTTTAGTCCTGGTTTAGACCTGGTTTAGACCTGGTTTAGACCTGGTTCAGTCCTGGTTTAGACCTGGTTTAGACCTGGTTTAGACCTGGTTCAGTCCTGGTTTAGACCTGGTTTAGACCTGGTTTAGACCTGGTTTAGACCTGGTTTAGTCCTGGTTTAGTCCTGGTTTAGTTCTGGTTTAGACCTGGTTTAGACCTGGTTCAGTCCTGGTTTAGACCTGGTTTAGACCTGGTTTAGACCTGGTTTAGTCCTGGTTTAGACCTGGTTTAGTCCTGGTTTAGTCCTGGTTCAGTCCTGGTTTAGTCCTGTTTTAGACCTGGTTTAGTCCTGGTTTAGTCCTGGTTTAGACCTGGTTTAGACCTGGTTTAGACCTGGTTTAGACCTGGTTTAGACCTGGTTTAGACCTGGTTTAGACCTGGTTTAGTCCTGGTTCAGTCCTGGTTTAGACCTGGTTTAGTCCTGGTTCAGTCCTGGTTCAGTCCTGGTTTAGACCTGGTTTAGACCTGGTTTAGACCTGGTTTAGTCCTGGTTTAGACCTGGTTTAGACCTGGTTTAGACCTGGTTTAGTCCTGGTTTAGACCTGGTTTATTCCTGGTTTAGACCTGGTTTAGACTTGGTTTAGTCCTGGTTTAGTCCTGGTTTAGACCTGGTTTAGACCTGGTTTAGACCTGGTTTAGTCCTGGTTTAGACTTGGTTTAGTCCTGGTTTAGACCTGGTTTAGACCTGGTTTAGACCTGGTTTAGACCTGGTTTAGACCTGGTTTATTCCTGGTTTAGACCTGGTTTAGACTTGGTTTAGTCCTGGTTTAGTCCTGGTTTAGTCCTGGTTTAGACCTGGTTTAGACCTGGTTTAGACCTGGTTTAGTCCTGGTTTAGTCCTGGTTTAGTTCTGGTTTAGACCTGGTTTAGACCTGGTTCAGTCCTGGTTTAGACCTGGTTTAGACCTGGTTTAGTCCTGGTTTAGACCTGGTTTAGTCCTGGTTTAGACCTGGTTTAGTCCTGGTTTAGTCCTGGTTCAGTCCTGGTTTAGACCTGGTTTAGTCCTGGTTCAGTCCTGGTTCAGTCCTGGTTTAGACCTGGTTTAGACCTGGTTTAGACCTGGTTTAGTCCTGGTTTAGACCTGGTTTAGACCTGGTTTAGACCTGGTTTAGTCCTGGTTTAGACCTGGTTTATTTCTGGTTTAGACCTGGTTTAGACCTGGTTTAGACCTGGTTTAGTCCTGGTTTAGTCCTGGTTCAGTCCTGGTTTAGACCTGGTTTAGACCTGGTTTAGACCTGGTTTAGACCTGGTTTAGTCCTGGTTTAGACCTGGTTTAGACCTGGTTTAGTCCTGGTTTAGACCTGGTTTAGACCTGGTTTAGACCTGGTTTAGACCTGGTTTAGACCTGGTTTAGACCTGGTTTAGACCTGGTTTAGTCCTGTTTTAGACCTGGTTTAGTCCTGGTTTAGTCCTGGTTTAGACCTGGTTTAGACCTGGTTTAGACCTGGTTTAGTCCTGGTTTAGACCTGGTTTAGACCTGGTTTAGACCTGGTTTAGACCTGGTTTATTCCTGGTTTAGACCTGGTTTAGACCTGGTTTAGACCTGGTTTAGTCCTGTTTTAGTTCTGGTTTAGTCCTGGTTTAGTCCTGGTTTAGACCTGGTTTAGACCTGGTTTAGACCTGGTTTAGACCTGGTTTAGTCCTGGTTCAGTCCTGGTTTAGACCTGGTTTAGACCTGGTTTAGTCCTGGTTTAGACCTGGTTTAGACCTGGTTTAGACCTGGTTTAGTCCTGGTTTAGTCCTGGTTTAGACCTGGTTTAGTCCTGGTTTAGACCTGGTTTAGACCTGGTTTAGACCTGGTTTAGACCTGGTTTAGTCCTGGTTCAGTCCTGGTTTAGACCTGGTTTAGTCCTGGTTCAGTCCTGGTTTAGACCTGGTTTAGACCTGGTTTAGACCTGGTTCAGTCCTGGTTCAGTCCTGGTTTAGACCTGGTTTAGACCTGGTTTAGACCTGGTTTAGACCTGGTTTAGACCTGGTTTAGTCCTGGTTCAGTCCTGGTTTAGACCTGGTTTAGTCCTGGTTTAGTCCTGGTTTAGACCTGGTTTAGACCTGGTTTAGTCCTGGTTTAGTCCTGGTTTAGACCTGGTTTAGACCTGGTTTAGTCCTGGTTCAGTCCTGGTTTAGACCTGGTTTAGTCCTGGTTTAGTCCTGGTTCAGTCCTGGTTTAGACCTGGTTTAGTCCTGGTTTAGACCTGGTTTAGACCTGGTTTAGACCTGGTTTAGACCTGGTTTAGACAAATTATCATTTATATTTATATATATAATTCTCTTATCCATAGCTTTGTAAACTGTGCTAGGTTTAAACTAGTTTTTGGTGCACTTATGCTTTTTGTTCCTTGTGTTGTTAAACACAAGGAACAAAACACGCTTCCATTGTTTTCCTCACTTGTAAGTCGCTTTGAATAAAAGCGTCTGCTAAATGACTAAATGTAAATTTATCAGACACTTTTATCCAAAGCGACTTACATTAAGGTTCCATTCACCAGTGTTACAGCTGGAACAACACTGGAGGAGAGGTGGGTTAAGTGTCTTGCCCAAGGACACAACGACAGTATGTGGGGAGAGCGGGAATCAAACCACCAACCTTCAAGTTGAAGGGCAACCGCTTTATATATTTATTTTTATATATATAAAAAAAAAGATATATATATATATTTTTTTTTCATAATTTTTTATATATATAAAAATAAATATATATTACTAAGTTAATAATGACATTGTTACATTAAAATTTAAAAAGACTACAACCGACCGTTGTTTTAAAGATGTCAGGTAAGTTATCCGTCCTAAAGTTAGCACAGTTACCAAGTATATTTTAATTATTTTCACACTTTATGTCCCTGAAATACAGAAATATTACAGAACTGTGTTGGTAATTAATCTATTTGACAACTTATTCAGAGCAGACAGAGCTGAATCCTGATCCAGCAGAAGTAAACTGTTCTATCAGATTTAAGATAAATATAAATAAAGAGATTGCCTGACCTTGTGTTTGTGACGAAGGTGAGCGTCGTTCAGAGTCCACAAAGAAACACTGCTTTCAACACATCACACACAGACTCTCAGAGGGACGGGCGGAGACACACCCTCAGACAGGATCAGACTGGATATAAACATGGACAGAGGGATCTGAAGGCACTTTTAGTTTCTGTCGTCATGTGTAGGTGAGAGCCCCAGACCAAAGACACCTGCAGTTTATTGGGAATGTAAAAGAGCTTATTAGTTTACATCTTTGACAAAGCAGTAGACAAATAAAACAACAGTGTGTCTCGCCCTCGACAGAAAAGCGTCAGAGGAAAGAGGAGTGGCCCTGTGTTTGGAATAAAGTAGGTTGTGAGGAAAGAGCCTAATACTCTTTACATTTAGTTTATGTTTCAACTTAGTTTTTGTATCAGCGACCTTTTCAGAGCCACAGAATGTTTCTTCTCCCTCTGATCTGGGCCGGGTCTGAGGGAGGGAACTGTTTCGACTGAGAACCACCTTGGGTCCAGAGGTACTGTCCCGACCTGACGCTGTTGCAGAGGCCCAGAGACTCCCAGAGACGGGAGGTCCTCAGGGTAGAACTTGTCCACCTCAGGTGTTTGGACAACCTCAGGGACTTGGGTGAAGGACAAATGCACCTTCTCAGCTGCTTCCTCAACAGAAAACATTTTGATGGGATTGAAGAGATCCTAGAAGTTTTGACCGTCCAACACTATCTCGAGTTCAGCAGCTCCTTCACTGAGAACACATGTTAACTTCAGGTCTGAGCAGGACCAGACCTCGCTCCTGTTGTTTTAGTGACAGAAGTATCAGCAGGGGGGTCAGCAGCAGTGTGTGTGTGTGTGTGTGTGACGGAGGGGGGGGGAGTGACAGCCGAGGACTGAGCGAGGTGTGAATGGACTTATTTATGGAAACCGTTTTTATTAGAGACTGACTCTGTCCATCAGCATTTCAACACTCAGGACCAGGACCAGAACCAGGACAAGGACCAGGGCCATAACCAGAACCAGGTTATGTCCAGAAGCAGGGTCAGAACCAGGGTTAGGGCCAGGGCCATAGATGTGTTCAAAGGTTTTATTTGCCACAGGAGTTTTAAGATGGATAACCATATTTGTTTCATATTTTCCCCCTGGTGGTCATCAGTGGGACTGCTCTTGTCTCTGGGAGAATAACTGTCCGAACACAGCCGTGAGGAACCGTCCGTCAGCAAGTTCATGGTGACATCAGTGTTTGTCTGCGGCAGCTGTCTGAGGAAATGTCTGAGCAGAACACGACCCTGACATCGATCCGGTCTCATGAAGTCCGGTCCAGAATCTGAGGAAGACCTTGAACTGAGGAGAACCAGAACCTGATCCTGGACCAGATTTACACCGATGTTTAACAGGACATTCAACACCAAGCTGCTTTCATAAGAGTTGAAAATCGGGAGAGAACCACATGAAAACCAGAGGAAAACCAGGTGAAAACCAGATGAAAACCAGGTGAAAACCAGATGAAAACCAGAGGAAAACCAGGTGAAAACCAGGTGAAAACCAGAGGAAAACCAGGTGAAAACCAGATGAAAACCAGGTGAAAACCAGATGAAAACCAGATGAAAACCAGATGAAAACCAGGTGAAAACCAGATGAAAACCAGGTGAAAACCAGATGAAAACCAGGTGAAAACCAGATGAAAACCAGGTGAAAACCAGATGAAAACCAGGTGAAAACCAGAGGAAAACCAGATGAAAACCAGGTGAAAACCAGATGAAAACCAGGTGAAAACCAGATGAAAACCAGGTGAAAACCAGATGAAAACCAGGTGAAAACCAGATGAAAACCAGGTGAAAACCAGATGAAAACCAGGTGAAAACCAGATGAAAACCAGATGAAAACCAGGTGAAAACCAGAGGAAAACCAGGTGAAAACCAGGTGAAAACCAGATGAAAACCAGGTGAAAACCAGGTGAAAACCAGGTGAAAACCAGAGGAAAACCAGGTGAAAACCAGGTGAAAACCAGAGGAAAACCAGGTGAAAACCAGAGGAAAACCAGGTGAAAACCAGAGGAAAACCAGGTGAAAACCAGAGGAAAACCAGATGAAAACCAGAGGAAAACCAGGTGAAAACCAGGTGAAAACCAGATGAAAACCAGGAGAAAACCAGATGAAAACCAGGTGAAAACCAGGTGAAAACCAGGTGAAAACCAGAGGAAAACCAGATGAAAACCAGATGAAAACCAGATGAAAACCACATGAAAACCAGAGGAAAACCAGATGAAAACCAGATGAAAACCAGGTGAAAACCAGATGAAAACCAGGAGAAAACCAGGTGAAAACCAGGTGAAAACCAGGTGAAAACCAGGTGAAAACCAGGTGAAAACCAGAGGAAAACCAGATGAAAACCACATGAAAACCAGGTGAAAACCAGAGGAAAACCAGGTGAAAACCAGGTGAAAACCAGGAGAAAACCAGGTGAAAACCAGGTGAAAACCAGGTGAAAACCAGGTGAAAACCAGATGAAAACCAGGTGAAAACCAGGTGAAAACCAGGTGAAAACCAGATGAAAACCAGGTGAAAACCAGATGAAAACCAGATGAAAACCAGGTGAAAACCAGGTGAAAACCAGATGAAAACCAGATGAAAACCAGGTGAAAACCAGGTGAAAACCAGGTGAAAACCAGGTGAAAACCAGGTGAAAACCAGGTGAAAACCAGATGAAAACCAGGTGAAAACCAGGTGAAAACCAGATGAAAACCAGAGGAAAACCAGGTGAAAACCAGGTGAAAACCAGGTGAAAACCAGAGGAAAACCAGGTGAAAACCAGGTGAAAACCAGATGAAAACCAGAGGAAAACCAGGTGAAAACCAGGTGAAAACCAGGTGAAAACCAGATGAAAACCAGGTGAAAACCAGATGAAAACCAGATGAAAACCAGGTGAAAACCAGGTGAAAACCAGATGAAAACCAGATGAAAACCAGGTGAAAACCAGATGAAAACCAGGTGAAAACCAGGTGAAAACCAGGTGAAAACCAGATGAAAACCAGATGAAAACCAGGTGAAAACCAGGTGAAAACCAGATGAAAACCAGGTGAAAACCAGATGAAAACCAGGTGAAAACCAGGTGAAAACCAGATGAAAACCAGGTGAAAACCAGATGAAAACCAGATGAAAACCAGGTGAAAACCAGATGAAAACCAGGTGAAAACCAGGTGAAAACCAGGTGAAAACCAGGTGAAAACCAGATGAAAACCAGGTGAAAACCAGGTGAAAACCAGAGGAAAACCAGATGAAAACCAGGTGAAAACCAGGTGAAAACCAGGTGAAAACCAGATGAAAACCAGATGAAAACCAGGTGAAAACCAGGTGAAAACCAGGTGAAAACCAGATGAAAACCAGGTGAAAACCAGGTGAAAACCAGGTGAAAACCAGATGAAAACCAGAGGAACACCAGGTGAAAACCAGGTGAAAACCAGATGAAAACCAGATGAAAACCAGATGAAAACCAGGTGAAAACCAGGTGAAAACCAGAGGAACACCAGGTGAAAACCAGGTGAAAACCAGATGAAAACCAGGTGAAAACCAGATGAAAACCAGATGAACACCAGGTGAAAACCAGATGAAAACCAGGTGAAAACCAGATGAAAACCAGGTGAAAACCAGGTGAAAACCAGATGAAAACCAGGTGAAAACCAGGTGAAAACCAGGTGAAAACCAGATGAAAACCAGAGGAACACCAGGTGAAAACCAGATGAAAACCAGGTGAAAACCAGATGAAAACCAGGTGAAAACCAGGTGAAAACCAGATGAAAACCAGGTGAAAACCAGGTGAAAACCAGGTGAAAACCAGATGAAAACTAGAGGAACACCAGGTGAAAACCAGGTGAAAACCAGATGAAAACCAGATGAAAACCAGATGAAAACCAGGTGAAAACCAGATGAAAACCAGGTGAAAACCAGGTGAAAACCAGGTGAAAACCAGGTGAAAACCAGATGAAAACCAGGTGAAAACCAGGTGAAAACCAGGTGAAAACCAGATGAAAACCAGATGAAAACCAGGTGAAAACCAGATGAAAACCAGATGAAAACCAGGTGAAAACCAGATGAAAACCAGAGGAAAACCAGGTGAAAACCAGGTGAAAACCAGATGAAAACCAGATGAAAACCAGATGAAAACCAGGTGAAAACCAGATGAAAACCAGATGAAAACCAGGTGAAAACCAGGTGAAAACCAGGTGAAAACCAGGTGAAAACCAGATGAAAACCAGGTGAAAACCAGATGAAAACCAGATGAAAACCAGGTGAAAACCAGATGAAAACCAGATGAAAACCAGGTGAAAACCAGATGAAAACCAGGTGAAAACCAGATGAAAACCAGGTGAAAACCAGGTGAAAACCAGGTGAAAACCAGATGAAAACCAGATGAAAACCAGGTGAAAACCAGGTGAAAACCAGGTGAAAACCAGGTGAAAACCAGATGAAAACCAGATGAAAACCAGGTGAAAACCAGGTTAAAACCAGGTGAAAACCAGGTGAAAACCAGATGAAAACCAGATGAAAACCAGATGAAAACCAGGTGAAAACCAGATGAAAACCAGGTGAAAACCAGGTGAAAACCAGGTGAAAACCAGATGAAAACCAGGTGAAAACCAGGTGAAAACCAGGTGAAAACCAGATGAAAACCAGAGGAAAACCAGGTGAAAACCAGGTGAAAACCAGGTGAAAACCAGGTGAAAACCAGATGAAAACCAGATGAAAACCAGGTGAAAACCAGATGAAAACCAGGTGAAAACCAGATGAAAACCAGGTGAAAACCAGGTGAAAACCAGATGAAAACCAGGTGAAAACCAGGTGAAAACCAGGTGAAAACCAGATGAAAACCAGAACACCAGGTGAAAACCAGATGAAAACCAGGTGAAAACCAGATGAAAACCAGGTGAAAACCAGGTGAAAACCAGATGAAAACCAGGTGAAAACCAGGTGAAAACCAGGTGAAAACCAGATGAAAACCAGATGAAAACCAGGTGAAAACCAGGTGAAAACCAGATGAAAACCAGATGAAAACCAGATGAAAACCAGGTGAAAACCAGATGAAAACCAGGTGAAAACCAGGTGAAAACCAGGTGAAAACCAGGTGAAAACCAGATGAAAACCAGGTGAAAACCAGGTGAAAACCAGGTGAAAACCAGGTGAAAACCAGATGAAAACCAGGTGAAAACCAGATGAAAACCAGATGAAAACCAGGTGAAAACCAGATGAAAACCAGAGGAACACCAGGTGAAAACCAGGTGAAAACCAGATGAAAACCAGATGAAAACCAGATGAAAACCAGAGGAACACCAGGTGAAAACCAGGTGAAAACCAGATGAAAACCAGATGAAAACCAGGTGAAAACCAGGTGAAAACCAGGTGAAAACCAGGTGAAAACCAGATGAAAACCAGGTGAAAACCAGATGAAAACCAGATGAAAACCAGGTGAAAACCAGATGAAAACCAGATGAAAACCAGGTGAAAACCAGATGAAAACCAGGTGAAAACCAGATGAAAACCAGGTGAAAACCAGGTGAAAACCAGGTGAAAACCAGATGAAAACCAGAGGAACACCAGGTGAAAACCAGGTGAAAACCAGGTGAAAACCAGGTGAAAACCAGATGAAAACCAGATGAAAACCAGGTGAAAACCAGGTTAAAACCAGGTGAAAACCAGGTGAAAACCAGATGAAAACCAGATGAAAACCAGATGAAAACCAGGTGAAAACCAGATGAAAACCAGGTGAAAACCAGGTGAAAACCAGGTGAAAACCAGATGAAAACCAGGTGAAAACCAGGTGAAAACCAGGTGAAAACCAGATGAAAACCAGAGGAACACCAGGTGAAAACCAGGTGAAAACCAGGTGAAAACCAGGTGAAAACCAGATGAAAACCAGATGAAAACCAGGTGAAAACCAGATGAAAACCAGGTGAAAACCAGATGAAAACCAGATGAAAACCAGATGAAAACCAGATGAAAACCAGGTGAAAACCAGGTGAAAACCAGGTGAAAACCAGATGAAAACCAGAGGAAAACCAGGTGAAAACCAGATGAAAACCAGGTGAAAACCAGATGAAAACCAGGTGAAAACCAGGTGAAAACCAGATGAAAACCAGGTGAAAACCAGGTGAAAACCAGGTGAAAACCAGATGAAAACCAGATGAAAACCAGGTGAAAACCAGATGAAAACCAGATGAAAACCAGATGAAAACCAGGTGAAAACCAGATGAAAACCAGGTGAAAACCAGGTGAAAACCAGGTGAAAACCAGGTGAAAACCAGATGAAAACCAGGTGAAAACCAGGTGAAAACCAGGTGAAAACCAGGTGAAAACCAGATGAAAACCAGGTGAAAACCAGATGAAAACCAGATGAAAACCAGATGAAAACCAGGTGAAAACCAGATGAAAACCAGATGAAAACCAGGTGAAAACCAGGTGAAAACCAGGTGAAAACCAGGTGAAAACCAGATGAAAACCAGGTGAAAACCAGATGAAAACCAGATGAAAACCAGGTGAAAACCAGATGAAAACCAGATGAAAACCAGGTGAAAACCAGATGAAAACCAGGTGAAAACCAGATGAAAACCAGGTGAAAACCAGAGGAAAACCAGGTGAAAACCAGATGAAAACCAGGTGAAAACCAGATGAAAACCAGGTGAAAACCAGGTGAAAACCAGGTGAAAACCAGATGAAAACCAGGTGAAAACCAGGTGAAAACCAGGTGAAAACCAGATGAAAACCAGATGAAAACCAGGTGAAAACCAGGTGAAAACCAGGTGAAAACCAGGTGAAAACCAGATGAAAACCAGATGAAAACCAGGTGAAAACCAGGTTAAAACCAGGTGAAAACCAGATGAAAACCAGGTGAAAACCAGGTTAAAACCAGATGAAAACCAGATGAAAACCAGGTGAAAACCAGGTGAAAACCAGGTGAAAACCAGATGAAAACCAGAGGAACACCAGGTGAAAACCAGGTGAAAACCAGGTGAAAACCAGGTGAAAACCAGATGAAAACCAGATGAAAACCAGGTGAAAACCAGGTTAAAACCAGGTGAAAACCAGGTGAAAACCAGATGAAAACCAGATGAAAACCAGATGAAAACCAGGTGAAAACCAGATGAAAACCAGGTGAAAACCAGGTGAAAACCAGGTGAAAACCAGGTGAAAACCAGATGAAAACCAGGTGAAAACCAGGTGAAAACCAGGTGAAAACCAGGTGAAAACCAGGTAAAAACCAGATGAAAACCAGGTGAAAACCAGGTGAAAACCAGATGAAAACCAGGTGAAAACCAGGTGAAAACCAGATGAAAACCAGAGGAAAACCAGGTGAAAACCAGGTGAAAACCAGATGAAAACCAGATGAAAACCAGGTGAAAACCAGGTGAAAACCAGATGAAAACCAGGTGAAAACCAGGTGAAAACCAGGTGAAAACCAGGTGAAAACCAGATGAAAACCAGATGAAAACCAGGTGAAAACCAGGTGAAAACCAGGTGAAAACCAGGTGAAAACCAGATGAAAACCAGGTGAAAACCAGGTGAAAACCAGGTGAAAACCAGATGAAAACCAGATGAAAACCAGAGGAACACCAGGTGAAAACCAGGTGAAAACCAGATGAAAACCAGGTGAAAACCAGGTGAAAACCAGATGAAAACCAGGTGAAAACCAGGTGAAAACCAGGTGAAAACCAGGTGAAAACCAGGTGAAAACCAGGTGAAAACCAGGTGAATATTGGGGGGTCCATCAGACATTGGATATTAATGAAATATAGTAATGCATTAGGATTAAGACATTAACAAATGCTTAATATACTTTAGTCATTATAGTTGTTATTAAATATATGTCTCCTTAAGTATTACCTACTCCTCTGTTTATTATCAACCATCAGAGGCTTTGATTGTCACTGTGTGATGCCACACAAGCTGCTGCATTAATAAGCCACAGTGAAAACCAGATATGAAAACTGCCCCTAGAGAAAACTTCAGTGCCATGAAGTCTCACCTCTAGATTTATTTTGTCACTTGTTCTTTCTTCCCTTATTCTGACCCTTTTATTATTCATTTATAACTTGCATTGGTCTAAACCAGGTCTAAACCAGGTCAAAACCAGGTCTAAACCAGGACTACACCAGGGTCAGGTCACCCTGAACCTGAATAAAGTCTTATTCTGAAAGGCTTTAGTTTCCTGTAGAAGCATCCTGTCGTCAGTGTTTGTAAAGTTTGAACATGTGCAGTTATATTTGCAGCAGTGTCACACCACACACGTTTATTTATAGAGCCATAACAGTGAACACACAGAGGTCAAGAGGTCAGAGAGACACAAAACATACTTAACTTTCATCTGTATTAAGGTCTAATGTGAGTTTGTTCAAATGTACAGAAAAAAGAGCAGAACTTGTGGAGATGATTGTCTCAGTGACACGAACCACGAGCAGCTGAGTCATTTATTTATCATTTATTTATCGCCTGTGCCACCTTGACCCCTGACCTCTCCTGGCTCAGTGCTCGGACCCCTTCTCTCTCAGGCTCTCCCTCAATTAACAGGGTCTCAGTTTTCATTCATAAGTCTGAAAAAAAATCCAGGAGTCTTTTATACATGTGTATAAAAACTAAATAATTCAAATATATTCAAATAATTGTGTTCAGTGAAAGTGATTAAAGTGTGAGGGGGGCTGTGTGTAAATGTGGAGCAGGTCATGTGACCCACCGACAGGACACATGTCTGAGATATAAATAAAGCAGAGTGAGATCAGCAGAGGGTCAGTAAACAAGAGCAGAGAAACGACACAGGTATGAACTCTTTATACTTTATACTTCAGAAAGAAGCCTGTGTCTGTGTCAGTGATGACAGGACTGGAACAGGACAGAGGGTCAGTGTCTGTGATGACAGGACTGGAACAGGACAGAGGGTCAGTGTCAGTAATGACAGGACTGGAACAGGACAGAGGGTCAGTGTCAGTAATGACAGGACTGGAACAGGACAGAGGGTCAGTGATGACAGGACTGGAACAGGACAGAGGGTCAGTGTCTGTAATGACAGGACTGGAACAGGACAGAGGGTCAGTGTCTATAATGACAGGACTGGAACAGGACAGAGGGTCAGTGTCTGTAATGACAGGACTGGAACAGGACAGAGGGTCAGTGTCTGTAATGACAGGACTGGAACAGGACAGAGGGTCAGTGTCTATAATGACAGGACTGGAACAGGACAGAGGGTCAGTGTCTGTAATGACAGGACTGGAACAGGACAGAGGGTCAGTGTCTATAATGACAGGACTGGAACAGGACAGAGGGTCAGTGTCAGTGATGACAGGACTGGAACAGGACAGAGGGTCTGTGTCAGTGATGACAGGACTGGAACAGGACAGAGGGTCAGTGTCTATAATGACAGGACTGGAACAGGACAGAGGGTCAGTGTCTGTAATGACAGGACTGGAACAGGACAGAGGGTCAGTGATGACAGGACTGGAACAGGACAGAGGGTCTGTGTCTGTAATGACAGGACTGGAACAGGGCAGAGGGTCAGTGATGACAGGACTGGAACAGGACAGAGGGTCAGTGATGACAGGACTGGAACAGGACAGAGGGTCTGTGTCTGTAATGACAGGACTGGAACAGGACAGAGGGTCAGTGTCAGTGATGACAGGACTGGAACAGGACAGAGGGTCAGTAATGACAGGACTGGAACAGGACAGAGGGTCAGTGATGACAGGACTGGAACAGGACAGAGGGTCAGTGATGACAGGACTGGAACAGGACAGAGGGTCAGTGATGACAGGACTGGAACAGGACAGAGGGTCAGTGATGACAGGACTGGAACAGGACAGAGGGTCAGTGATGACAGGACTGGAACAGGTGAAAACCAGATGAAAACCAGATGAAAACCAGATGAAAACCAGATGAAAACCAGGTGAAAACAGAAAACCAGATGAAAACCAGATGAAAACCAGATGAAACCAGGTGAAAACCAGATGAAAACCAGTGAAAACCAGGTGAAAACCAGATGAAAACCAGGTGAAAACCAGGATGAAAACCAGATGAAAACCAGATGAAAACCAGGTGAAAACCAGGATGAAAACCAGGTGAAAACCAGGTGAAAACCAGATGAAAACCAGATGAAAACCAGGTGAAAACCAGATGAAAACCAGGTGAAAATCCAGAGAAAACCAGATGAAAACCAGATGAAAACCAGGTGAAAACCAGATGAAAACCAGATGAAAACCAGATGAAACCAGGTGAAAACCAGGTGAAAACCAGGTGAAACCAGTGAAAACCAGATGAAAACCAGGATGAAAACCAGGTGAAAACCAGGTGAAAACCAGATGAAAACCAGATGAAAACCAGGTGAAAACCAGATGAAAACCAGACAGGAAAACCAGGTGAAAACCAGGATGAAAACTAGGTGAAAACCAGGTGAAAACCAGATGAAAAACCAGATGAAAACCAGATGAAAACCAGGTGAAAACCAGGTGAAAACCAGATGAAAACCAGATGAAAACCAGATGAAAACCAGAGTGAAAACCAGGTGAAAACCAGATGAAAACCAGATGAAAACCAGGTGAAAACCAGGTGAAAACCAGGTGAAAACCAGGTGAAAACCAGATGAAAACCAGATGAAAATAGGTGAAAACCAGATGAAAATCCAGGTGAAAACCAGGTGAAAACCAGGTGAAAACCAGGATGAAAACCAGATGAAAACCAGATGAAAACCAGGTGAAAACCAGATGAAAACCAGATGAAAACCAGATGAAACCAGGTGAAAACCAGATGAAAACCAGGTGAAAACCAGAGGAAAACCAGGTGAAAACCAGGTGAAAACCAGGTGAAACCAGGATGAAAACCAGATGAAAACCAGGTGAAAACCAGGTGAAAACCAGATGAAAACCAGATGAAAACCAGATGAAAACCAGAGTGAAAACCAGAGTGAAAACCAGGATGAAAACCAGATGAAAACCAGGTGAAAACCAGGTGAAAACCAGATGAACCAGGTGAAAACCAGATGAAAACCGGAACTGAAAACCAGGTGAAAACCAGGTGAAAACCAGGTGGCAGATGAAAACCAGAGTGAAAACCAGATGAAAACCAGGTGAAAACTAGATGAAAACCAGTGAAAACCAGGTGAAAACCAGAGTGAAAACCAGGTGAAAACCAGGTGAAAACCAGATGAAACTAGATGAAAACCAGGTAGAAAACCAGGTGAAAACCAGATGAAAACCAGATGAAAACCAGGTGAAAACCAGATTGAAAACCAGATGAAAACCAGATAGAGAACACCAGGTGAAAACCAGGTGAAAATGAGTTCTGAAAACCAGGTGAAAACCAGATGAAAACCAGAGTGAAAACCATGGTGAAAACCATGAGGTGAAAACCATGAAAACCAGGTGAAAATAGGGGTAGGAACCATCAGAAAACCAAATTGATATTCAGATATATACCAGTGAAATATTAATGAAAAGATGTTAAGTTAAGATCATAACAAATGCTTAATATACTTTAGTCATTATAGTTGTTATTAAATATATATCTCTCTTAAGTATTATCCTACTCCTCTGTTTATTATCAACCATCAGAGGCTTTGATTGTCACTGTGTGATGCCACACAAGCTGCTGCATTAATAAGCCACAGTGTTAAAGATATGACACTACTGCCCCCTAAAGACACTTCAGTGCCATGAAGTCTCACCTCTAGATTTATTTTGTCATGTTCTTTCTTCCCTTATTCTGACTCCTTTTTATTATTCATTTATAACTTGCATTGGTCTAAACCAGGTCAAAACCAGGTCTAAACCAGGACTACACCAGGGTCAGGTCACCCTGAACCTGAATAAAGTCTTATTCTGAAAGGCTTTAGTTTCCTGTAGAAGCATCCTGTCGTCAGTGTTTGTAAAGTTTGAACATGTGCAGTTATATTTGCAGCAGTGTCACACCACACGTTTATTTATAAATATAACAGTGAACACACAGAGGTCAAGAGGTCAGAGACACAAAACATATAACTTTCATCTGTATTAAGGTCTAATGTGAGTTTGTTCAAATGTACAGAAAAAACCAGAACTTTGTGGAGATGATTTGTCCTCAGTGACACAAACACGGTAAACCAGCTGAGTCATTTATTTATCATTTATTTATCGCCTGTACCACCTTGATTCTGACCTCTCCTGGCTCAGTGCTCGGACCCCTTCTCTCTCAGGCTCTCCCTCAATTAACAGGGTCTAGTTTTCATTCTAAGTCTGAAAAAAATCCAGGAGTCTTTTATACATGTGTATAAAACTAACTAAATAATTCAAATATATTCAAATAATTGTGTTCAGTGAAAGTGATTAAAGTGTGAGGGGGCTGTGTGTAAATGTGGAGCAGGTCATGTGACCACCGACAGGACACATGTCTGAGATATAAATAAAACCAGAGTGGAGATCAGCAGAGGGTCAGTAAACAAGAGCAGAGAAACGACACAGGTATGAACTCTTTATACTTTACTGGACTGAAGCCTGTCAGTGTCAGATGATGACAGGACTGGAAAGGACAGAGGTCAGTGACAGGACAGGAACAGGACAGAGGGTCAGTGTCTGTGATGACAGGACTGGAACAGGACAGAGGGTCAGTGATGACAGGACAGAACAGGGACAGAAGGGTCAGTGTCTGAGTGACAGGACTGGAACAGGACAGAGGGTCAAAGTGTCTGTGATGACAGGACTGGAACAGACATTAGGTCATTAGTGATGACAGGACTGGAACAGGACAGAAAGGGTCAGTGTCCTGTGATGACAGGACTGGAACAGGACAGAGGGTCAGTGTCTGTGATGACAGGACTGGAACAGGACAGAGGGTCTGTGTCTGTGATGACAGGACTGGAACAGGACAGGACAGAAGTCAGTAATGACAGACTGGAAACAGGACAGAGGTCAGTGATGACAGGACTGGAACAGGACAGAGGTCTCTGTAAATGACAGGACTGGGAACAGGACAGAGGGTCTGACAGCAGAATGGAACAGGACAGAGGGTCAGTGACAGAGACTAGAACAGGACAGAAAGTGGGTCAGTGTCTGTAGAACAGGACTGGAACAGGACAGAGGGTCTGGGGTCTGATGACAGATGAGACTGAACAGGACAGAAGGTCAGTGGATGACAGGACTGAACAGAGACAGAGGTCAGTGATGACAGGACTGGGAACAGAGACAGAGGAGTCAGTGATGACAGGGCAGAAACGGTAGACAGACAGAGGTCTGCAGTGTAGAGACAGAACAAGACAGTCTCCTGTGATGACAGGACTGGAGAACAGGACAGAAGGTCAGTGATGACATAGGACTGGGAACAGAGACAGAAAGGTCAGTGTCTGTCTAAGCAGGACTGGGAACTCAGGA
>CM044550.2:325000-570000 GCA_024416835.2 Perccottus glenii | reverse complement strand
AACTGGAGAGAACAGCGGTCTGAGGGCCATATTAGGCAGAGCCAGGCTTCATTTGTGTAGCGCCCCCTTCAGGTTCAAATAGGGTTCCGCACGCGCGCGCACACACACACACACACACACACACACACAAATAGTAGAATCAATCTAAATAGCAGTGCAAAGGAGCTTGCTAAATATAGCGTCCCCCCCTAAACCTACGCCCATGAGTTCAGGTGCAGGTTTTATTTGATTTTACTGAAGCTATACAAAGAGGATTTATGTGAATGTTTTTATGTTTTGAGTTTAATAAACACTGACTTTTCTTGCATTCAATATCCGAGTTGATTTGTTCTAGAGACACAGGCCAAAGACTAATAAAAACACACAAAACTACATTTTCTCACAGATATGTCTTTATTATATTAAGATATATTCAAATGTCCTTCAGTCTGTTTATAATAAAAACTGAGAAGGATCCAGGCACAGCTCAGAAATAAAGTGCAGTCGAGAAGAAGGAAGTTTTTTTAAGAGTCTCACTGGAAACTGCTCCAGAACAAAGTTTATTCATTTATCAGGATCAACTCATGTTTCTTAGGGTCGACCTCAACAAACACTCTTTGATTTAGATTCTGTTAAAAAAGGATTAAATCCTCAGGACCCCTGAATGCAGCATTAGTCTGCCCAGAGGCTGGGGACACAGTTCTTTGTCTGTAAACTCAGACGAGCTGAGAGGGTTTAATGGAGCTGTGACAGTCGGACTGAGCTCTGCAGGTGAACGCACTCATCTGTTCAGTCACTTCATCCTTTCACAGTCAGCAAAGTAAAAGCAAAAAAAGACAGATGTGACCCAGGTCAAGAGAACATGATCAGTAAAGGGCCAAGTAGTTTCCAGTGAGACTCAAGTTGATAAAAGATGAGAATACTTTAGTGACAGATTTGAGTTTGTGTAAAAAATCTCTCTCGGTCCATTGTCCATCGTTCAGTGACATCAGTTTAAAGCCAGAAACAGGAACAAAAAAGAAAAATGGAGAATGGTTTTATGATAAAATGACTTCGGTAACAGTCTTTGTGAGGAGCTACTGTCGACCAATCAGACGACAGTGTTTCATAAACATAGGAATGTCTTCATGTGACCTCTTTAAAGAACAGTAACAAAAAGATAAAGATGTTAAAGAACATGGCACTGTTTGGTAATAAAGTTAGTAACAACAGGTTTTAGTTGGATCTGAACAGGTTGTATTTAGGTCTGGACAGGTTTTAGTTGGATCTTAACAGGTTTTATTTGGATCTGAACAGGTTGTATTTAGGTCTGGACAGGTTTTAGTTGGATCTTAACAGGTTTTATTTGGATCTGAAAAGGTTTTAGTTGGACCTCAACTAACTTAAAACAAATAAATAGTGGATTTAAAGCGATAGAACTAGTGGGCGTGGCCAGAGAGGTCACATGACAGTGTCCTGCAGCAGTGGATCTATGTCTTCGGTGTCGCTGGTGGGCGGGGCCAGAGGAGTGCCGTTCTGAGCGCGTGCAGTAGACGAGGAGCTGGCCTTGGTGGTTTTAATGTCGGACAGTTTGTGGTTTTCAGGAATAAACACTGCCACGAGCAGAGCGAACACCACGGCACAGGCCCCGAACAGGAACGGAGGACCGGGGATCAGGGCCTTCTGTGGGGACAGGAGAGACCAGGGTTAGACCGGCTTAGACCAGGAGAGACCAGGGTTAGACCGGCTTAGACCAGGAGAGACCAGGGTTAGACCGGCTTAGACCAGGAGAGACCAGGGTTAGAAACCGTGGGTGGACAGATCAATCCGTGCAGCAATAAACAAACGCACTGCTGCTTACAACGCCGGCCTTCTGTCGGGAAACATGAGCGAGTACAAAGCATCGTGCTATGCTCTCCGACACGCAGTAAGTGCCGCAAAACACAGACACAGGGAACGCATTGAGTCACATTTCCAGCTAAATGACTCCCGACGCATGTGGCAAGGACTAAGGACCATCTGTGACTTTGGAAATAAATCCTCTACAGTGGTGAGAGCAGATCCGTCGCTGGCTGACGAGCTTAACACTTTCTACGGCGCCAAAGCAATCAAAGCAGTACGAGTCTGCCGATCAACGCGTCAGGAAGCAGCCGTCAGAGCAGCGATCATCATGCCATCACCGTGACGGAGGACGAGGTTCGAAGGGCACTAAAGCGAGTGAATGTAAGGAAAGCAGCTGGACCTGATGGGATTTCTGGCCGTGTTCTGCGGTCCTGCGCTGATCAGCTCGCTGGTTTGTTTACATGCATTTTTAATGAGTCTCTTGCCACATCGGTGGTTCCCACCCCATTCAAAAAATCGACCATCATCCCTGTGCCTAAAAACAATAAACCCTCTTGTCTAAATGACTATCGTCCAGTTGCCCTCACATCAATAGTCATGAAGGTCTTTGAGGACTGGTTAAAACGCCATCTGCTCCTCCATCCCGGATACTTTGGACCCCCTTCAGTTTGCTTATCGCCCAAACAGATCCACAGATGATGCCATCTCTCACATCCTGCACTCTTCTCTCACACATATTGACAGCAATAACAGGAACTATGTAAGACTGCTATTTATTGACTATAGCTCAGCTTTTAATACTATAGTCCCCATTAAGCTAGCTTCCAAACTCATAGACCTCGGACTGAATCCTTCACTTTGCAACTGGATCCTTGATTTCCTCACGGCAGACCTCAAGTGGTGAAACTAGGCCAGTACACCTCAGCTCCATCACACTGAACGTAGGAGCCCCACAGGGCTGTGTCCTGAGTCCCCTGCTCTACTCCCTCTACACACGACTGCGTGTCCTCGCACAGCTCCACATCCATTATCAAATTCGCTGATGATACTGTGGTTCTGGGCCTCATTCACAACAACAATGAGACCGCATACTTGGATGAAGTAGGGAAATTAACATCATGGTGCCAGGACAACTGCCTCTCCTGAATGTGAGCAAAACAAAAGAACTGATTGTAGACTTCAGGAAGACGCAGCAGCAGCCCTACACTCCTCTTACAATAGGCGGGACCCCTGTGGAGAGGGTGAGTAGCTTCAAGTACCTTGGTGTAAACATCACTGAGGACCTGACTTGGACTACTCACACTCAAACTCAGGTAAATAAAGCCAGGCAAAGACTGTACTATCTGCGACAGCTGAGGAAATTCAGGGTCTCACCAGCAATCCTGAAAACTTTCTATTCTGGAGCTATAGAAAGTATATTGACTCAATGTATCTCTGTGTGGTATGGGAACAGCTCCAGTCAAGACTGCAAAGCCCTGCAGAGAGTTGTGCGCTTAGCTGAGCGCATTTCAGGGTCTGCTCTCCTCTCTGCAGGACATCTACCACAAACGCTGCAGAAGCAGAGCTGCAAAAATCACCAAAGTCTCCACCCACCCCAGTAATCATATTTTCACTCTGCTGCCATCTGGTAGCGCTACCGCAGCCTGATGGCAAAAACTGAGAGACTTAGGAGGAGTTTTTCCCACAGGCCATCAGGCTCTTGAACTCTAAACCAGCTACCTCACACTGACACACTGACAGTGTCACTCTATTTTGCTACAAACTGTTTTGCACATTTGCTTCCTGCACCTTCATGTGATTCTTAATATTTAAGACCACAGCTAAATGCATATATGCACACTGTACATCCCTGTACATTTTTAATATTTTAAGTCTACAGTTTACATTCATGTACATTATTTTGCGATCTAGATTTATTCCCACATTACACACTTTTATATTTTTAGATTTTATTCTTATATTTTTATTGTTTACTTTTATTTCATTCTTACATAGCTACATTTATGTATATTTTCATCTGTGTGTTTTCCTAATAATTGCACTGTCCATGGAGCGGACCTGACTCACATTTCACTGCTGGTTATATATGCTGTATATAATTTAGTATGTGACGAATAAAAATCTTGAATCTTGAATCTTGAATCTTAGACCTGGTTTAGACCTGGTTTAGACCCGGTTTAGACCCGGTTTAGACCTGGTTTAGACCTGGTTTTGACCCGGTTTAGACCCGCTTTAGACCCGCTTTAGACCTGCTTTAGTCCCGGTTTAGACCCGCTTTAGACCCGCTTTAGACCTGGTTTAGTGGTTGTTTTGTCCAAGCCCACATTTAGTCCAAACCTGTTTCTTTAAACCAGCACTAAACCAGGTCTAAAGCAGTCCTAGTCTTACCTCGGGGCTCGGTGAAGGCTGGTCTGTGACTGGTTCTATGTCGCTGAGTTCTACGTTGAACAGGAAGAAGATAAACCCATACAGAGCTGGTCCAAGTCCATTACACAGTCCTCGGATCCCAGTGATCATGCCCTGGACCACACCTGGACAAGACCGGAGAAAGACCAGTTAGACCAGAGACAGAGAGAGAACCGGGGTGAGACTTTGGACTTTAGAATAAACTTTAGAGAAAAGCCTCTGCTCAAATCCAAACTAATATGTATTTGGTTAGATCCATGTCCTGTTGCGGGTCAGACCTTGTTGGTCCGGAGCGGCGCAGTGTGAGACCAGAGCAGAGACGGCTGGGAACGTGATGGAGGACAGAGCAGCGATGGCCCCCGCGGCCCATATCATCCTGGAGAAAAAAAAAAAAACTTTAGAAATACATATGACCTGTCAAACTGTAGCAGCCCACATCCTCCTGTAAAAAGAAAACCTTAGAGTAAAATATAAACCCTGCAGCACTGACCAGGGCTCCGAGCCGAAGCCGTACCAGGCCAGCTGACAGATCTGAAAGACCAGACCCAACAGGACCGTGTTCTTGTTCCCAATGGTCCTCATCAGAACGCTCAGCAGCACCGTCTGAAGGGAGCAGGCAGAGGGTTTACTGACCACACAGAGTCTTAACATCTCCAATACTTTTACAACAACACCAACAGTGGTTTTCTTTACCTGAGCGATGATCGAGAGGATTCCCACCATCGCAATAAAGGCAGCGATGGCGGCAGGTGTAAAGTGGATCACCTGCAACACAGAGCTCACTTTAGACGGAGCTGACAATCACAGTCATTTATACTGCCTCAAAGACCACAGTAACACGGGGGCTATTCAACACAAAAGACCACAGTAACACGGGGGCTATTCAACACAAAAGACCACAGTAACACGGGGGCTATTCAACACAAAAGACCACAGTAACACGGGGGCTATTCAACACAAAAGACCACAGTAACACAGGCTATTCAACACAGAGACCACAGTAACACAGGCTATTTAACACAGAGACCACAGTAACACAGGCTATTCAACACAAAGACCACAGTAACACAGGTTATTCAACACAGAGACCACAGTAACACAGGTTATTCAACACAGAGACCACAGTAACACAGGTTATTCAACACAGAGACCACAGTAACACAGGTTATTCAACACAGAGACCACAGTAACACAGGTTATTCAACACAGAGACCACAGTAACACAGGCTACTCAACACAGAGACCTCAGTAACACAGGCTTTTCAACACAGAGACCACAGTAACACAGGCTATTTAACACAGAGACCACAGTAACACAGGCTATTTAACACAGAGACCACAGTAACACAGGCTATTCAACACAGAGACCACAGTAACACAGGCTACTCAACACAGAGACCTCAGTAACACAGGCTTTTCAACACAGAGACCACAGTAACACAGGCTATTTAACACAAAGACCACAGTAACACAGGCTATTCAACACAGAGACCTCAGTAACACAGGCTATTCAACACAGAGACCACAGTAACAGGCTATTTAACACAGAGACCTCAGTAACACAGGCTATTTAACACAGAGACCACAGTAACACAGGTTATTCAACACAGAGACCTCAGTAACACAGGCTATTCAACACAGAGACCACAGTAACACAGGCTATTCAACACAGAGACCACAGTAACACAGGCTATTCAACACAGAGACCACAGTAACACAGGCTATTTAACACAAAAGACCACAGTAACACAGGTTATTCAACACAGAGACCACAGTAACACAGGTTATTCAACACAGAGACCTCAGTAACACAGGCTACTCAACACAAAAGACCACAGTAACACAGGTTATTCAACACAGAGACCTCAGTAACACAGGCTATTCAACACAAAAGACCACAGTAACACAGGTTATTCAACACAGAGACCACAGTAATACAGGCTATTCAAAACAAAAGACCACAGTAACACAGGGGACAGGCACAGTCCTCACAGCTCAGTTTAAAATATGACCAAGGTTTTGACAGCTCAGATCCATATTATTTAACATGTATCTGACCCGTTTGAGGGAACAGTACCCGTTTGAGGGAATAGTACCTGTTTGAGGGAATAGTACCCGTTTGAGGGAACAGTACCCGTTTGAGGGAATAGTACCTGTTTGAGGGAACAGTACCCGTTTGAGGGAATAGTACCTGTTTGAGGGAATAGTACCTGTTTGAGGGAATAGTACCTGTTTGAGGGAATAGTACCTGTTTGAGGGAACAGTACCCGTTTGAGGGAACAGTACCTGTTTGAGGGAACAGTACCTGTTTGAGGGAATAGTACCCGTTTGAGGGAACAGTACCCGTTTGAGGGAATAGTACCTGTTTGAGGTAGAGGAAGAAGCTGGAGTACTGTCCTGCTTCAGGCAGATATGACAGAAACACGGTCACACAGATCAGGAGGACGGTGGAGTCCTTCCCCACGCGACGCAGAGACTAAAGCAAAGACAATAACCAACATTAACAATAAACACCATCAACATGAGAACAGTTTAATCGAGAACCATTTAAAGACCCGCATGTGAAAACATCTGCTTTTTGGACTATCTTGTCTTAACCACTTTATTTTATCTTTGGCAAAAACTGGTTCAACGGAGCAGATCTTTTTCTCTGAGGAAGGCATTAAAGTTAAGTGCATGATCTCAATTGTTCATTTCTGTGTCGATCTTCATGTAACCAGAGCCCTGCAGTCCCTCTGATAGACTCTAAAAGCTCTTCTAAAGGCCGTTGTGGAACAGGCGGGTGTTACTCACAGCGAAGGGGTCGGCCTGCTGCCAGGAGAAGGGCTGGCCCCAGGACGACAGCTTCATCTTATTAGGCAGAGACTCGGGCACCAGGAAGTACACGAAGACAATGTCTACGACGGCAATGATGGTGGCCAGCAGCACCACCAGACTGTCTCCATACTTCTGTGAGAGGAAAGCGCCGATGGCCGGGCTCGTCACCAGGCTGGCAGCAAACGTGGCCGACACCTGAGAGAGAATTTAGAGTAAATCCTGAGTGTAGTGTGAAGCTGGAGGTGAATCATCTTCATTTGATATAGACACAGCAGGAATATGAGACACAGATTTTGATCATGTTTACTGTTCTCCTCCTCTGCTCTCCGCTCGGACACAGTGAGTGAGGAGTTAATGAGCAAATTCACAATTAGTTTTCAGATTCTGTGATGGTTCTGCTCACATTTTGTCTAAGTTTTCTTATCGCAGTAAACCACAGTGTGGGACATATAACAGTATTATGTGAGAGTGGCTAAAGCAGCTTTAGAGTGGCACGAGTGCAGGCTGTTGTGAACAACTGCACATATTCCAGACCCAAACCCTCCCCTCCCGGGCTCAGACCCAAACCCTCCCCTCCCGGGCTCAGACCCAAACCCTCCCCTCACGGGCTCAGACCCAAACCCTCCCCTCACGGGCTCAGATCCAAACCCTCCCCTCACGGGCTCAGACCCAAACCCTCCCCTCAAAATTCTGTCCAAAATTCTGTCCAACACCACAGCTAAAATAAACACAAGTCAAACAAAATATTAAACTTATCACTTCCTGTAACCCTTTCAAAATAAAATAAATAGACATGAAACATGAGGCTGCAGCAGGCTCCATGTTAGGGCCTCTCTCTTCCATGTCTCTGTCCTGGTCCTGTTTAATGCAGAGACAGAGACTGGAGTGGCTTTAATAAGACCCCACTCTGTCTGAAGCCAGGAACAGCTGAACATTGCACTAATTTGTCTCTTCATTGTTAGCCCCCTCTGATCAGACTGGGTCACATGCTGCAGTCACATGACCTGTTGCTACGGAGGAATTAGACCTTAATTATAATTATTTATTATTAATTAATTATACTATCTATGAATTAGACCCACAGCAGAGACTCATTCTGTAAAGGTTCTCTATTTATACAGTTCTCCAGAAGGACGCATATAAAACAAAATCTTAAAAGCTACATGACAAAATACTGCAAAACACTTGTGTGTGTGTGTGTGAGAGAGAGTGTGTGTACGTGTGTGTGTGTGTGTGTGTACGTGTGCGTGTGTGTACGTGTGTGCACATGCGTGTGTGTACGTGTGTGTACGTGTGCACGTGTGTGTACGTGTACATGTGCATATGTGTGTTTGTGTGTGCACGTGTGCGTGTGTGTACGTGTGTGTGTATGTGTGTGTACGTGTGTGTACATACGTGTGTGTACGTGTATGTGTGTGCACGCAGGTATGCAGTGTGTACATACGTGTGTAATGTATGTGTGTATGCAGCGCACGCGTGTATGCGGTCAATATGTGTGTACGTGTGCATATGTGTGTACGTGTGTGTACATACGTGTGTGTACGTGTGCATATGTGTGTACGTGTGCGTACGTGTGTACGTGTCAATATGTGTGTACGTGTGCATATGTGTGTTTGTGTGTGCACGTGTGCGTGTGTGTATGTGTGCGTACATACGTGTGTGTACGTGTGCGTATGTGTGTTTGTGTGCTTGTACGTGTGTGTATGTGTGTGTACGTGTGTACGTGTGTGTACGCATGTGTGTGCGTTTGTGTACGTGTGTGTGTGTGCGTGCGTGCATGTACGTGTGCGTGCGTACATGTACGTACGCATGTGTGTGCGTTTGTGTACGTTTGTGTGTGTGTAGTCCTGACCAGTCCGTAGGCTGTGCTCCTCTCGTGCTCTTCAGTGATGTCTGCGACGTACGCAAAGATCACAGAGAAGGTCACAGCGAAGACCCCAGAGACCGAGATCAGAGCGAAGTACCACCTGAAGGAAGAGAGAAGTGTAGTTCCATCACAATATGTCTCTAAACACAACTCGAGGAGACCTTTTGTCACATGTGCCTTACACAGAAGGGAATAAGAAGCAATTTTTGCGTAAAAGCATTTTGTCTTTCCATTCAGAGTTTCTAGTGTGACATATATATGCTAAATGAATTATGTTATGTGTGTATTTAATATTAACATGGCTCTTGCAGCACAGACCTGGAGCAGCTCTGGGTTTAATCAGTCACATGTGTTTCATGTGATCAGCTCAGATCAGCCTCTAATCAGCTGCCGACCGAAAACTGAGCCAGAGTCCGGTCTGGTTCTACTGACACAAACTCACAGTTAAAGTTAATATAGAAACGTATTATGATTAGTCCAAATTTAAGGTTTTGGTGAAGTTTTTGAGATAAAATGCAGCTCCAGTGTCTCTGCTTCAACAAACTGAGAATTATTTTGTGAGGTTTGATTTGTGCAGGTTCATGTTGGATTTGACAGACTGGGTTTAGCAGGTTTAGAACAGGTTTTAGTGTGCGCTCACCAGGGGCTGATCCTCATGAAGGGGATAGGAGCGCATGTGAAGAACACAGTGATGAGTAGGAAGGACTTTCGGCCCCAAATATCAGACAGAGCCCCAATGAGAGGAGCCGACAGGAACGACAGGAAACCCTACAAACACAAGGCCAATCTCTGTATTATTATCACAATTACTGGTGCAAAGGATGATGGTCTCTGTAGTTCTCTATGCTGTTACACAGCTGCTGGAACAAAACTAAATTCTTGGAGGAAAACCTACCGTTTGATACAGTCACAAGTCCATGACGATACTGAGACACTTTAGGCCAAACTGTTCCATGCCTTGAGATAATGATTGTCATTTGAGTCTGAGTCAGTACCACGGGAAGTGCCGAGGGTGCTAGATTATATAATAATCAGCCAATCAAAGGTTTCTGGGCAAAATGCTGCACAGGGGCTAAACTTTTTAAAAGGACATTGTGATAATGTCGTTAGCGTTAGCCAGTTAGTAAGTAGGTTTGGTAGAAATTCAATATGGATGTAAAAAGACCATGATGAAGTTTTAAGGGATTTTATACAAAGACAGACTATTATAATAAGAGACTAAATCGGAAAAGAAGGGACTGCAGAAGATGGATTTCTACAGTATTGTCAGGCAGTGACCCTGGACACGACAGTGACCCTGGACACGACAGTGACCCTGGACACGACAGTGACCCTGGACACGACAGGACGATTACTTGTAACGTACTTTTCATTTACGTGGATCTAGGTTTTATTTGCTGGTAGGCTACATGCTTTGTCCTGCTTCATCTTTTTCACCCTCAGTGTGATCAGATTTGTCTTTCAGTTACAAATGCAAATATAATGAAACTTAGTAAAGAGTGGCGATATCAGATATATCAGCCACATATAGCTTCCACATGCAGCTACAGACACAGACACAGATGATTTAAGCTGGACCGGTTTAATTTTTGACTGGCTCTAGCCCCTCCCGGCCTCCTTCTCTAAGATCGAGTCTGGACTTGGACTGTCTCCTGGGATCTCCCTCTCGTTCTGAGAAACATGAATTCATGAGAAGAGCCTGAGATAAATGAGAGTCCGAGCCAGGGCTTTTCTCTGGAACAGGAGCCGGTCTGAGTCAGTGTTAGAACTTTGTTCCTGGAACAAAGTGATGTTGGTCAGAAACACCATCTGTCAGAGTTCAGAGACCGACGAGCTCACAGACAAACCTGTTACACCTGAGGGTTCAAAACCACCTGACGTCCTGGATCTCGGTTGAGTTTAGTCCCATTTCTATCAAAGACACTGTTCATGCTGCAAAATAATCTGCCAATTTTGTCAGATTTGGTCGAGAAAAGCGCGCAAGGGAGCAAAGAAGCACTAAAACGTGCATGAATATTGGTTCTGCTCATTACAAATGGAGAGAACTGCAGGACCAGCTCGGTCTTTGGACTCTCAACTGGCTCCTCAGCTTCTTGACAGGAACAAGTTGAGAGTAAATAATGTGTCAGCATGTTACTGAGGTGATTTGTTTTAGTTATTTAATTAGTTTCACAGATACATATTGTTATTTGCGTCATGCTAATGCTAAGGTAAGAGACGTGCTTGATGGCGTGCAGTGAAGTGGGAGGAACAAGGGAGGGTTTGTGAGAGTGAGGGGCGCCTTGGGAGGAGGAGCTAACAGTTCCATCTGAGCCAACTGCCTTTATCAGGGTTTAGCAAATCAGGTACAGCACCTGTAAATCCAGAAACCTGTAACCTGTAACAGAGCCCTCAGAACAAGTCCAAAAAACATGACAAAATATCAAAAACATTAATGATAAATGCCCCTTATTCACTGAAAATATAAAGGCTGATTTAGATTAAACACTTTATCAAAAAGAGGAACAGCTGCTCACTTTACACTAAACCTTTCTGTGATTGGTTTAAATAAATAATACTAAAAATGGGACTGGACTCAGACTTGTGCAGTGACTGTAAACTGTAAACGCACAACAGCCTAAGTGTTACACAAAGCTGTAAAGACAGATCTTCAGCCCAGGTCCGAGCGGTGCATCTGTGTTTGATACCTGTAGCAGGTGAAGTGCTTCAGTAGAAACATGAGAAAAGTGAACCTCACCTTGACCCCCTGGACGAGGCCATTCATGAGGAACGTGTGCTGAAGGAACGTCTCGTGAAGAACCTGCAACAAACACAAACGTGAGTTCAACTCTGTCTCCTTCAAACACTGACCTCCGTGAGTCTGGACCTGGTCTAAGACTGGACCTGGTCTAAGTCTGGACCTGGTCTAAGTCTGGACTAACTCTGTCTCCTTCAAACACTGACCTCCGTGAGTCTGGACCTGGTCTAAGTCTGGACTAACTCTGTCTCCTTCAAACACTGACCTGCGTGAGTCTGGACCTGGTCTAAGTCTGGACCTGGTCTAAGTCTGGACTAACTCTGTCTCCTTCAAACACTGACCTCCGTGAGTCTGGGCCTGGTCTAAGTCTGGACTAACTCTGTCTCCTTCAAACACTGACCTCCGTGAGTCTGGACCTGGTCTAAGTCCGGACTAACTCTGTCTCCTTCAAACACTGACCTCCGTGAGTCTGGACCTGGTCTAAGTCTGGACTAACTCTGTCTCCTTCAAACACTGACCTCCGTGAGTCTGGACCTGGTCTAAGACCGGACTAACTCTGTCTCCTTCAAACACTGACCTCCGTGAGTCTGGACCTGGTCTAAGACCGGACTAACTCTGTCTCCTTCAAACACTGACCTCTGTGAGTCTGGACCTGGTCTAAGTCTGGACTAACTCTGTCTCCTTCACAAACACTGACCTCTGTGAGTCTGGACCTGGTCTAAGACCTGGTCTAAAACTGACCTGATGTACAGGTAAATGAACCCAGGGCTAAGTCAGGTGTTTCTGTTACAGGTGTGTCTGTTACAGGTGTGTTGTAAGGTCTGGTGGTCTTACTGTGAGCATGGGAGTGGTGAGCAGACCCCAGGCGAAGAACTCCAGGAAGATGACCACCACAGCATGAGCCACTTTAGCTGGACCCCGCTGCAGGGAACATAAACAGAGGTCTGTATCAGAGGGAAATACCTCACTTCCTGTTAGACACACCTCACTTCCTCTCTGTGAAACTACAAAGCATCAGGATAAACCACTGATTATTTATGAACTCGCACAGAACAGGTTTGACTGTAGTTACATGTCAGTACTGTTAACTTCAGCCTCAGGACTCAGACTACGTCTCATTATTTTGTAATAAGAGGGAGATTAAATGTCTTTCTATGAAACTCTACTCATTTATTATTAAAGATTAACATGTACTGTCATTGCGTTTCTTCTTATTGTCCTCAGGTGTGAGTCTTTAAAAAGGTAAAGTAATTAAATGTATGTATTATGTAGATTACACAAGTACTACGACATAACCTTATAATTATTACCAAAATAACTAAATACGGTTGTAAACACTTGAAAAGTTACACGACATTATACAGTAATATTTACAACTTTACAAATAAATACCAGTTAATAATTAGCGTTTAAGAAGCTAAATATTACGATTTTAATGTCGATTTTTAGCGGAAGTTTTCTGTTGTTAAACCGAACGTGATGACGTAGTAACACATCGACGTTGTCAATTTTCTGTTTATGTTGAACCGGTTTAAATGATAGGTTTCTCGTGATTCTGATGAGTCTAAATTGTTCGAAGACTCTTTGGTGAGTCAGTAAAAGCCTCCGGGGGACGTCGGTGTTGTATATAACTCTGTTGGCAGTTTTAAAAGGTCTCCGAGAGTTTCCTTTCCGCGCAAAACTCTGATCTACCGTTAATTCAAAAGAGCCGCTAGCATTTACAATTAGCAGCTAATGTTTGTAGCATTCAGCAGATTTAAAAGTAATATATGTGCTTGTCAGGAGAGTACGAGGTCGTAGCAGGAGTGGGCGGTGTTTATAAAGTCAGTTACGGGCTGGTGTTAGCTCCTGAGCCGAGCTAAGTGGCTAACTCACCGAGCCGCGGACCAACATACTGTGGCCGGCCTCGGACGCTGGTTTCCCGCAGATCATTTCACATTTTGCCGTAACGCGGTCCTCCCCCGGTCCCCGCTGCTGCTCTTCCTCCAGTGTGTGCGGGGCTGTGGGATGGATAAATCCGGCTTTGCGGGGCACTTATCCGTCCTCCTGTCCTCTGAGTCAAACTGTGGAGCTGTGAGCAACTGAAGGAGGTTTGCTTTCTTTTCTCTGTCAAACAGTCCTTCACGGGTTTGTTCATCAGCGCGAGCCACACGGGCGGTGCTTAGGAGAAAAACCACACGGGCGGTGCTTGGACATTTACAGAAGCAAATTGTTTTTTTAAAGAAAAACGTAACTCTCATTCATTGAGACACCCAAACATGTGATCATGTGGCCTGCCCTTTATGTTGGTTCTGTGGAATATTCATAATTTATACTTACTTAACCTCGTGCAGCTTCTGAGATTCAGTGCAGTTCAGATAAATGTAAATCACTTGTACCTGTTCTATTGTCTGCTCTGATGTTCACTTTGTTCTATGGAGGTGTCTGCACCCGTCTGCACCTGTCTGCACCTGTCTGCGCTCATCTGCACCCGTCTGCGCTTGTCTGCACCTGTCTGCGCTCGTCTGCACCTGTCTGCGCTCGTCTGCACCTGTCTGCGCTCATCTGCACCCGTCTGCGCTTGTCTGCACCTGTCTGCGCTCGTCTGCACCTGTCTGCGCTCGTCTGCATCCGTCTGCACCTGTCTGCGCTTGTCTGCACCCGCCTGCGCTCATCTGCACCTGTCTGCACCCGTCTGCACCTGTCTGCGCTCGTCTGCACCCGTCTGCACCTGTCTGCGCTCGTCTGCATCCGTCTGCACCTGTCTGCGCTTGTCTGCACCCGCCTGCACCTGTCTGCGCTCGTCTGCATCCGTCTGCACCTGTCTGCGCTTGTCTGCACCCGTCTGCACCTGTCTGCGCTCATCTGCACCCGTCTGCGCTTGTCTGCACCTGTCTGCGCTCGTCTGCACCTGTCTGCGCTCGTCTGCACCTGTCTGCGCTCGTCTGCATCCGTCTGCACCTGTCTGCGCTTGTCTGCACCCGCCTGCGCTCATCTGCACCTGTCTGCGCTTGTCTGCACCCGTCTGCGCTCGTCTGCACCCGTCTGCGCTCGTCTGCACCTGTCTGCGCTCGTCTGCACCCGTCTGCGCTCGTCTGCACCTGTCTGCGCTCGTCTGCACCTGTCCTTGTGTTGTATAGAGTCAGTTTTCTTTCTGACGTGTACCTGCCGGGGTCTGCTGATGGAAATGATCTGGTCATTTACATTTGTTTTAATTACATTTACATTTATTAATTTATCAGACGCTTTTTTCCAAAGAAACTTACATTAAGGTTCCATTCACCAGTGTTACAGCTGGAACAACACTGGAGGCAAGGGGGGTTAAGTGTCTTGCCCAAGGACACAACGAACTGTGGGGAGAGCGGGAATCGAAGCGCCAACCTTCTGGTTGAAGGACGACCGCTCTACCCACTGAGCCACTGCGCCCCTAATGTTCAATATGCATTGTCTCCCTTTTCTTAAATGAATAACTGTAAACTGATCTCCTCAAAAAAAAAAACTTCTGTGCAAGAATTATGACCAATCTTTTCATTTCATTTAATCCTTGAGGCGCTAGGAGATACTCTAGTCTTTAATATCCCTGTGTCGTCGTTTGTCGACAACACTTTCCAATAAATGAAATACAAAATTTACAGTAAAAACACAATAAAACCAGAATAATAACAAGAAAATACAGTCAAACCCAAACCTAATGGTGTCACAGCCCTACGGAGTGTTAAAGGTCGGTCTGAATAAATACGTTGTGAGGCTGGATTTTAAAAAACTAAAGTGTGTGATGGTGCGCACACATTCCGATTATTTTAATGGAGTAACAGTTATGACCAACACCCTGCTTTATTAAACGCAAGTCAAGAGTAATACCAGACGATCTTTCACACAGAGTATATTTCAGAAATGACTTAAATGCTAATCATGAGAATATCTTTACTAAAAACTGCTGCTATCATCTGAACTAAAGACGGTAAAAAGAAAAGCCTTACACTCTTAGTAAAGTTTGTCCCGTAGGAAACAGACACAGCACAACACGATTCACACTCAGTGACACCAAAGACTCAGACTAGAATAAAAATAAATAAAACAGCAGTGGCTTGACCAGGGCCTTCTTTTCCGTCGTCGTATCTTCATCGAGCTGCTTCTGTTCAGAGCTGCTTAAACAGGAACAATCAGAATTATTTAAGGCTAGTGTTTAAAGGTTTCTTAAGTGGGTTGTGTTTTTTCCGAGCGGCCTGGTGGCAGTACGTTCAACCTGAAGGAAAAAACTCAAATGCACTAAACTGAGGATGTCTGGAATCTAACCAAATGTTTTCTGCTTTGTCAAACGATCTGGAATGATAAATGCTATTCAGACAGACTTGCAGTTGTGATTATTCTCGTGAGTTAGCTTCAGTTTCCAAACCAACAGACAATACAGAATGTACGAACACTCTCCACAAAAGCTCTGTTTTGACTTCTGTTCTGTGTTGATCCCACTTTAACTTGTGATCTAAGGCCACACCCAGGGACAGACTCACTGATGGTGTCTCCTGTGTCTCAGATGGATTTAAGAGGAGAACAGGACTGTGTCTCCCCCGGAGCAGACTCGGAGCTCGGTGGGTAGAGTGACCGTCCTTCGACCGGCGGGTGGGCGGTTCGATCCCCGCTCGAAACATCCCAAACATAACATCTGCTCTCCCCACAGTTCATACTGTCGTTGTGTCCTTGGGCAAGACACTTAACCCACCTTGCGTCCAGTGTTGTTCCAGCTGTAACACTGGTGAAGAGCTTTGAGTGCCTACTGTAGGTGGAAAAGCACTCTATAAATAAAAAAATAAAAAGCTCTATCATCAGCTACGTGTTTAGGATGAGAATATACTGTCTGCAGAAGAGTTAACAGTCCGGCTGTGTCTCTATATGTTTTTAATCATTCTTTCAAAACACTCCATGACCAAAGTTATGCGACAGGAATGATGTTTTCCACGTGTGTGGTCCAGGGAAAACTGAAACTGTCATCAGGGCCAAGACTCTTTCATCAATTTAGTTTTTTTAAGGAAATAAACAAAAGCTGTTATAAAAATATGACCCTTTCTCTTTTTTGCAGCTGATTTAGAGATTGATGCCTTTAAAAGAGTAAATAGTGTTCTTCCAATGATCTTTCACCAACACATACAAACGTATGAACAGTAAAGATGGATTTTTTTAACCTAAAACAGGGATTATAAAGACAGTACAATTAGGAGCTTAGCTTTAAAAGAAAGACACTTCTTAAGGGACAGATAGTTAGATAGAATCACAGACGATGGACTTTATTTCACAGACGTTTAGATCCAGACACATTCTGGAGCAGAATCCTCCATCACCTGTAGTATATCTTAGCACCTGGTTGGTAATGACCCTTTGTAAAGAAAAGTATTAGAAAACTCATCCAAACCCCGCCCTAACTGTGTGTAACAGTCTTCAAATCAAACACTCTCCTGTTTCCTGAAATGTGTCTGTTATAATTCCTTTATTTGACCTTTAACATTAAACTGTCCTGACCCTGGACCAGTTTAGGCTCTAACCCGCTGTAAACCCACCCCTGAGGAGGAACCCGAACGACACAAAAACACAAAGTTAAACCACAGAAAAGCTTTGTAGAAAACCACAAAACAAAGCCTAAAGTGAAAGGATAATGAGTTTTGAACAGAAACTAATGAGACTTCTGGTTTGGGCCTTTCATAATAAAAGTCATGCAGCAGTTTGTTGTTCAGGTGTTGAGTCAGGCCGCTGTCACAGAGGCTGCCGTTGGATAGTTCTGTGGTAAACCTAGAGCTCTCACCACAAACGGCTGCTTGGGACTTGTGCTGAATCTTTTTAAAACCTGTCACTGAAGCCACAGCAGCTCCTCGAACAGCACCTTCCATTCAGCTGAGAAGCTCTGTCTGAGGACTCCTCATCTTCTCTCAAACCTGACCAAAAAGTCATGGCACGTGCTTTAGAGATCACTCAAACAAGATCATAACAGAATGAGCTTTATATTGTGAGTCCTAAGAATTAAGATTTAAAAACATAAATAAGTGACCAAGCCTGAGCTTACACTGTAAATATAAATGAATAGGACAGAGTCACGTGTAGACTCTAATAGAGATTTATTCTGTCGTCTGTTCTTTGTTCAGTCCTCCTCTGCCCTGGACCTGGGGTCAGCGCGCTCCTCACAGTGTTCCTCCTCCTAATAAAAACAAACAGTTCCATCTTAAATAACCACCATCATTCTGCTCAACTGGACCTTTCAGAAAAGAGCATTCAGCTGGACCACATCAGGAGACGGCAGATTAAAGCTCAAAAGAATAAATATGAATGAAAAGGGAAGAATAGCTCAGAACATTATAGACTTAACCTTCCTTTTTTGTCACAGAACCAAAAGCATGAGGTGCTCTGTGTGTTGGGCTGTAATACTGCAGTAGTGTTGACCTACTGACCTTCAGCTGCTCCTGGTCTCGGTCGCTGGTCACTGAGGTTGTCCTGGTCACTCTGTATCCTCTGCTGGAGCACCTGGCGGATCCTTTCCATCTGAGATGTCTCAGTGACCAGTTGGCTGTCCTCCTCGGAGATGGCCTTCAGCTGCTCCAGCTGCTGGAGTTGGTCATTATTCTGGCTCCTGAGCTTCTTCAGCTCTGTGCAAACCCGTGTGAAGCTCAGCTGGACGACACTGTCATTTAGCTCCTGCAGCCACTGATTCTCCTGCTCCAGTTGTTTGAGGAGGCACTGGATGTGTTTCAGTCTGTCCTCCCTCTGCTCCATCGTGTTCTCCTCCAGAGTCTGAGTCTGTTCCGTCACAAAAGACACAACTCCTGAGCCTTTTACTTTAAACACTTTTCAATTTTCTGACGTTGTTTACATTTGATTTTAAAATAGAAGATATTAGAACTACAAAAAAACAAAGACAGATTTGAAACATTACTGTGTTACCATGGCAACAGTAAACACACCTGACGGCAACGTTTTAGACCAGAAACATGTTTTTACTGTGTTTAATCTTCTTTGTGAGAACCAGGTAAACGTCACGTCCGCTGAAAGAGCGCAGGAGCAGAACATGAACTTAGACATAACTGGATTCTGCAGCTGGGACCTTGTCCTGGGGGGGGGGAGTGTGTGACAGATACAGCCTTCACTGCACGATGTCTGTCAAGGTTCTCAGTCATCCAGGACATCTTGAAAAAAAGGTTCAAGTAAAAGCATCTGGAGTCAGTTTTTAGAATTGATAAAGTCTCTTGGATTTACTGCATGATATAAAATCTCATGTCTTGTTTACTTCTCTAAGAAAACCTCATCCTGTTCCTTTGTTACATGTCGTCTTTGATTCATTTTTGCAACAATTAAACCTGACCATTCATTTTTAAATTGTACGCTGTCTCTGTGATCTTTCTGGAGAATATGGATAAAGAGTTGTTATAACACCTTTTAATTGACTGTACAGGCAACCGTGGAGAATTCTAAATTCTGCACATCAGGAGTCAGAGCCTCAGTCTGATATTTATTTATTTTTATTGAAGAAAAGAAAACGATAGAAAGGAAGTGTTTGTCAGTCAGGTGTTGACGGAAGAGATGTGTTTTCAGGTGTTTTTTAAAGATAGCTACAGAATGTGCTGATCTTGTAGCAGCAGTAGATCATTCCACCTCTGGCTCTGTTCTGTGGAACAGAGCCAGAGAAGGTACGTGAGAGGGATTTTTTACCTTTTTGGGTGAGGGTGTGGAGCCAAGTTAATTTGTCGGGAACACAGGAAATATATATTTCCCCACCAAAGGTTAATGTCTGTTTTTAAACATTTTTAACTCTGATTTATCACTCCTGTAGAATTGTCCACTATTTTGTTAAAATGGCATCATTAAGACAAAAAGCTATAAGGCAATCTTCATAACAAAAAACAGTATGTTCCTTAAACCTTTTTCCTTCTTGATGCTGTGGAAATACTTTCCACAGCATATTTTACAAAATCAAACATCTACAACTAGAAGCAGATAAGACTATTGTCTCCTTTGATGTCACATCATTCTTTACCTGCACACTACTTATTTCCAGTTCAGAGGTACCTTCTACAAAAACACGGCTGTGCCATGGGTCACCTGTCTCTGATTGTGGCTCACCTGTTCATGGAGGAAGTAGAGAACAGAGCTCTGGTCTCTTTCTCAGGTGCAGTGTCCAGTCACTGGTTCAGATACGTTGATGACACGTGGGTCAAAATCAGAACCAGGAAGTAGAAGCCTTCACAGAACGCATCAAAGCAGTGGACAAGAACATCAAGTTCACCTGTGAAGATGCCACAGACAACCGCCTGGCTTTTTTAGACTGTGCAGTGGTTATTTGTGAGAACAGGACTCTCCAAGTAGAAGTTTATAAGAAGCCAACACAAATCAATATTTACTGTTTGATTCTCACCAGCCTCTGCAGCACAACCTCAGAAGGTAAACGGAAAGAAGAACAACACATCTGTAAAGCCCTGAGAGACTGTGGATACTCCAGATGGACTTTCAACAAAACCAAGAGGACACAGAAACCAAACAGACAGGAACCAGAGACAAAAGGGAAGGGTGTCGTTATCCCTTATGTGTCTGGTTTATCTGAAAAACTTAAAAGGATTTTCTACAAACACAACATTCCAGTCCACTTTAAACCAGGGAACACTCTGCGTCAGAAACTGGTCCATCCTAAAGACGAGACCCCCACAAACAGAGTAATGTAGTTTATACAGTTCAGTGAAGAGTGCAGAGACAGTTATGTTGGACCTGAGTCTGCAGTCCACCTCCACCTCAAAGAGAGAGGACAGTCCTTTGAGGAGGTGGCCACAGATTCATGTTGCCTAAGTGTTTTGAACTCTAAAACAAAAGAGCTTCACCCTGGAACAACACCACCTGAATGGAACAGTGTCACTAACGACTCTCCTGAGACTTAATGACTCTAACATCAGGAGTCACTCTGTCCTTTCAGAGCTAACGACTATGAGACCAGAACAGTCTGGTCCAATCAGGTTTAGTTTCAGGTTAAACTCCTTCTTCTAGAGATAAAGCTCCCCCCTTTTTTACAGTTGATTTCAGAATTGATAAAGTTTCTTGGAATTAGAGACGAAACGTCTTCACCTTGAAAACTGAGTCCAGATGCTTTTACTTCAACCTTTTTTTCCAAGATGACTTCCCCTAAATATTTTCTGTGTTCCTCCAGCTTTACAAATTAAACACTGATTATATGGTATAATTAACTTCTAATAAATATCAGTTTGTATTTAGTGCAACTCAGTTTTTTTTAGTCTACCAAGCTTTGACCCTGAAGACAGGTTTAAAATAGAAAACCGTAGATATTCGTAGACTCTGACGTAAACTCGTGCTTTTATTCTGAAGGCCTCACTTCCGGTTCTCTGTCGGTAGCCGGCGTTAGCTTCACGGCGTTTACCGGGGCTTCAACGCGGATCAATCCCAGCCGCGGCGACAGTGATCGGCTTCGTCCCGCGGCTCTGTGATCGGTTTTCGGTGAGTAACGGAGGCACGCGACCCACCCAGCCCCGATGCGCGCGCTCTTTTAGCGCCGTTAGCTGCGGTTAGCTCCCGGGCTTTAGCTTCCCGTGCTAACAACACGGCTAACTCCCGCTCCTTTGTTCAACACCGCCGTTTTTCCTCCACAGCGCTGCAGGTTTGGTAAATACAGCAGAAATACAGAAATTCAGGCGCAGTGTGGCTACGGTGTAACGGCCGCACGAGCCCGGTTTATCGGGGAATAAGGGGAGTGGACACGGGGATAGGTTTGTGTTGGAGTTAATGAGAAATGTGACCTTCTGCAGAGCAACACAAACCCGATGTGACAGCAGCAGACCCACCTCCAAAAACAGGTGAGGTCCTGGAAAAAACCTGGAACACTGTGGGTTAGGTCCTGGAAAAGTCATGGAAACGCGATAACAATGGGTTTTGAAGGGATTCGTTGTGTTTTTGAGAGTTGTACGGTTTGACTGCAGTAGGGTTTTAGTGTGTTTTAACTCAGGTCTGAGGTGAGGAAGGTTACGTTATATTTAACTTTTAAAAAATTGCTGTGATGTAATTTGGAGCTAAAACAGGATCTAGACCGTAATTAGTTACATTTTTTATTTTTTTAAGAAATGCTATGTTTTTAGGACAAAAAAGACAAACTGTAAACTTAAAAATGCAAACGCACTGTGCTCCTCTGTGGCTCACCTGGTGGGGCATTGACTCAGGAGACCCGGGTTTGACTCACTACTGTCCAATTAAATATTATCAAAAAGGCCCAAAAATGTTTCTTTAAAAATACAAACTAAAAATATATATAATAATTACAAAGATATAACCATTTTGTATAAACAAATGTATTTAAATGTTTTTGTAAAACCAAAACTGCAAAGAAAACAATACTCATACATACATAATTTATGTTTTTGCTTCCTTTCCTTCGTTTCACAAATTGGATTTTGTCACAGATGACATTTTTAATATAAAGTTAAAGATTTCTTTTTGCAGTTACAGATGTTCTTTTGTTTTGTGACAGATGTGTTTTGGCTGAAACGAGACGCCTCCTGCTCTTTAGAACAGAATATTTCTTTATTGTACATTGAACAACAAAACCAGTTGCAGTCTTTAGCTGCAAATGTAGTAAAAAGCTTTTTAAAATTATTTTTAGGGATTTTGACCTTTTTATTTGACGTTAGTGTAGACGGTCAGAATCGAACCCAGGTCTCCCAAGTCTGTGGTATGCGCTCCACCAGGTGAGCCGCTGAGGCAACTCAATAAAATATTTTTATACTCAGGCTCAAACAGAGATGTGTACAGCTCAAACAGAGACGTGTACAGCTCAAACAGAGACGTGTACAGCTCAAACAGAGACGTGTACAGCTCAAACTGAGACGTGTACAGCTGAAACAGAGGCGTGTAACGGAGGCGCTGTAACGGAGGCGCTGTAACGGAGGCGTGTAACAGAGGTGTACAGCTGAAACAGAGGCGTGTAACGGAGGCGTGTAACGGAGGTGTACAGCTGAAACAGAGGCGGTGTAACGGAGGCGTGTAACGGAGGCGTGTAACAGAGGTGTACAGCTAAAACAGAGGTCTGTAACGGAGGCGCTGTAACGGAGGCGTGTAACAGAGGCGTGTAACAGAGGTGTACAGCTGAAACAGAGGTGTGTAACGGAGGCGCTGTAACGGAGGCGTGTAACGGAGGCGTGTAACAGAGGTGTACAGCTGAAACAGAGGTGTGTAAAGGAGGCGTGTAACGGGGGCGTGTAACGGGCGTAACGAGGCGTGTAACAGAGGCGTGTAACAGAGGTGTACAGCTGAAACAGAGGTGTGTAAAGGAGGCGTGTAACGGAGGCGTGTAACGCAGGTGTGTAACGGAGGCGTGTAACAGAGGCGTGTAACAGAGGCGTGTAACAGTGGCGTGTAACAGAGGCGTGTAACAGAGGCGTGTAACAGAGGCGTGTAACAGAGGCGTGTAACAGAGGCGTGTAACAGAGGCGTGTAACAGAGGTGTACAGCTGAAACAGAGGTGTGTAACGGAGGCGTGTCCAGCTGAAACAGAGGAAAGTGTGAACTGAAGTTTGTTTGAATGTTGTCTGTGGAGGAGCAGCAGACTGTTCTTCTGCAGGAGTCTGAGGAAACCTGTTGCTGTGGTGTATGTTTGCAGCTGTGTCTGTGGCTGCACCTGCTCCACATTCTTTATCTGTTGAAGGAGTTATTTCCCATCAGCCCTCTCTGTCTCTGACCTTGGACCAGTGTCTGTCTTTATCAGCCGTTAGTTTCATACACTGTCAGAGATTATAAAAATAACATTATTACCAGGGCCTTACTTGATAGATGAAACCTTCTCGGATAATGGACAAATTTATTTTTACTTTCAAGATTCAAGATTTTTATTCGTCACATACAAAATTATATACAGCATATAACCCTACATAGGACATATATAACCAGCAGTGAAATGTGAGTCAGGTCCGCTCCATGGACAGTGCAATTATTAAGGAAAACAACACAGATGAAAATATACATAAATGTAGCTATGTAAGAATGAAATAAAAGTAAACAATAAAAAATATAAGAATAGAATATAAAAAATGTGTGTTGTGGAATTAAATATAGAACGCAAAATAATGTACATGAATGTAAACTGTAGACTTAAATATTAAAATGTACAGGGATGTACAATGTGCATATATGCATTTAGCTGTGGTCTTAAATATTAAGATACACAGGAAGGTGCAGGAAGCAAATGTGCAAAACAGGGTGACACTGTCAGTGTGTCAATGTGAGGTAGTGAATAAAGTAAAAAGATAAAGTGGACATTAAATGCAGGCATGAGGATGTTAAAAAGCTGGTTTAGAGTTCAAGAGCCTTGACTGTCTTGACTGGAGCTGTTCCCATACCACACAGAGATACATTGAGTCAATATACTTTCTATAGCTCCAGAATAGAAAGTTTTCAGGATTGCTGGTGAGACCCTGAATTTCCTCAGCTGTCGCAGATAGTACAGTCTTTGCCTGGCTTTATTTACCTGAGTTTGAGTGTGAGTAGTCCAAGTCAGGTCCTCAGAGATGTTTACACCAAGGTACTTGAAGCTACTCACCCTCTCCACAGGGGTCCCGCCTATTGTAAGAGGAGTGTAGGGCTGCTGCTGCGTCTTCCTGAAGTCTACAATAAGTTCTTTTGTTTTGCTCATATTCAGAGAGAGACAGTTGTCCTGGCACCATGATGTTAATTTCTCTACCTCATCCAAGTACGCGGTCTCATTATTGTTGTGAATGAGGCCCAGAACCACAGTATCATCAGCGAATTTGATAATGGATGTGGAGCTGTGCGAGGACACGCAGTCGTGTGTGTAGAGAGAGTAGAGCAGGGGACTCAGGACACAGCCCTGTGGGGCTCCTACGTTCAGTGTGATGGAGCTGGAGGTGTACTGGCCTAGTTTCACCACTTGAGGTCTGCCGGTGAGGAAATCAAGGATCCAGTCGCAGAGTGAAGGGTTCAGTCCGAGATCTATGAGTTTGGAGGATAGCTTTATGGGGACTATAGTATTAAAAGCTGAGCTATAGTCAATAAATAGCAGTCTTACATAGTTCCTGTTATTGCTGTCAATGTGTGAGAGAGAAGAGTACAGGATGTGAGAGATGGCATCATCTGTGGATCTGTTTGGGCGATAAGCAAACTGAAGGGGGTCCAAAGTATCCGGGATGGAGGAGCAGATGACGTTTTTAACCAGTCCCTCAAAGACCTTCATGACTATTGATGTGAGGGCAACTGGACGATAGTCATTTAGACAAGAGGGTTTATTGTTTTTAGGCACAGGGATGATGACCGATTTTTTGAATGAGGTGGGAACCACCGCTGTGGCAAGAGACTCATTAAAAATGGATGTAAACAAACCAGCGAGCTGATCAGCGCAGGACCGCAGAACACGGCCAGAAATCCCATCAGGTCCAGCTGCTTTCCTTACATTCACTCGCTTTAGTGCCCTCCGAACATCGTCCTCCGTCACGGTGATCACATGATGATCGCTGCTCTGACTGCTGCTTCCTGACGCGTTGATCGGCAGACTCGTACTGCTTTGATTGCTTTCAAAGCGGCCGTAGAAAGTGTTTAGCTCGTCAGCCAGCGACGGATCTGCTCTCACCTCTGTAGAGGATTTATTTCCAAAGTCACAGATGGTCCTTAGTCCTTGCCACATGCGTCGGGAGTCATTTAGCTGGAAATGTGACTCTATGTAAGGTTTACCTTTACTGTAAGGTTATAATTTATTAGTGTTTATAGGATTTATTTTATTTATCTACTTATTTTTTTTATACTGGGGATGTTAATGACCGTATTAGTTTGTTCCTTGGAGCTCCGTTTATTTTAAAATTAAAGCAGTCTTTTTTCCACAGAACGGGGGCCCCTCACCTCGGGGGCCCCTGAGCAGCAGCACTGGCTGATGCTACGTCTCTAAAAAGAAGGCTGTATAAATGTAAAAAGTAACCTATTTTCGATTCATTGATCTATTAGTGGATGAATAAAAGCTATAATAGAAACATAAGAGAAGCAGGTCCTGGATCAGCTGCTGTCTGAGCGAGAACACAGCCAAAAAAACACAGGAAGACAAAAAGCACTGACGCCGTCCAAGGTCATAGTTCACCCTTAACACTGTCAAAGGTTTAATCCACGGTTTTCCAGACTTTCAAACACAAACTCCAGATGTTTAACTCTGATTTTAGTGATTGGCATTTCACTCTGTGCCTTAAACCTGAGGAGGAATGCACTGTGACCTCTGCCTTTGTGCCTGTGAATAAAGGCTCAAAAGACTTAGACCTGCTGTAGACCTGGTTTGGACCTGGTTTGGACCTGGTTTAGACCTGGTTTGGACCTGGTTTTGTGAGGACTGTATAAAACACTATTGTCTGTCTGTTCCAGGTTGGACGGTGTCTCTGTTGGGTCTGGTCGGTCTCTCTTCAGGATTTGGTCTGAATGCCTCCTGCTCTGGACCTGATCTGACTCTTCTCCTCCTCTTCCTCCTCCCTGCCCCTGTTCTGTCCCCCTCTGCCCTTTCCTGTCCTCCTTGACCCCCCCTGAAGCCCCCTGTTCCTCCTGAGGTGTCCCACTGCTCGAGGTGGATGAATGAAGACCCCTTTCAAGAACCCCTCAGTCCCCAGGCCGCACGCCGACCGAGGTGAGGCTCACTCTGAGAGATGACTTCACCTGCATTCTTTCCTCACCTGTACACTGAACTATAGAGATCCTCCAGTGTGTAACATGTCCCACTAAACCTCCTCTGTCTGGGAAACATTAATATAAAGGAAAAAGAAGACTGTTCACTTTTATTTAGTGACAAGCTTCCGTATCTAGCGAGCAGGAAAATGGATATTAACAGAGCTTAGTTTATGCAGTCTATAAATAATATACACGCCATTAATACAAGTAAATAAATTAATTAATAAACACATTTGTCAGAACAAATAAATTTAAATACACTTTATCCAAAGGCTTTCTTGACGAGCGCGACTCGACGAGTCATTATTGTATTAATATTGTTTATTAATAAGTTAATAAGAACAAATTATTGAACACAAAGTAATTAACCAGGTCTAAATCCATCAGAGGAATATTTATTGGGGATTTTATGTAAACGTTGTTAATATCCACTTATTCAACGTACCTAGCCTTATAAGAAAATTAAATATGTAAACACATTATTATTATAAACTTACAAATGGACAAACATTAGCCTATATTTTAAATAAATATGGGGACAGTTGGAACTGATTTTTGGGACGGTACTGGGACTGTGATGAAACAAGTCTGGAGCCCTGTTGAGAAGGCCACATGGATAATTAGCATAAATGAATACAGTGAATATAATTTCTGTTGAACATGTAACTCTCATGTCTCTGTAACTACCTCAGACTCAGGTGACGTCTCTGTACACGTCCAGCCTTATGTGTTTCTGCGTCAGTGCTGCCATCTTGGATTGCAATTGATGAGATTGTACTTATTTGAACTAAAACAAAAAGGAAAACTGGAGCTGTAGTTATTTAAAGGTTATTATATAACCTTTATTAACCTGGACTAGGACGAGTCAGGCCTGGGTCAGAGGCTGTTTGAGATCTTTTGTGGCCGGTGTAGACGACAGTCAGTGTGAACAGAGAATAAGGTTTATTAAGTGGATCTAAATGAACTGTTTTCTTTTATTCCAGGACATTCAGGAGTCTCTGCAAACATGATGAAGAAGAAGAACCCTCACAAGTCAGTCCTTCTCACTTTCCTCTTGTATATTTTTGTACAAAAGCATTTGCAAGTGCAGAGGTCTGTGTGTAATCATGTGTGCAAATGTGACACCGCTCTGGGGCCCGTAATGAGACGTATGTAAAACCCTGAAAATGAAAGTACATCCTTCACACATCTGTCTTTACCCACATCTACAACTCACTCACTCTTTTATAAACCTGTTCTTTACACGTTTATCAAAGACCAGACTCTGACCAGGTCTTCTGTGTCCCTCAGGAAACAGAAGACCAGCGTTGGTCCAAGTAAAACCCTGTCTCCGCCTCCAAGGACCATCGTGGGCTTTAGGATCCAACACATCTGGAAGGAAGGCAGTAAGTCCTGGTTTAGTCCTGGTTCAGTCCTGGTTTACACCTGGATTAGGCCTGGTTTAGACCTGGTTTAGTCCTGGTTTAGACCTGGTTTAGTCCTGGTTTAGACCTGGTTTAGACCTGGTTTAGTCCTGGTTTAGACCTGGTTTAGTCCTGGTTTAGACCTGGTTTAGTCCTGGTTTAGACCTGGTTTAGACCTGGTTTAGACCTGGTTTGGTCCTGGTTTGGTCCTGGTTTAGTCCTGGTTTAGTCCTGGTTTAGACCTGGTTTAGTCCTTGTTTAGACCTGGTTTAGTCCTGGTTTAGACCTGGTTTAGTCCTGGTTTAGACCTGGATTAGTCCTGGTTTAGTCCTGGTTTAGTCCTGGTTTAGTCCTGGATTAGTCCTGGATTAGTCCTGGTTTAGACCTGGTTTAGTCCTGGTTTAGACCTGGTTTGGTCCTGGTTTAGACCTGGTTTAGTCCTGGATTAGTCCTGGATTAGTCCTGGTTTAGACCTGGTTTAGACCTGGATTAGACCTGGATTAGTCCTGGTTTAGTCCTGGTTTAGTCCTGGTTTAGTCCTGGTTTAGTCCTGGATTAGACCTGGATTAGTCCTGGTTTAGACCTGGTTTAGTCCTGGTTCAGTCCTGGTTTACACCTGGTTTAGTCCTGGTTCAGTCCTGGTTTAGACCTGGTTTAGTCCCGGGTTTGACCCGGTTTAGACCTGGTTTAGACCTGGTTTAGTCCTGGTTTAGACCTGGTTTAGTCCTGGTTTAGACCTGGTTTAGACCTGGTTTAGTCCTGGTTTAGACCTGGTTTAGTCCTGGTTTAGACCTGGTTTAGACCTGGTTTAGACCTGGTTTGGTCCTGGTTTAGTCCTGGTTTAGTCCTGGTTTAGACCTGGTTTAGACCTGGATTAGTCCTGGTTTAGTCCTGGTTTAGTCCTGGTTTAGTCCTGGATTAGTCCTGGATTAGTCCTGGTTTAGACCTGGTTTAGTCCTGGTTTGGTCCTGGTTTAGTCCTGGATTAGTCCTGGATTAGTCCTGGTTTAGACCTGGTTTAGTCCTGGTTTGGTCCTGGTTTAGACCTGGTTTAGTCCTGGTTTAGACCTGGATTAGACCTGGATTAGTCCTGGTTTAGTCCTGGTTTAGTCCTGGTTTAGTCCTGGATTAGACCTGGATTAGTCCTGGTTTAGACCTGGTTTAGTCCTGGTTTAGTCCTGGTTTAGACCTGGTTTAGTCCTGGTTTAGTCCTGGATTAGACCTGGATTAGTCCTGGTTTAGACCTGGTTTAGACCTGGTTTAGTCCTGGATTAGACCTGGATTAGTCCTGGTTTAGACCTGGTTTAGTCCTGGTTTAGACCTGGTTTAGTCCTGGATTAGACCTGGATTAGTCCTGGTTTAGTCCTGGATTAGACCTGGATTAGACCTGGATTAGTCCTGGTTTAGTCCTGGTTTAGTCCTGGTTTAGTCCTGGCTTAGACCTGGTTTGGTCCTGGTTTAGTCCTGGTTTAGACCTGGTTTAGTCCTGGTTTAGACCTGGATTAGTCCTGGTTTAGTCCTGGTTTAGTCCTGGATTAGTCCTGGATTAGACCTGGTTTAGTCCTGGTTTAGTCCTGGATTAGTCCTGGTTTAGACCTGGTTTAGTCCTGGTTTAGTCCTGGTTTAGACCTGGTTTAGACCTGGTTTAGACCTGTTTTAGACCTGGTTTAGTCCTGGTTTAGACCTGGTTTAGTCCTGGTTTAGTCCTGGTTTAGACCTGGTTTAGACCTGGTTTAGACCTGGTTTAGTCCTGGTTTAGTCCTGGTTTAGTCCTGGTTTAGACCTGGTTTAGACCTGTTTTAGACCTGGTTTAGTCCTGGTTTAGTCCTGGTTTAGTCCTGGTTTAGACCTGGATTAGTCCTGGATTAGTCCTGGTTTAGACCTGGTTTAGTCCTGGTTTAGTCCTGGTTTAGACCTGGTTTGGTCCTGGTTTAGTCCTGGTTTAGTCCTGGTTTAGACCTGGTTTAGTCCTGGTTTAGTCCTGGTTTAGTCCTGGTTTAGTCATGGTTTAGTCCTGGTTTAGTCCTGGTTTAGTCCTGGTTTAGACCTGGTTTAGACCTGGTCTTTATTGACCCTGTTCTGATCCAGGTAAGTCGTCCCAGTGGAAGGGGACGGTTCTGGACCAGGTCCCGGTGAACCCTTCTCTGTATTTGATCAAATACGACGGCTTTGACTGCATCTACGGCCTCGAGCTGTTCGGAGACGACCGGGTCATCGGGCTCGAGGTCCTGCCCGACCGAGTGGGTAAGAACCACACAGAACCTCCTTTTCTGATCCGTGTTAATGGTACAATATATATTTTTAAATTAATCTCAAGTGTTTCTGACTGACCCCTGTGTCGGTCTCCAGCCCCCGCTCGAGTGTCGGACTCGCTCCTCGCCGACACCATGATCGGGAAAGCTGTGGAGCACATGTTTGAGACGGAGGAGGGTCCCAAAGAGGAGTGGAGGGGCATGGTCCTGGCCCGCGCCCCCATCATGACCTCCTGGTTCTACATCACCTACGAGAAAGACCCGGTTCTCTACATGTACCAGCTGCTGGACGACTACAAGGAGGGGGACCTGAGGATCATGCCCGACTCCAGTGAGGACTCAAGACTGGACCGAGACCAGGACTGGGTTTAGGGAGTGGGACCTAAAAACTGGACGACATCCATGAGTAGACAGGGTTTAGGACAAGAGAGGACCTGGGGATCACGACCACTGGACTAGACTGGACTAGACTAAACCAGGACGAGGACTGGATTTGACCAGGACCAGGACTGGACTAAACCAGGACCAGGACTGGACTGCAGTCCTGTTTTGTAACTGCCTTCTTGTGTGTGTCCAGACGAGGGCGGCGTTGAGCGCGAGCCTGGGGAGGTGGTGGACAGTCTGGTGGGGAAACAGGTGGAGTACGCCAAAGAGGACGGAGGGAAGCGCTCGGGGATGGTCATCCACCAGGTCGAGGCCAAACCCTCCGTCTACTTCATCAAGTTCGATGACGACTTCCACATCTACGTCTACGACCTCGTCAAGACCTCCTAAACCTCCTAAAACCTGAGAAAGTCTGGACTGAGACCCGGTTTGAGCTCGACTCTGAGAGAAAAAGAGCCTCTGTTCTGCTTTAGCTCAAATTATCTCCTGTTTTCAATGTCTCAACTAGCTTTTATTTAGTTTTTAAAGTGACAAAACTTATCAAAACAAAAATATGAAGCACTTTTAGCTGATACATTTTAATTCCAGATCCACAGAAACAGTCGCACTTCCTGTTACAAAGTGATGTAATACAGTAACACTCATATATACTGCCCTAATATACAGTTCCCTTAACTCTGTACTTGGATATTTGGACCTTTTCTCTTTTTTTGCTTTAGTTTTCACACTACTCACACTTTGGAGCGATAGTTTCAGAAGCAGGTTTAGAGAAACCTCGACCTGTGTCAGTGATAATAAATTACAAACCGAAAACAACAGTGTGTGTGATTTAAAGAGGATTTACAAATGTACGACAATCAGGCTCCAAATAATGCCACATGTTTATTTTAGAAAGTGATTCAGAAATTATTAACGCTTGCTTTTTGGGTCATATTTTGGGCTGTTTTAGTTATTTTTCTGCTGTTGAATAATCTGAAAAACTAGATTAGACTTGAACAATAACTTCTCTTTGAGCAGAATAGAGGCTCTTAAAAAAAATCTCTTTTCTTTGGGATTTTCCCTTGTTTCCAAGCTCTGACGTTGAACAAAGAGGCTCAAATGTGATTGGTTAACGACTCTGATCATGTGACTTTTCTCCTGAGACCCCCAGAGACTTTTAACAATGAACAGTAAAAGGGTTAATGAAGGAAAACAGGGACCAAAAAAACAAACGACTGCTGCTGCTTTGAATACATTTCCCATGAGGCTCCAACCCGATGCCCTTTTATGGAAACGTCCTCTGAAAGGAGCGTCCTGATTGGTCGGATTCAGTTCTGGTTCATTTTTATTTTGTTTTTAAACGCTGTAAAAGTTTGTACATCTTTTTCTATTTTTGTTCTGAAGAAAAACTGGTTTGTTACAGTTCTCGTCAAAGTGCTTTCATCTCTGAATTTAGATTTTCTGTTTGGTTTTAAGATGAGATTTTATATAACGCTATAACCTAAAGTACAATCGATGCTACAAAGTGTGGGTCGGACGACGGTCTGCTCAGCTGGGCCGCTAGCTTCACGTTAGCTTGGTCCATCCCCCGCTTCTCAACTGTTCAGGACGTGTACAAGAATAATGTCACAGCGTCTGTCCGTCCCACACTTTCTAGCACCAGTCTTTGTAACTGTCACAGAACAACAGAACTTAACGCTTTGTCCAAATATGGTCGTTCTTCCTGGTACCAGAATGCAAGATGGTGGCTCTTCTGTTTTTCAATTAAACTGGATTTTATTTTGTCCAAACCAGAAAGAGATAAAGTGTAATCCTCCAAATCCACTTAATACATGGAATATACTGGTTTAGTCCTGGTTTAGTCCTGGTTTAGATCTAGGTTTAGATCTAGGTTTAGTCCTGGTTTAGTCCAGGTTTAGTCCTGGATTAGTCCTGGTTTAGTCCAGGTTTAGTCCTGGTTTAGTCCTGGTTTAGTCCTGGTTTAGACCTGGTTTAGTCCTGGTTTAGACCTGGTTTAGTCCTGGTTTAGTCCTGGTTTAGACCTGGTTTAGTCCTGGTTTAGACCTGGTTTAGTCCTGGTTTAGACCTGGTTTAGATCTGGTTTAGACCTGGTTTAGTCCTGGTTTAGATCTAGGTTTAGTCCTGGTTTAGACCTGGTTTAGTCCTGGTTTAGACCTGGTTTAGTCCTGGTTTAGACCTGGTTTAGTCCTGGTTTATATCTGGTTTAGTCCCGGTTTGGTCCTGGTTTAGTCCTGGTTTAGACCTGGTTTAGTCCTGGTTTATATCTGGTTTAGTCCCGGTTTAGACCTGGTTTAGTCCTGGTTTAGACCTGGTTTAGTCCTGGTTTATATCTGGTTTAGTCCCGGTTTGGTCCTGGTTTAGACCTGGTTTAGTCCTGGTTTAGACCTGGTTTAGTCCTGGTTTAGATCTAGGTTTAGTCCTGGTTTAGTCCTGGTTTAGACCTGGTTTAGTCCTGGTTTAGATCTAGGTTTAGTCCTGGTTTAGTCCTGGCTTATTAAACCTTACTAGTGGATATAAGAGACTACATTTCCTTCTTGGACTCTGATTGGCCGGTCTGACTGTGGGCGGGTTCTGATTGGTTTGTAAATCCTGTTGCATGCCTTTCTCCTGTATTTCCTGTAAATCTGTGAGCTGCATGTTCTGTCTGTGTTTATTTCGGTAGGTTTTTGTCTCGTGGAGATTATTTTCTGTGATTTTTATCGTTTAAGCGGTTCCTTTTGTTCCGTTTGTGGCTGTGAATGATTTAATTGTTTTGTCTATAAATCAGTGCCAACTTCAGAAACAAGTGTTGTACAGAAAACTATTCACAAATAAAGCAATGTTTTTCACTAAAGACTCTGGTCCTGGTTTAAACTTCAGCAGCATTTGACTCATCACTGAGCCTAACCTTAACCAGACACGGGGGGGCATGCATAATCAGAGGGGCGTCATCACAATAAAGCTAGGGTCCAGTAACTGCAGCTCCTGTTTGTGCAGGAACATATTAAAAATGACAAACAAATCTTATGTGACAATTTTTTTTTATTCATCTGCAAAAACATTTCTGAGTGGCGCCTTTCAACCGCCAGGTGTCGCTGTGGTGCCATAGTTCCGCCTCAGTAGCTGCTCCCACAATGCATTTCACCAAGTTTCCAGCTCCTTTGGGTCTTTTTCCTGCTTCTGATCAGAGTTCCTGAGTGTGGCTCAGGCTGAGGCCAGACTCCATCAGACACAAGAATAAAACTCAGACAGAGTCTAGTCCGAGTCTAGTCCGACTAAAACCATGACTGAGCCCAGTGTCTGTGGACTTCAGGAGCTACAGCGCCATCTTTGAACTCTCCGATCCTTCCTGGCTCAAGAGCGTGATGAATGGTGCTTTCACGGACTCTCTGTGAAAGGTGCAAGCCTACTCCTTGTTACGCTTTGCGCCTCAGCCCTTCTGATCCTCGACCTGGAAGTTTAACCTAGAAAAATGTAAATAGAATAATCTAGATAGGTTTGGAGTTAATCCCCTTTGTTGTAGTGATGGGAAGTTCGGATCATTTTACTGACTCAGTTCTTTAAGTCTCGTTCAGCAAAATGAACGAATCTTTTTTCAAGTCATTCGTTCATTTCAGCAGAATCTAATTAAAATGTTACATATTACAATTTTTAATACATTTAGTACTTTTGGAATAAAACTATAATAACTATAAGCTAATGCATTCATGGCCAAACTTTGAAAAATAAATTATAAATTCATTGCAGCTTACTTCAGGCAGAGAGTTCAACTCACCTCTTAATCCAAATAGTTTTTTTCCTTTGTCACTTCATATTTAGCTTAGCATTAATTCCGTCAACATGTCTGGTCTGGGCCGTGACAGCCTCATGTAGCTGTAGCTAATACATCCGTCCGTCCGGAAACAGAAAGGACTCGTTCATCTCCCGAGTCTCTGAGTCGTTCAGACTCAGACTCAGACCAGAAGACTGACTCATGAAATGAACGAGTCCTTCTGTTTCTGCGTTCAGCCTACGGGGACTTGAACGAACGACTCAGAGACTCGGGAGATGAACAGTTCCTTTCTGTTTCCGGTAACTGCAGACTCTTTCTCTATGGGGCTGGGACTTGGTGAACGAACGAACGAACGACTCGGGAGATGAATGACTCCTTTCTGTTTCCTGTATGAGATGTGGTGCAATGCGCATGCGCAGGTCTACACAAAAGTGAACGACTCGCTCTCTGAGATGACTAGTTGTTCCCGAGTCATATTAAAGACTCGTTCAAAAAGAACGAATCGTTCATGAACGACTCATCACTACTTTGTTGATGGGCGAACTTCACGGAGGTTAAATATGAATTACTATGTTCGACAGCGAACATTCAGAGCTGTAGGTTCATCGTGTGACTGACCGGGAGAGGTTTGAAGTGGAACAACCCCTGCAGAGAGCATCTATGCACTTCTGCCTGAAGAGGCAGGTTTTAATCCTGCAGCTCTCTCCTGAGGTCATCAGAGGTCGAGACGTGGGACATGTCAGACCCTGTCGGTCAGAAGTCCGATGCTAGCCACACTGTCTGAGATTTAGAGATGACACTGAAATTCCCAAACCAGCTGGTGATGGCATACTGTAAAACCGACTCTGAAGAAGATCAACACGTTTTTACTCTGAAAACTCAGAGAAGTCGGGAACTGAAGACGTTAATTCCAGCTCAGACCACAGTCTTTGTGAACCTTGGAGGATTTACAGACCTGCCTGATATTACGACTCAAACAGAACCAACTTTCCAGCTCTTGGGTCCTTTTCATGCATCTCAACAGAATTCTTGAGGGTGGGTCAGGTTGAGTCAGGTCTGAGTTAAACGTGACTGAGCCTAGTGTCTGTGGACTTCCATCTTTGATTTTCCTAAACCCTTCTGCTCAAGATTGTGATGAATGGTGCATTCATGAACTCTCTGTGAAAGATACATGACTGTTGCCCTTCTGATCCTTGACATGGGAGCTGACATGAGAAAATCCACTAGTGTTTAAATGAGCTGCTGGATGAGAGCTCCAACAGAACTAAGTCCATTTCCAGTTTTATTCAAGTTCTTTTGTAGATGATGCTCCAGGAGTGGACTCTTCAGGTGGAGTTGTTTTAGAGCAGGTTTAGGAGCACATGATCATCGAAGGGTTCGATGGACAGTTTAACGCAGTCCTGGGGGACACCTGTCCTGCTGCAGGTGACAGTGATGCTGAGCTGAATGTTTCAGAACCAGGCACATTAATAACCCTTTTGTGACATGGTTTCATAAAGGATTCTGCTGGGATTTTACAGATGCTATTGAAATATAATAAGATTCTATCAGAAACTCTGTCTGTTGCTACTGTACCTTAGATGGAACATGCTCATTTGCACTACCAACTGTTCATACAGTACCAACTGTTTACATTTCGCATCATACTTATTTGCACTGTCCATGCTCATTGCACTACCTTAAATCTACTGCTTACCTTAAGCTAACATACAATTGTGTACATCTACCTGTAAAATTCTGTTCATAGTTGGAGACATCTGTATATTACATTTACATTTATAGTACATATTCACCTGTAAATGCTGTTTATAGAAAGAGACACCTGTAATTATATTTATGGCACACACTCACCTGTTATAGTAATAACCATCTGTATATTTATATTCATTGTACATATTACCTGTAAATCCTGTACATCTCCATATCCTGCACGTACGCAACCATTGTATATATCCTGCACTTTACTGCTATTGCACTTCTGGTTAGACCTAAACTGCATTTCGTTGCCTTGTACCTGTACTTGTGTAATGACAATAAAGTTGAATCTAATCTAATCTAATAAAATAAAAGTGACTCTTTTTATAATTAAAGTGCTTTTTATTCAGTCAAACTTCAAATAAGACCCTCTCTGTGAGTGTTAGTGTTAGGGTTATTGTGCATATGTTTAATAGTTTGTAGAAAGAAAAACGATTAAAGTCAAATTGGTCAAAAAATATAAAATCGGGCAAGAAACTACAAATGCAACCGGAAATGACGTCAGCGGATGTATAACCTCTTCTTCCGGCGAAGCGCTCTCGCTTTAAACACAAATGGTGGCTCCCTGAAAGTCCATGTGGCTCCGGCGACTGAGAATAACTATAATTAATCCTAAATATTTCTTACAACAGCGGATTAATAAACACACCCGGAAGTGAGGCTTTCAGAGGAAATATCGAGTTTTAAAAATGCAGCACGACGACGTAAGTTTAAACGAGCTAAATGCTACATGCTAATGCTAACCACTGGCTTCTCGTTATAAAAAGTCTAGTTATAGTAAAATAATTAGACTTTTTTATTTTTAAAATGTAAAACTTTAACAAGACAAACCTCACGCTGACATTTTACGGTTAGAATAAGAACGTTCGATGCAGACAAGGCTTTGACAAAAAATACAAACTGTAGAATTCTAAACCTCATGTGACTAATGCTGGACACTAACTTAGATTTATGAACTGCATAAATGAGACATGGTTATCCTCTCCTGTATTTTTTTATTAACGTTACTTGTTACGTTTACTGCAATTAGACATTATTATTGATCTATAAATGTTCTTTTATTGAGTTCAATTGCATTAGACTGACTTTATTGTCTTTAAAGGATCTTTTTTGAAAATGAGCCTGTTTTTAATATAGATTTAATACAGAATGTGTTTTTCTGCAGGTGATCTGGGACGTCATTGGAAACAAACAGTTCTGTTCCTACAAAGTCAAGTAAGTCCTGAAGTAGTGCTTCTCCAGAGTTCTGCGAGTTCTGCCGATTAAAGAAATTGAAATTAAAGAAAGTCAGATTAAAGAAAGTGGGACTGACGTCACCAATCATAAAGGAGAGAGTCTAAATTACACTTAAGTCTCTAGAAACAGTGGACAGTGGTTTTTATTGGCCTCTTCCGTAAACGAGGGCACCTCTCCAGACTTGGTTTAGACAGATTTGAACAGGTTTTAGTTGGATCTGAACAGGTTTTAGGTTGTTTTGAACAGGTTTTAGATGGATTTGAACAGGTTTTAGATGGATTTGAACAGGTTTTAAATGGATTTGAACAGGTTTTAGTTGGATTTGAACAGGTTTTAGTTGGATTTGAACAGGTTTTAGATGAACTTGAATAGGTTTTAAATGGATTTGAACAGGTTTTAGGTGGATTTGAACAGGTTTTAGATGGATTTGAACAGGTTTTAGATGGATTTGAACAGGTTTTAGATGGATTTGAACAGGTTTTAGATGGATTTGAACAGGTTTTAGATGAACTTGAATAGGTTTTAGTTGGATTTGAACAGGTTTTAAATGGATTTGAACAGGTTTTAGGTGGATTTGAACAGGTTTTAGATGGATTTGAACAGGTTTTAGATGGATTTGAACAGGTTTTAAATGGATTTGAACAGGTTTTAGTTGGATTTGAACAGGTTTTAGATGAACTTGAATAGGTTTTAGATGAATTTGAACAGGTTTTAGATGAATTTGAACAGGTTTTAGATGAATTTGAACAGGTTTTAGATGAATTTGAACAGGTTTTAGATGAATTTGAACAGGTTTTAGATGAATTTGAACAGGTTTTAGATGGATTTGAACAGGTTTTAGGTGGATTAGAACAGGTTTTAGATGGATTTGAACAGGTTTTAGATGGATTTGAACAGGTTTTAGGTGGATTTGAACAGGTTTTAGATGGATTTGAACAGGTTTTAGATGGATTTGAACAGGTTTTAGATGGATTTGAACAGGTTTTAGATGGATTTGAACAGGTTTTAGATGGATTTGAACAGGTTTTAGATGGATTTGAACAGGTTTTAGGTGGATTTGAACAGGTTTTAGGTGGATTTGAACAGGTTTTAGGTGGATTTGAACAGGTTTTAGGTGGATTTGAACAGGTTTTAGGTGGATTTGAACAGGTTTTAGGTGGATTTGAACAGGTTTTAGATGGATTTGAACAGGTTTTAGATGGATTTGAACAGGTTTTCATCATCCTCAGTTTTGTTCATAATTAAAGTTGTAATACGACTCGTCTGGTCGACAGTCTTTGTCTGTTTCTGTCGCAGATCTGTTAAAAACATAATTCTCCGTAAACTCCAGTGTTATATTAACTGACCTGTAGGGGGCGACACACAGCCCAGGCTTTAGATCACTCCTGTCCTTGTTAAGATGTTTATAACATAAATATAACACTAGGGCCGGGACTTTAACGCGTTAAACGCAAACGCAAAAAATAAATAACATAATTTTAACCAGGGGTGCACGTGACAGAGTGGTTAGCACTCCTGCCTCACAGCAAGAAGGTCGCGAGTTCAAAACACGGCCGACTCCGGTCTTTCTGTGAGGAGTCTGCATGTCCTCCATGTGTTACTGTGGATTCTCTCCGGGTACTCCAGTTCCTCCCACCGTCCAAACACATGCATGTATAGGTTAATTGGCAAATCTAAAGTGTCCCAAGTGAATGAATGTGAGAGTGAATGGTTGTCTGTCTCTAAGTGTTAGCCCTGCGACTAACTGGCCACTGTCCAGGGTGAACACCGCCTCAGGCCCAAAGTTGCTGGGATAGGCTCCAGTCACCTGCGACCCCTAACGGGACTAAGCGGTAGAAAATGAATGAATAATTATTTTTGACCGCGGAACGTTTATCAATGAATGAGTTTTGAAGGACCGATTATATTGGAGCACTAGCGTTCTTGACTTCCGACCACAGTCAACCTGAAGAAGAAGCTGACGAGACCGCTTTGCTTGGCCCCGTGGATGGTAAATTTTGTTAAAAACGAAAGGATGGAAGCGTCGACAAGAGCACGGTTGTGTGCAACAAGGGATTTGTGTATCACCGCAGCACATCGAGCCTCAAATATCACCTCAACGCAAAACACATAGGAGTTAGCGTGGACGTTAGCCCGACTCCGAGTAAAGTTACAAGGACCAGGGTAACTACACTGGTCTGCTGGACTGAAATAAATAAACAATACTTTGTTGATTAAGCTTATGTATTCAGCCATTATTCAATGGTATACTAAAAATCCATGTGAAAAATTACTTCTCACTGTTCTCAGGTCAAATATTTATATGCAATTAAAATTGATTAATTTTGATTAATTACAAAGCCTCTAATTAATTAGATTGATTTTTTTAATTGAGTCCCAGCCCTGTATAACACATTTATAATAGATGAGCTTTATTTGTGCTGCTTTCATGAAGCTAAACGTGTTGATGTTCTGTTTCTTTTCTTCAGGACGAAAAGCCAGAATTTCTGTCGTAATGAGTTCAACATTACGGGCCTCTGCAACAGGTCGTCCTGTCCCCTGTCCAACAGTCAGTACGCCACCATCAGAGAAGAAAAGGGTATTAATCGTTTTTTTTCTGATATTCGACTGCTTTTATTGATTCAGTCACATGTCTCAGTAAATGACCCCGTGACCCCTGTGTGCTTCCTCAGGTCAGTGCTTCCTTTACATGAAGGTGATCGAGAGAGCGGCGTTTCCAGCCAAAATGTGGGAGAAGGTCAGGAAACGCTCTGATCTGTATTTATCATGTATATATTTATTTAAGGTCTCGGTGTTTATTAGGTTTAGGGCCCTTTTTGAGGAGCCCCAGAGGTTGCATTTGAAATCTAACCCCACAGAAATAAACACTAGTGCAATGAAATCAATCACAGTGGCCTTTAAAGAGTTAAAATCCTCCCAGAGTGACATTGGATTGAAAACCGGAAAGAAACCTGTCCCTGAGCTTCATGATCAATGCAAACATTTAAAGTTGTAACAAAACCTTTTCTAGATTCTCCGCCTAACGTCTGTCTGTGTGTGTTTTGTTGTTGGTGTGTGTTTGTGGTCTCAGGTGAAGCTGAGTAAAAACTATGAAGCGGCTCTGGAGCAGATTGACCAGAACCTGATCTACTGGCCCCGCTTCCTCCGACACAAGTGTAAACAACGCTTCACCAAGATCACCCAGTACCTGATCCGCATGAGGAAACTGGTGCTGAAGAGACAGTGAGTCCCTGAACGCACCGCAGACATGCGCCGCAGACATGCGCCGCAGACACGCGCCGCAGACACGCGCATGAATGCGCCACCTCCGCCTCGAGGAGGGGCCCTTGAGGCGGAGGGGCCCTAGGAGGGTCATGTCTGTGGTCTTGTGGCAATGTTTGTGCCGTTGTGTTGTTCATTCTGGGCTTTAATATAAAGTTTCTAATAGGGTTGTGCCCTGTTGTGGTGATGGCTGACCAACACCACGATGGAGAAACACCATCGTGATGCCCCCCGCCCCGCTGCGAGTCTTTCGAGTCGAGTATGTGAGCGGAGTGGAGCAGCGGCAATTTCCCCTCCACACTCTAAGCATTCAAGAATCACTCCGCTCTAGCTCCAGCTCCGGGTTTACCATCTCCCGCTCCACTCCTCACTGATGTGGTGGTGTCCTCAGCGGTGTTTTCTAATCTGATATCAGAAACACCGCTCCAGCTTCGCGCTGAGGAAATTTGCGGCTAACTGCTAAAGTAGTGATCCATCTGTATCAAGCTGGTTGTTTACTGTGTGAGTTCTGAACACTGCACTATGCTTATTTAAATCTTTTCGTCTCTACACATATTAGGCTACATATTTCTCATGTCTGTAAGGCAAACCTGCTGAGTTTCAGTTTATTTGAGACGTGCTCCAGTTCATGAGCAATGAAAGCGATCGCTTCCGCGACCTCATAGTCTACTTATTTGCTTCTTATTTATTAAATAAATGCAATTGGCCGAAGAACCCTTTATTAAAATTAAGAGACAATTTGTACAAAATGAAAGAAAGGCTTTTTACAAAACAAAACTTAGTATTAAACTAAATATAACCACCAAAATCATTTCTGACCCACTCGCATCTTTGCACTTATAGTCTATCATAATCAGATGAAATTTATTTTAAATGAAAATATTTAAACATAAATATGAAAGAAAAAAAACATTGTTTAATGGCTACAACAAGTAGCTATAGTTAGCTACAGATTTATGTCATGTCTGAGCTGGATTTGAACGAACATCCTTTTACAGGTGGGTTCATGAGCGCGGGCCTGCGGATTATTGAGCCGAGTCACACCGGCTTCGCTCATTAGTCATTACAGGCTCGTTCTCCTCAGAACGCCCACGTATTAAAAAATGGTCGGGTTTAAATCGGGCTCATAATTAAAGTTAAGGTGTAGGGCAGGGCCGGTCTCTTGGGTGCACGGGCTCGGGTAGGGTCGGGCTTGATTTTTTTTTAGCCGATCTAAGCTCTAGTTCTGGCTAAAATGTAGTTATTATGTGCCGCCCGTTGGCATGAATTGTACTCGTGATGGAGCGGCAGTGGAGCGCTCTCAGAGCGAGTGAAAACCACAACGCTCCGACTTTTATAAAATCTGCTCCTCACTCCATTCATAATCTCGCCGCTCCCACTCCGCTCACATACTCTCTTACGTGCAAACCTTTGTAAAGCCCGGATGAGTCATTAGTTGAGTTGGTAAAATAACAAAATTATTGCTTTTATATAGGAAAAAAATTATGTAAAGAGATATTAAAATAAAAATTAAAATGCACAGCTCTTCTTAAGTGGAAGGAAGCAACTTTGTCCCCTCACTTGCAACCTATTGGAAAGGCCTGATGTGTCATTAGTTGGGAAATAAAATAAATAAAGTAAGATAACGAATAATAATTATATAATAACTAATAATAACGAAAAATTTATTATTACACCCCCCCCCCGGACGATATCATCGTCCATCGCGATGTTTTACTGTACACATCGTCAGCTGCCAATGTAGGTGACATCGCCCAACCCTAGTTTCTAATATTGTGACAAGTTATGGAGTCATGTTTAAATAGAGGTGCTCTTGTTTCAGGAGGAAGTTGGTGCCTTTGAGTCGAAAAGTGGAGCGACGAGAGAAAAGGAAAGAGGTGAGGATCCACAGAGAAACTCGACAGGGTCCTTCTGTCCTTTTAGTCTGGCTTTAATCTGGACTGCTTCACTTTCTCTTTGTGTTTTTAGGAAAAGGCTCTGATCGCGGCTCAGCTGGACAACGCCATTGAAAAAGAGCTGCTGGAGCGACTCAAGCAGGGAACGGTACATCCATATTTATTTATATATTTACAATTATCCTTCAATTATATCATTTTAATGGATTTATTTTGTTTTTCATAACATTTTGTATTTTATTTTGTTTTCTCTCCTCCAGTACGGAGACATCTACAACTTCCCGGTTCATGCCTTCGACAGAGCCTTAGAGCAACAGGACGAAGAGGAGGAGGAGGAGTCTGAGGTCGAAGACGAGGAAGAGGAGGAGGATGAGGTGAAAACAGTCATAGTATATTGTTTTTATATATTTTCTTGAGAATCAGCTTTAAAGCACTTCCTTTTCCCGAATGACAACTCCAGCTCGGATTAACACCAGACCTTCTGATAATTGTCTTTTAAAGGACTTCCTGATTACTTTCCTCTGTCCTCGGCCTCTGTCGGAGACGGACAGAGGTTATTTTTTTAACGTAAATGACAATTGTTGCTTGTGGTGTGTTCACAGGACGTCGGTAAAAGAGAGTTTGTGGCTGAAGAAGAAGTGGAGGAGAGCGACCTCAGTGACTTTGAGGTAAGGTTCCAGAAACATGAACGAAAAACGAGTCCAAACAGACAAGTCCAGTTTAGACACAGCTCTTCTTCTGTCGCCGAGTCGGTCCGAGTCGGTCCGAGTGGGTCAGAGTCGGTCCGAGTGGGTCAGAGTCGGTCCGAGTCGGTCCGAGTGGGTCAGAGTCGTTCCGAGTGGGTACTGACCTCAGCAGTTTGTCTTTACTGTGGTGTTTTATGATTTGTTTGGACAGGGCTATGTTCAGCCTCACCTGCCCTCGTCCTGTTGCTCTGACGAGGTGCTCTCGTTCAAAAGGTCTGCTGCAGTAATCGTCGCAGCAGGTCTCTGTACATGTTAACTGAACTGAACTTTAGTAGGACCGGTTTATTAAGTTGTGAGGCTGTAGTCTCGGCTCAGACACGTGCTCCAAGTCTGCACCCGATCAACAGCCTCAGAAACTATTTTCAAATCTCAGACGCGAGAAAATAAATGTCTAATGATATTTCAATATTAAAGATCATTTAACTGTCTTTTCTTTTAGGACATGAACAAACTGAAGACGAGTAGCGATGAAGAGGAGGAAGAGGAGGGAACATCGAGTGAAGAAGAGGAGTTGGAACAGGAAATGGAGGCAGAACTACAAACAGACGAGACAGAACTACAAACGGAGAAGAAGAGAGCTTCAAAAGGGAAGTCTCCGGCGAACGGCTCGGCTCCAAGAAGAAAACGAGCGTACGTGGAAATCGAGTACGAACAGGAGACAGAGCCCGCCTCCAAAGACAGAAACACGTAACGACAGCCAATCAGGCGCTGGGACGGACTGTCAATTATTTTATGTTCTTCTGTCTTTATCTGTCTCTGTTCGAACTCTAAATGAAATAAATCACCTTTGTCTCAATGTAAGAGTGTTTTTTTTTTTTTTTTTTTTTTCCAACGTTTAAACTTTTTTTTTTTTTTTCAGCTTCTACACCTTTTTATTTTTTTTTCCTCAAAGACTTCGGCTCATTTTTTGAGACAGGTCGTCATTTCTCCAAACTAAGGCCTGGCCCAGTCTCTTCTCGTTTACACCGGCCTCAGGCATGACTTTTTAGTTACACCTAAACCTGAGAGAAAAGAACGGCACAAACTGGTGAGTCTAAAACTGGACCTGAACTGTGCAAACGGAGCTGGTCCCGGCATTGTAGTCAGAAAGGTTATGGTTTTGTGGATAACTGGCCTTCTTTCTGGGCCGCCCAGGCCTGCTGAGGGCAGACGGCCTGCATCCTACTGGACAAGGTGCTTCCATTTTGTCTAGTAATATAGACAGGTGCATTAAATGCATTTGACACAAGGAATCTCAGCAGGTCACAGGAATTAGAGAACCTGCTAGTCATGATTGTGCGGGTGTGGAACTGGATAATGTAGCAGCTTTTAGTTGTCTGGTTAGACCGTGTCATTCCGATGTCTACTTCCCAAATCTATTAGATATGGTGAATTTATTTAGTCCTCAAACACATCTGAAAACTCACAGAGTCAGTGACCCAAAAGCATCATGTCCTCATGTTATAACTCAGAGGCATTCTTTTAAACCCGGCAGAACTGTTAGAGCTCGACAGTTTGTTCCTGTTACTATCGCTCCACTGGACCAGCCCTCAAATGCAGGCTCTACGTCAAGACTAAAGATTGGTCTCCTGAATGTGCGGTCTCTATCCTCCAAAGCACTTTTAATTAATGATCTTATTACTTCTCATTGCTTGGATTTACTTTGTCTTTGTGAAACTTGGCTTAGGCCCAATGTTTTTCTGCCACTAAATGAAGCCTCTCCCCCATCCATCCATCCATCTTCTACCGCTTATCCGGGGCCGGGTCGCGGGGGCAGCAGTCTAAGCAGAGACGCCCAGACTTCCCTCTCCCCAGACACTTCCTCCAGCTCTTCCGGGGGGATACCGAGGCGTTCCCAGGCCAGCTGAGAGACATAGTCCCTCCAGCGGCTCTACTTTGAGCTCCTCCCGAGTGACCGAGCTCCTCACCTTATCTCTAAATGGTAAATGGTAATGCATTTATATAGCGCATTTTTGCACCCTTTTCGGGCACCCAAAGCGCTTTACATCGTGCTTCCACTCACCCCATTCACACACATTCACACCTGGGGCAGACAGAGATGGGGGCTGCCATACAAACGGCGCTCAACCTTCTCCGACCACCACCAAACACACCTCTACAGTCACACACATTCATACACCAGTGCTACAGACACTAGAGGCAAGGTGGGTTAAGTGTCTTGCCCAAGGACACAACGACAGTATGAACTGTGGGGCGAGCGGGAATCGAACCTACTACCTTCCGGTTGAAGGACGGCCGCTCTACCACTGAGCTACTGCCGCCCATAAGGGAGCGCGCCTCGCCACCCTGCGGACAAAAGCTCATTTCGGCCGCTTGTATCTGGGATCTTGTTCTTTCGGTCATGGCCCAAAGCTCATGACCATAGGTGAGAGTAGGAACGTAGATTGACCGGTAAATCAAGAGCTTTGCCTTACTGCTCAGCTCCTTCTTCGCCACGACAGACCGGTACATCGACCGCATCACTGCAGAAGCTGCACCGATCCGTCTGTCAATCTCACGTTCCCTCCTTCCCTCACTCGTGAACAAGACCCCAAGATACTTGAACTCCTCCACTTGAGGCAGGATCTCTCCACCAACCTGAAGGGGACAAGCCACCCTTTTCCGACTGAGAACCATGGTCTCAGACTTGGAGGTGCTGATCCTCATCCCAGCCTCTTCACACTCGGCTGTAAACCGTCCCAGTGCACACTGAAGGTCCTGGCTTGATGGAGCCAACAGGACAACATCATCTACAAAAAGCAGAGACGAGATCCTGTGGTCCCCAAACTAGACTCCCTCCGGCCCCTGGCTGCGCCTAGAAATCCTGTCCATAAAGATAATGAACAGGACCGGTGACAAAGGGCAGCCCTGCCGGAGTCCAACATGCACTGGGAACATATCTGACTTACTGCCGGCAATGAACCAAGCTCCTGCTCCGGTCGTACAGGGACCGGACAGCCCTTAGCAAAGGGCCCCGGACCCCATACTCCCAGAGCACCCCCCACAGGGCGCCACGAGGGACACAGTCGAATGCCTTCTCCAGATCCACAAAACACATGTGGACTGGTTGGGCAAACTCCCATAAACCCTCCAGCACCCTGGAGAGGGTATAGAGCTGGTCCAGTGTTCCACGACCAGGACGAAAACCGCATTGTTCCTCCTGAATCCGAGGTTCAACTATCGGCCGCATTCTCCTCTCCAGTACCTTGGCATAGACTTTCCCGGGAGGCTGAGGAGTGTGATCCTCTGTAGTTGGAACACACCCTCCGGTCCCCTTCTTGAAAAGAGGGACCACCACCCCGGTCTGCCAGTCCAGAGGTACTGTCCCCGATCACACGCGATGTTGTAGAGGCGTGTCAACCAAGACAGCCCTACAACATCCAGAGACTTGAGGTACTCAGGGCGTATCTCATCCACCCCCGGTGCCTTGCCCACCGAGGAGCTTCCCTACTACCTCAGTGACTTCGGCTTGGGTGATGGACGAGTCCACCTCCGAGCCCTCGGCCCCTGCTTCCTCAGTGGAAGACGTGTCGGAGGGGTTGAGGAGATCCTCGAAGTATTCCTTTCACCGTCCAACAATATCCCCAGTTAAAGTCAGCAGGTTCCCACCTCCACTGTAAACAGTGTTGGCAGGGCACTGCTTCCCCCTCCTGAGGCACCGGACGGTTTGCCAGAATTTCTTCGAGGCCGACCGATAGTCTTTCTCCATGGCCTCACCGAACTCCTCCCAGACCCGAGTTTTAGCCTCCACGACCACCCGGGCTGCAGTCCACTCGGCCTGCCGGTACCTATCAGCTGCCTCAGGAGTCCCACGGGCCAACCAGGCTCGGTAGGTCTCCTTCTTCAGCTTGACGGCATCCCTTACTTCCGGTGTCCACCACTGGGTTCGGGGGTTGCTGCCACGAAAGGCAACGGAGACTTTACGGCCACAGCTTCGAGTGGCCACATCGACAATGGAGGTGAAGAACATGGTCCACTCGGACTCGATGTCTCCAACCTCCCTCGGGATCTGGTCGAAGCTCTGCCGGAGGTGGGAGTTAAAGGTCTTTCTGACAGGGGGCTCTGCCAAACGTTCCCAACAGACCCTCACAGTACGTTTGGGCCTGCCGAGTCTGTCCAGCTTTCTCCCCCGCCATCGGATCCAACTCACCACCAGGTGGTGATCAGTTGACAGCTCGGCCACTCTCTTCACCCGAGTGTCCAAGACATACGGCCGGAGGTCAGATGAAACAACTACAAAGTCGATCTGTTGCTAGCACAGAAGTCCAATAACAGAACACCACTCGGGTTCAGATCCGGGGGGCCGTTCCTCCCAATCACGCCCCTCCAGGTGTCACTGTCGCTGCCCACGTGAGACTCCAAGAAGGCCGGGTACTCTGCACTGCCATTTGGCCCGTCAAACACAAACAACAGTGAGAGACCTATCCCGAGGCGCAGGGAAGCGACCCTCTCGTTCACCGGGGTGAACTCCAACACATGGCGGCTAAGCTGGGGGGCTATGAGCAAGCCCACACTGCGCCTCTCACCGCAGGCAACTCCAGAGTAGTGGAGAGTCCAGCCTCTCTCGAGGATTTGGGTTCCAGAGCCCAAGCTGTGCGTGGAGGTGAGCCCGACTATCTCTAGTCGGTATCTCTCAACCTCCCGCACAAGCTCAGGCTCCTTCCCCGCCAGCGAGGTGACATTCCATGTCCCTAGCGCCAGATTCCGTGTCCGGGGATTGGGTCGTTGAGGCTTCCGCCTTTGACTGCCACCCAATCCACTTTGCACCGGCCCCTTACGGTTCCTCCCGCAGGTGGTGGGCCCACGGGAGGTTCGGCCCCACGTCGCTCCTCTGGGCTGAGCCCGGCCGGGCCCCGTGGGGAAAGACCCGGCCACCAGATGCTCGCATGCAGCCCCTGGGCCTGGCTCCAGGGTGGGGACCCGGTTGCGCCATACCGGGCGACGTCACGGTCCTTGATATTTTCATCTCCATAAAGGGGCCTCTCCCCCTGATTATGCATATGCACAGGTAGGTCGCACGTCGAAGCAGGGTGGTGGTGTTGCAGCCATTCATAAAGCTGCATTTTGCTTTACAGGTCCATCATCACAGCCAAAATTTAACTCATTCGAAGTGTTACTCATCAAACATATTCCTTCTCAAATTAACGGAAGGAAGCCATTTTATTTAGCTGTAGTCTATCGCCCTCCGGGTCCCTACTCTTCTTTCTTGGATGAGTTTGGAGTTTTCCTCTCGGACTTCATAACCCACGCTGATAACATCCTTCTAGTTGGTGACTTTAATATTCATCTAAATAAGGAGTGTGATCCTCTGGCCAGAGCATTTCAAGCACTGCTTACAACCCTGTCTTTCAACCAGTTTGTTCATGAGCCCACACACATTAGTGGAAGCTATCTGGATCTTGTTTTGGCTCAGGGAATAGATGTCTCCCATCTCTTCGTCTCCTCTCTTTCATCTGCTGTTTCAGATCACTCACTGGTGGAATTTGAGATTAGTTATAGACTCCCCTCAAATTCCAACAAATTCCGACCAGAAAGTTTGATCACATTACTCCGGTCCTGGCTTCATTACATTGGCTTCCTCATGTTAGAGCAGATTTCAAAGTTCTCCTGTTAACATATAAAATCCTTTGTGGACGTGCGCCCTCTGACCTATCTGACCTCATCACCCGGTATACTCCAGCTCGTACCCTTCGCTCTCAGGACGCTGGCCTCCTTCAACTTCCTCGAGTAAAGAAGTCTGCTGGCTACAGAGCCTTTTCTTATAGAGCCCCATTTTTATGGAATGGGCTCCCGGCGGAAGTGCAGCGAGCTGACTCTGTTGAAGTTTTCAAAAGCATACTTATTTCACCAAACGTATGGAGACTGATTGATCATAGGTATACGTTTACACTGGTTGTAGCTGTAGGTACACGTTTACACTGGTTGTAGCTGTAGGTACACGTTTACACTGGTTGTAGCTGTAGGTACTGCTACACTGGTTGTAGCTGTAGATACACGTTTACACTGGTTGTAGCTGTAGGTACACGTTTACACTGGTTGTAGCTGTAGGTACACACTTAATCCGCTCATTATCACATTTACCTATTACAGTTGTTTTTTTTTCTCTTTTCTCCCTCCTCCTAGGGTGGACACAAACCTCTTACCTGCTGGGTGATGTTTGCCCACCCATCTGTCATCTACCTTGATGTTGGCTGCGGCCCATCCACTATTGAACACTCAGAGTGGACACTGGACACTGGACACTGCCAATATAAATGTTTTTATTTGTGAAAATGTTTGTGTATTTCTATGTATTTTTCAACTGTCCTGGACACATTCCTGCACGGCCTGTCTGTCCTGGGAGTGGATCCCTCCTTCTGTGGTTCTCCCTGAGGTTTCTCTTTTTTTCCGGCTGGGTTTTTTGGAGTTTTTCCTCTGACCCTGATGGAGGGTCTAAGGACAGGGGATGTTGTCTAGTGCAGTCTGTTAAGCCCTTTGAGGCGACTGTTGTTGTGATATTGGGCTATACAAAAATAAATGTCTTGTCTTGTCTTGTCTGGTCTGGATCAACATGTGACTGTCCTGTCTCCAGGTCCCTTCTGTCTAACACGTCCCAAACATTTCCAGCCTGTCTTTTCTCTCAAGACACTTTAAAGACAACTCAACTATTCTCCAACAGTTAGACATAACCCTTCTTTAACATCAGTGATAATAAAAACCTGACATAAGCCACTGTTTCAGAGAAATACAGCTGTGACTGAAGCTCTGTGGAAGCTTCACAGATATCAACATAATCCCCGTCAGAGAACATCCAATCACAGCAGCCGCTGGGGTCACGTGACACAGCTCGACGCATGTAAGATAAAACAAAAGTAAAAGTTACAGAATCATGAGAGAACTGAGTCGTAGAGCCGGTAAATGAAAACACGCTGGACCGGAACACTTTTGGGTTCATTTAAAAGTCCGTTTTTTCACAGATTATTCTACAGCGCGTTGTTAAAGTGCGCTGCGTGTTTAAATTAGAGCTCACAAACTTGTTTTGTGCCTGTTTTAGAAGATTTATGTTTGATTCAGGAAACATGTCTGTTTCCAAGAGATTACTGAAGGATATAATGGACGCTATTGGTGTTTACTGGAGCGAGAGTGAAGAGGACAGGTAACACTCACATTAGTGTTAGATTATAGTTTAGTGTTTTAGTCTGAAACTAAAACAAAACCAAAACAAAAGTGAAACAAACTGAACCTGAGAGGTGTGTGTGAGCCACATGATCTGAAATGATCCTAGTGAAAATGGTAAATATGGTTTGACTAAAAACGAAAAGCTCTCTCATTTTTAATTTGTGTTTAAAATTTATATTTTAATTTAAGCTAAACAATGTCTTTCGAGTCCTTTCCATCGTCTGAAGTGAGTATTTGCAGAAAACTAGAGCTGAGCCACTGTGGATGGTTTATTTACAGTGATGAAGAGGATGAAGAAGAGGATGAAGAAGAGGATGAAGATAATAATAAAGAGATAGAACTGGACCAGTCTGAACCAGAGAGACCAGACAGAGCAGAGGAAACATCCACACAGACCGACGAAGAGTAAGCGCATCAACTCCTGAGACAGTTTACACCTGAGACAGTTTACACCGGAGAGAGTTTACACCTGAGAGAGTTTACACCTGAGACAGTTTACACCTGAGAGAGTTTACACCTGAGACAGTTTACACCTGAGACAGTTTACACCTGAGACAGTTTACACCTGAGACAGTTTACACCTGAGAGAGTTTACACCTGAGAGAGTTTACACCTGAGACAGTTTACACCTGAGAGAGTTTACACCTGAGACAGTTTACACCTGAGACAGTTTACACCTGAGACAGTTTACACCTGAGAGAGTTTACACCTGAGACAGTTTACACCTGAGACAGTTTACACCTGAGAGAGTTTACACCGGAGAGAGTTTACACCTGAGACAGTTTACACCTGAGACAGTTTACACCTGAGACAGTTTACACCTGAGAGAGTTTACACCTGAGACAGTTTACACCTGAGACAGTTTACACCTGAGAGAGTTTACACCTGAGACAGTTTACACCTGAGACAGTTTACACCGGAGAGAGTTTACACCTGAGACAGTTTACACCTGAGACAGTTTACACCTGAGACAGTTTACACCTGAGACAGTTTACACCTGAGACAGTTTACACCTGAGACAGTTTACACCTGAGACAGTTTACACCTGAGAGAGTTTACACCTGAGACAGTTTACACCTGAGACAGTTTACACCTGAGAGAGTTTACACCGGAGAGAGTTTACACCTGAGACAGTTTACGCCGGAGTGAGTTTACACCTGAGAGAGTTTACACCTGAGACAGTTTACACCTGAGACAGTTTACACCTGAGACAGTTTACACCGGAGAGAGTTTACACCTGAGACAGTTTACGCCGGAGTGAGTTTACACCTGAGAGAGTTTACACCTGAGACAGTTTACACCTGAGACAGTTTACACGTGAGACAGTTTACACCTGAGTTTACACCTGAGACAGTTTACACCCGAGACAGTTTACACCTGAGACAGTTTACACCTGAGACAGTTTACACCTGAGAGAGTTTACACCTGAGACAGTTTACACCTGAGACAGTTTACACCTGAGAGAGTTTACACCTGAGAGAGTTTACACCGGAGAGAGTTTACACCTGAGACAGTTTACACCTGAGACAGTTTACACCTGAGAGAGTTTAGTGTGTGTGTGTGTCCTTAGTAGGCTTCTGCTGCTAAGGAGATGCAATTTAGCAGCAGAAGCCTACAGAACTGTGTGAGTGTATGTGATTCTTGTCATTTTGAGCTTAGTGCCGTGTTATTGCTGAGAAACCGTGTTACTACGACTCTGTCACGAGGTGCACCAACATCTACTTTCACTTTCCCTCGAGCTGGTTTTGTTTGAGTTGTTTACCTCTCGGATAGGTCATTCAGAGTATCCTGGAGAAACAAGGTCTCTGAGTCCCAACATCTCAATACAGGGGTGCCACAGGGCTCAGTGCTTGGTCCGCTACTCTTTTCCATATACATGACATCCCTTGGCTCTGTCATCCAGAAGCATGGCTTTTCCTATCACTGCTGCAGATGACACTCAACTCCACCTGTCATTTCATCCTGACGATCCGACGGTCTCTGCTCGCGTCTCGGCATGTCTGAGTGACATCTCACTTTGGATGAAGGACCATCACCTGCAGCTGAACCTTGCAAAAACAGAACTGCTTGAGATTCCGGCCAATCCAAAGACCCACCACAACCTCTCCATTCAACTAGGCCCATCAACCATTACACCGTCCAGCACTGCCAGAAATCTGGGAGTGGTAATTGATGATCAGCTAAACTTCACAAGTCATGTCGCCAGCACCACCCGGTCCTGTAGATTCATCCTCTACAACAATAGGCAAATTAGACCTTTCCTATCAGAGCACTCTACGCAAATTCTGGTCCAGGCTCTTGTCTTGTGCGCTTGTGTGCGTGCGTGTGTGTGTTGTGTGGAAAGCACCTAAACTTACCTGTGCTGTTCTGTGGTTTTGGGAAAACCCTCTGACTTCTTACTCTTATGACGTCTTAGAAACAATACAATGGGACAGATGTTCACATTCTTTTACAAAAAAAGGTTACACTTTGTTAAGAACAACACAAGAGCAAAAATAAAAAGGGTCTAATACAAAACATGGCTATATTTTCCTCATAAGTTTTTAGCTTGTTTGGTTACATATTATGCGTGCGTATCATTTTAGGCTCAATAGGACCTGGCCTGATTAAGTTCCACACCAGCTGTATTTTCATTAACGTACTCTGTAATGTACTGAATGTTGTTGCGTTCTGTTTCCTTCTGTCTTGTTGCGGTTCTGAAGGGTCACAGAGCAGTCCAGGAGACGCCTCGAGGCTCTGGAGCAGCTGCTGGATCAACAGCCCAGGGACACTATATGTTATCTCACCCTCAGACGAGCTCTGTACAAAGTGTGAGCTCGGACTTCAGGATGTGGCCGAGTTCCTGCTGCGATTCGGGGCTGACCGAAATACTACGTAGGTATGGCCCATGTTCACGTCTGATGTTCCACAAAAACAAAGATAACCTTTCAAACCAGTAAAGCTCTAAAGTTAAAAAGACAGTCACAAAACCGTTTCTTTGTTCCCTGTTTCTTTTCTTGTTCATAATCTTTTCCACAAAACCAAAAGCTCTGTGTCTCTTGTGTGTTTCCTCAGACTCCTGAGCAGTTAAAGAGTTATACAACACGAGCAAAGCAGAAGATTAACATATTATTTTACTTTATACAAGACGCCAGTCCTCGAAATACATTTGTGCAGAATTTGTGATTTTCTTAGTTAGTGTTTGGATGAAACAATTTACTGTCAAACAACTGTGTTTACTCTTTTTAAATCATAATGACAACACAAACTACCCAAATGACCCTGATCAAAAGTTTACATACCCCAGTTCTTAATACTGTGTAATGCACCTTTAACATCAATGACACTTGAAGTCTTTTGTGGTCGTTGTGGATGAGGCTCTTTATTTTCTCAGATGTAAAGCTGCCCATTTTTGAGGTAAAAGCCTCCAGTTCTTGTAAATTCTTGGGCTGTCTTACATGAACTGCAGGTTTGAGATCTCTCCAGAGTGACTCAATGATACTGAGGTCAGGAGACTCTCATTCAAAAATGAATTACAAGCAGTAGTCGTTTCTTTGTGTTAGATTCTCTGGGTGACTGCAAACCTCATTTACATGTGACAATAAAGCAGTGTCTTTGATTCAACCCATGAGCAGGACACAAAAGGCACTGCTAATGCTCCTGTAACAGGAACGTTGTATATGATCCACTTTCATTCCTTTCATTTGTGTAAATGTACTGTGGGTAAATGGGCGCCCTCTCTCAGTATGATTTAACGTACATTTATGGAGTTAGCTGTCTGGGTTAAGGCTGTCCCTGAGCGTGTGTATCTGTAACACCAGCCTGTGATGAGCCCATGTCTCTGACCAGGACATGTTTGATTCTACCCAGATTTTAAACTGAGCTAAAGGCATCACCGTCTCGGGCCGTTATTCAAACACAGAGCAGTCTGCGGGACCCTGGGCAGGAAGACCAGTGTTTGACAACCAAGATGGACTAAAGCACGGCTAAGTTTTTGAATAATAATGTGTTTGACCTCTGTTTCAGACAAAGAGAACTACACTCCTCTGGAAGTAGCTATTCTGACGGACACTCAGGTGCTGAAGATACTGTGTTTATGACCCTCGAGGTAAAAATGAAAATGTTCTCCTGGTTTAAGACCACACATGACAGCGGTTTGACCAGTGTCTGGACCTGATTTGACACCTCACTATTTTCTAAAGTATCCCTAAACCCACTGACCCTCGGTGTTTGACCCTCTGTGTTTGACCTTCTGTGTTTGACCTTCTGTGTTTGACCCTCTGTGTTTGACCTTCTGTGTTTGACCCTCGGTGTTTGACCCTCTGTGTTTGACCCTCGGTGTTTGACCCTCTGTGTTTGACCCTCGGTTTTTGACCCTCTGTGTTTGACCCTCGGTGTTTGACCCTCTGTGTTTGACCTTCTGTGTTTGACCCTCTGTGTTTGACCCTCGGTGTTTGACCCTCTGTATTTGACCCTCTGTGTTTGACCCTCTGTGTTTGACCCTCGGTGTTTGACCCTCGGTGTTTAACCCTCGGTGTTTGACCCTCTGTGTTTGACCTTCTGTGTTTGACCCTCTGTGTTTGACCTCGATGTTTGACCCTCTGTATTTGACCCTCTGTGTTTGACCCTCTGTGTTTGACCCTCGGTTTTTGACCCTCTGTGTTTGACCCTCGGTTTTTGACCCTCTGTGTTTGACCCTCTGTGTTTGACCCTCGGTGTTTAACCCTCGGTGTTTGACCCTCGGTGTTTGACCCTCTGTGTTTGACCCTCGGTTTTTGACCCTCTGTGTTTGACCCTCTGTGTTTGACCCTCGGTTTTTGACCCTCTGTGTTTGACCCTCGGTGTTTGACCCTCGGTGTTTGACCCTCTATGTTTGACCCTCTGTGTTTGACCCTCTGTGTTTGACCCTCTGTGTTTGACCCTCGGTGTTTGACCCTCTGTGTTTGACCCTCGGTGTTTGACCCTCGGTGTTTGACCCTCGGTGTTTGACCCTCGGTGTTTGACCCTCGGTGTTTGACCCTCGGTGTTTGACCCTCTGTGTTTGACCCTCAGTGTTTGACCCTCGGTGTTTGACCCTCTATGTTTGACCCTCTATGTTTGACCCTCTGTGTTTGACCCTCTGTGTTTGACCCTCGGTGTTTGACCCTCGGTGTTTGACCCTCGGTGTTTAACCCTCGGTGTTTGACCCTCGGTGTTTGACCCTCGGTGTTTGACCCTATTTTCTTTAGGACTAATCGATTATATAAATAATCAATAGTTGCAGCCCAAACATTCTTTGATCGAACTACACTGTTAAGTGTTTGTCCAGTCGGCCTCACAGGATGCTCAACAGAGCTACCTTTCCTGCTTTGACGTTTAATTTTCCACTGCAGAATATGAACATGAGCTCTTTTTCTGTTCATAGGAAGGACAGCGTTGGTGCTGGCTTTTGATGAAAGTGAAGGTGTTTGACTGCATAGTGTTTAACCCTTCAGCTGCTGCTTCAGAGAGGTACACTGCTTTTCCTCTAAACACTCCAAACACAAGCAGCAGCTTCATTAGGCTTTGATTTAATGCACTGCAGTTTGACGGTGTTACCACCTCAGTGTTTGACTGTGGAGTGAATGAACAACAGTCATCTTCCTTCCTGGCCTGCATGCACAGAACTGTCTGTGTGGTATCAATCTATGTCCAATATCAATTCTAGCTGACCTGGCATTATCGCAAACAAGATCTAAACAAAGATGTCAAGGGTCCTGTGTGGTGGGCTTATCAAACCGAGTGTTTCCATACGACACAGAGGTGTAACTGTGCTGCTACTGCAAACTTTAATGTATGTTTTTATTTTCTGATAGGGGAGTGTAAGGCGATTATATAAATAAGCCTAGTTGCAGCCTCCAAACCCCTTCAGGCTGCAACTACACTGAACATGTTTGTCCAGTCGAACACAGGATGCTAACAGAGCTACCTTCCTGCATTAAATTGGTTTAGACATGCACACTGCAGCAGTGAACACTCTAAACCCTCCTCAGGTGACATAGGAAGGACAGTTCTGTTCTGGCTCCTATTTTCTAAAGTATTAAGAAGTTCATAGAGCATAATTCAGCTGCTAATTATAAATGCTTTTCCTCTGGCCAACTCAAAAGAGATAATAGCAGTCCATAAAATTACATTGTGCTTTGATTTAATGCCCTTATGTTTCACATAACGCCAAGCCTGCCAGATACCTGAACAACTGCAGATACCTGAACAACTGCAGATACCTGAACAACTGCAGATACCTGAACAACTGTGGAGATACCTGAACAATGCAGATACCTGAACAACTGCAGATACTTGAAAATCTGCAGATACCTTGAACAACTGCAGATACTTGAAAATCTGCAGATACCTGAATAACTGCAGATACCTGAACAACTTAAGATTACCTGAACAACTTAAGATTACCTGAACAACTGCAGATACCTGAACAACTGCAGATACTTGAAAATCTGCAGATACCTGAACAAAGTGCAGATACCTGATTTGTAAATGCAGATACTTGAACAATATGAACTATACTTTTACAACTGCAGATACCTAACAACTGCAGATACTTTTAACAACTGCAGATACCTGAACGATTGAGATACCTGAACAACTGCAGATTTACCTGAACAACTGCAGATACCTGAACAACTGCAGATACTGAAAATCCTCAGAGACCTGATTCATTTACAGATACTTGAAAATCTGCAGAACTACCTGAACAACTGCAGATACCTGAACAACTTAAGATACCGCCCCATGAACAACTTAAGATACCTGAACAACTGTCTCAGATACCTGAACAAATGTAAAGATTACGCTATTGAAAATGTTGCAGATACCTGAACAACTGCAGATACCTGATTAACTGCAGATACTTAGAACAATTGCAAATACTTCAACTGCAGATACCTGAACAACTGCAGATACTTGAACAACTGCAGATACCTGAACAACTGCAGATACCTGAACAACTTAAGATACACTGAACTCATGTTGCCTCCAACTGGTACTTGAACAACTGCAGATAATTGAACAACTGCAGATACCTGAACAACTGCAGATACTTGAACAACTGCAGATACTTGAACAACTGCAGATACCTGAACTGCAGATGCAGATACCTGAACAACTGCAGATACCTGATTAACTGCAGATACTTGAACAACTGCATATACTTGAACAACTGCAGATACCTGAACAACTGCAGATACCTGAACAACTGCAGATACCTGAACAACTGCAGATACCTGAACAACTGCAGATACTTGAACAACTGCAGATACTTGAACAACTGCAGATACCTGAACAACTGCAGATACTTGAACAACTGCAGATAATTGAACAACTGCAGATACTTGAACAACTGCAGATAATTGAACAACTGCAGATACCTGAACAACTGCAGATACTTGAACAACTGCAGATACCTGAACAACTGCAGATACCTGATTAACTGCAGATACTTGAACAATTGCAAATACTTTTACAACTGAAGATACTGTGATTTGTTTTTTCTCTTTCCAGGAGCTGACCCTAACGTTGAGTGTGATTACCAATGTTTGAAAGCAATGGAGTCCAGGTTATACAGAGTGCTCATCGGTGGTGCCTTCAAAGATTATGAAACCCTCAAGAAAGTGTGTGACTACTGCTGTAAAGTCCTGCGTCTCCTGCTGAGACACGGCTTCAGACCCACGTGCTGTGACGACGATGAAGATGAAGAGGAAATCTCTCTCCAATGTCTCAGTCTGTCCTACTTTGACTCTCTGTTCCCTGTGGCTGCTCTGCTTCTGGACAGTGGTCTGCCTTTTGTCCTGGATCATTCCTGTTGCTCTCCTTATAAGGTTTTATTTGACAGTCTCCACACCTCTTTATACAACTGCTCTGAGGCCGAAGCACAGGACTTTCTAAACAAAGCCGAGGCTCTGGTAGATCTGGCCAAAGTGAACTTCCCTTCACGGAGTTTAACGTCGAGTCAGGAGCCTCCGGTTCACATCCAGGACTCACATCCGAGGGCCGGGACTCTGAGGGACTTCCACCGTAGAGTAACTGCTGGAGATAACAGTCCAGCTCCTCTGCAGAGTCTGTGTCGGGGGGTTATCCGCCGCAGACTCATGCCCTGGCCTCTGGAGCAGAAAGTACAAGAGTTACACTTACCATTCCTCCTCAAAGACTTCCTCCTGCCGCTGAAGATGTAACCCCTAAAGAGGGACAGTGTAGGATTAATCTTGTATTGTTTATTGTAAGACAAAGTAAAAAAAAGGAGGGACTGGTTTGTGACCTTTGTGACAGAAAAAAGAAGGTTACAGTATACAGCCAATCTAAGATAATCATTGGATTCATTTCAAATCAAAATTAAAATGCTATAAAAGTGATAAAAGAAGAGGCCACAGTGGGACAGAGCGGCTTTGTATCTCAGTCAAACAGAACTCAAGGGTCCTAACACTAGACGGCATAACAATGGAAGTTTACTCCATAACTTCTGATGATTTGTCCCAATGGTGTAACATAAAGTGAAAAGTATGTATGGGACCAAGCACAGACCCTTGTGGCACACCGAATTTCACTGGTGCCGTGGAGGAGAGGGATTTATTAAAAGAGACAAAATGAGACCTATTAGATTAGATTAGATTAGATTCAACTTTATTGTCATTACACAAGTACAGGTACAAGGCAACGAAATGCAGATAGGATTCTAGCCAAGAGCAGAGCCAGAGTCTGTTGATTAGCACTGCATGATCAATCGTATCAAATGCAGCGCTGAGATCTAGCAATAACAGTAGAGCCGATGAGTCCTCGTCAATCTGAAGGACGAGATCGTTAGTCACTTTAACTAAAGCTGTTTCAGTGGAATAAGAGGCCCTAAATGCAGACTGAAACGGCTCGAGGAGGCCTCTCACCGCAGGCAACTCCAGAGTAATGGAGGGTTCAGCCTCTCTCGAGGAGTTGGGTTCCAAAGCCCAAGCTGTGCGTGGAGGTGAGCCCGACCATCTCTAGTCGGTATCTCTTAACCTCCTGCCTTTGACTGCCGCCCAATCTACTTTACACGGGATATCACCCCCACGTCCCTTCTTCGGGCTGAGCCCGGCCAGGGCTCCGTGGGGGAAGACCTGGTGTTATAAGAATAATTAGTTTAGATTAACCAGAGAGACCACAGAGACAGCGTACATTTAAAAATGAATGGTCAAGTTTAATTCTTGCAAAAAGAAGCAAAGCACAAACATGTCACAATGGAACAGGATGAAGTTTGTTTGGAAAAGTAAAGAGTACATGAGATTTTATATCACTGCAGTGAAAGCTGTAGGAGGCGTATCTTTCACACACACTCCCCAGAACAAGCTCCAGCTGCAGGATTTAGTCTGTGACAAGTTATGTCTGTCTAGTTATGTCTAGTTCATGTTTGGATTAACATGAAGGACATGACACGATCAGATTTGACACGACCTGAAGAGAACTGTGAGCACTCAGTAACTACACACGTGGACAAAAATGTTGGTACCCTTCGGTCAATGAAAGAAAAACTCACAATGGTCACAGAAAAAAACTTTATTCTGACAAAAGTAATGATAAATAAAAATTCTATGAATGTTAACCAATGAAAGTCAGACATTGCTTTTCAACCATGCTTCAACAGAATTATTTAAAAAAATAAACTCATGGAACAGGCCTGGACAAAATTGATGGTACCCCTAGAAAAGACTGTAAATAATGTGACCAAATGGACATGTTAATTCAAGGTGTGTGCACTAATTAGCATCACAGGTGTGTACAATCTTGTAATCAGTCAGTGGGCCTATTTTTAGGGCTTCAGGTAGTCACTGTGTTGTCTGGTGACATGGTGTGTACCACACTCAACATGGACCAGAGGAAGCGAAGGAAAGAGTTGTATCAGGAGAATAGAAAGAAAATGATAGACAAGCATTTTAAAGGTAAAGGCTATAAGACCATCTCCAAGCAGCTAGATGTTCCTGTGACTACAGTTGCACATATTATTCAGAAATTTAAGATCCATGGGACTGTAGCCCACCTCCTGGATGTGGCCGGGAGGAAAATTGATGACAAATCAAAGAGACGGATAATCCGAATGGTAACAAAAGAGCCCAGAAAGACTTCTAAAGAGATCCAAGGTGAACTCCATGCTCAAGGAACATCAGTGACAGATCGCACCATCCGTCGTTGTTTGAGCCAAAGTGGACTACATGGGAGACGACCAAGGAGGACACCATTGTTGAAAACAAATCATAAAAAAGCTAGACTGGAATATGCCAAACTACATGTTGACAAGCCACAAAGCTTCTGGGAGAATGTCCTATGGACAGATGAGACAAAAATGGAACTTTTTGCCAAGGCACATCAGCTCTATGTTCACAGACGGAAAAATGAAGCATATCAAGAAAAGAACACTGTCCCTACTGTCAAACATGGAGGAGGCTCTGTTATGTTCTGGGGCTGCTTTGCTGCATCTGGCACAGGGTGTCTTGAATCTGTGCAGGGTACAATGAAATCTGAAGACTATCAAGGGATTCTAGAGAGAAATGTGCTGGCCAGTGTCAGACAGCTTGGTCTCAGTCGCAGGTCATGGGTCTTGCAACAGGACAATGACCCAAAACACAGCTAAAAACACCCAAGAATGGTTAAGAGGAAAACATTGGACTATTCTAAAGAAGCCTTCTATGAGCCCTGACCTCAATCCTATTGAGCATCTTTGGAAGGAGCTGAAACATGCCGTCTGGAAAAGACACCCTTCAAACCGGAAACAACTGGAGCAGTTTGCTCATGAGGAGTGGGCCAAAATACCTGCTGAGAGGTGCAGAAGTCTCATTGACAGTTACAGGAGTCGTCTGATTGCAGTGATAGCCTCAAAAGGTTGTGCAACAAAATATTAAGTTAGGGGTACCAACAATTTTGTCTAGGCCTGTTCCATGAGTTTATTTTTTTAAATAATTCCGTTGAAGCATGGTTGAAAAGCAATGTCTGACTTTCATTGGTTAACATTCATAGAATTTTTATTTATTATTACTTTTTTCAGAATAAAGTTTTATCTGTGACCATTGTGAGTTTTTCTTTCATTGACCGAAGGGTACCAACAATTTTGTCCACGGGTGTAGAAACCATAGGCATGCGAGCCCCAATGCCGGGCCTGTCACCGAGGTTGGGGTCCAGGTTGTGCTATAACCCAGATTTTACTTTGTCTATAACGGGTTTTGTGACGCTCTTTGTCTGGCCTGTCACCTAGGACCTGTTTGCCTTGGGAGACCTTTAAAGGGTCCCAACAATATAGCTCCTAGGATTATTCGGACACTCAAATAATAATATTATAATAAACAAACAAACAAATGTGGAAAATATATTTTGAACCGGCATTCTCGGAGGGGGTTCCTCGGGTTGTTATGGTTACGGGGACGAAGCGGCAGATTCAACATGGTTTTGACTTAGCTTGATAAATTAATTAGCTAGAATACTAGACTAGAACCTAGTTAGCTTGAAGCTCAAAAAGCCGAGCCTCAGGGTCCGTTTGCACTACAATTCCAAATCATTCACTGACATTATGGACGTAGGGGGAACATTTATTTATTTGATCAGAAAAATTCAGCTCTTAAGTTCTGTGTCAAAGTTGAATGACAGCATTTTATCCTTCAGTCCGGGCTGCTGTTATAATCTCAGAATGAATCCAGAACAGAACCAGGACGGGACCGTTATCATGTCAGGATTAAAAAGGCTTGAGCTCAGAGGGAAGTGACGACGTCTAATAATGTGGTTTATCTATATTCTGTCATAAGTCAAGTACTTGACTTCTTTGTCTTATATTTGACCTCATTTCCTTTCGCATTCATTTGAAGCTAACTTGTGTTGCTTTGGTGATTAAATGGTAAGTGGCATGCGCTTTTTTGCACCCTTCTCGGGCCCCCAAAGCGCTTTACATCGTGCTTCCACTCACCCCATTCACACACATTCACACCTGGGGCAGACAGAGGGGGCTGTCATACAAACAGCGCTCAACCTTCTCCGACCACCACCAAACACACCTCTACAGTCACACACATTCATACACCAGTGCTACAGTCACTGGAGGCAAGGTGGGTTAAGTGTCTTGCCCAAGGACACAACGAAAGTACGAACCACCAACCTTCCGGTTATAGGAAGACTGCTCTACCACTGAGCCACTCCGTCCCAGATTAAAAATCTAAAAAGATGGGAAAGACTTTGTTGATGATTGAAAAATACATAAGTCTGTTTTGTTCACACATTAAGCTCTAAGAGTCTGCCTTAAGTTCAGTGTCAGTTTCTGTGGAAATCCTAAATACTGAACAGAACAAATCATAAGCATTTTAATTAAAAAACACAGGAAGTAAATCTTTGTATTCTATAATTTATGATAAACCTGGAGCATTGTACGGTTAACTTTTTAGTTAATGCCAATAAAATGTTCAGTGCATTTTTCCTTGAATTGTGTTCTTACACATTTAAAGGCATATGCAGGATTTCAGGCTGATGTAAATAAACAAACCTGACCCTCTGCCTTATCCTTTCTGTCAAATCCAGGTTTATTTCGGCTTTAAATCAAACTCTAGCTTCTTTTTTGTAGCATTTTTCTTTTGTCTGTGAGCTGTGTTGGTGAAAGCTAAACATTAAAAAACATCCTCCTCATGCAAACAAAGGAAAAGTGGATTAACTGCTTCTGTATAGCTTCACATTGTTTAAGAGGCTCTCAGTGTGGAATAATGAGACTTGAAAGATGATATTAAATAAATATATTTAAAACATATTTAAACACACGGTGAGGAAAGTTAACTAAGCAGAGCCCGAGTGATTTTAGTTAAACGCCTGCTCTGTAATTACAACAACGACTAGAACAAGTCAAGAGGTGCCTTTAAAGCTGAATATCAGAGAAAATCAATCAGGTAAACCTGGTGAATCAGTGGGCGCTGACACTCACCTGAACGCACCGCAGACACACCTGAACGCACCACAGGCTCACCTGAACGCACCGAGGACACACCTGAATGCACCACAGACACACCTGAACGCACCGAGGACACACCTGAATGCACCACAGACACACCAGAACGCACCGCAGACACACCTGAACGCACCACAGACTCACCTGAACGCACCGCAGACACACCTGAACGCACCACAGACTCACCTGAACGCACCGAGGACACACCAGAACGCACCGCAGACACACCTGAACGCACCGAGGACACACCAGAACGCACCGCAGACACACCTGAACGCACCGAGGACACACCTGAACGCACCGCAGACACACCTGAACGCACCGAGGACACACCTGAATGCACCACAGACACACCAGAACGCACCGCAGACACACCTGAATGCACCACAGACACACCTAAACGCACCACAGACTCACCTGAACGCACCGAGGACACACCAGAACGCACCGCAGACACACCTGAACGCACCGAGGACACACCAGAACGCACCGCTGACACTCACCTGAACGCACCACAGACACACCTGAACGCACCGAGGACACACCTGAACGCACCGCAGACACACCTGAACGCACCGAGGACACACCAGAACGCACCGCTGACACTCACCTGAACGCACCGCAGACACACCTGAACGCACCGAGGACACACCTGAACGCACCGCAGACACACCTGAACGCACCGAGGACACACCTGAATGCACCACAGACACACCAGAACGCACCGCAGACACACCTGAATGCACCACAGACACACCTAAACGCACCACAGACTCACCTGAACGCACCGAGGACACACCAGAACGCACCGCAGACACACCTGAACGCACCGAGGACACACCAGAACGCACCGCAGACACACCTGAATGCACCGCAGACACACCTGAACGCACCGCTGACACTCACCTGAACGCACCGCAGACACACCTGAACGCACAGACACACCTGAACGCACCGCGCAGACACACTTGAACGCACCGCAGACACACCTGAACGCACCGCAGACACACCTGAACGCACCGCAGACACACCTGAACGCACCGCAGACACACCTGAATGCACCGCAGACACACCTGAACGCACCGCTGACACTCACCTGAACGCACCACAGACTCACCTGAACGCACCGAGGACACACCAGAACGCACCGCAGACACACCTGGAACGCACCGAGGACACACCTGAATGCACCACAGACACACCTGAACGCACCGAGGACACACCAGAACGCACCGCAGACACACCAGAACGCACCGCAGACACACCTGAATGCACCACAGACACACCTGAACGCACCGAGGACACACCAGAACGCACCGCAGACACACCTGAATGCACCGCAGACACACCTGAGCGCACCGCTGACACTCACCTGAGCACGCACCGCAGACACACCTGAACGCACCGCAGACACACCTGAACGCACCGCAGACACACTTGAAGCGCACCGCAGACACACCTGAACGCACCGCAGACACACCTGAACGCACCGCAGACACACCTGAACGCACCACAGACACACCTGAATGCACCGCAGACACACCTGAACGCACCGCTGACACTCACCTGAACGCACCACAGACTCACCTGAACGCACCACAGACTCACCTGAACGCACCGAGGACACACCAGAACGCACCGCTGACACTCACCTGAACGCACCACAGACTCACCTGAACGCACCGAGGACACACCAGAACGCACCTCAGACACACCTGAACGCACCGAGGACACACCAGAACGCACCGCTGACACTCACCTGAACGCACCACAGACACACCTGAACGCACCACAGACTCACCTGAACGCACCGAGGACACACCTGAATGCACCACAGACACACCTGAACGCACCGAGGACACACCAGAACGCACCGCAGACACACCTGAACGCACCGAGGACACACCAGAGCAGCACGCTGACACTCACCTGGGCAGCACCACAGACTCACCTGGGCGCACCACAGACACACCTGAATGCACCACAGACACACCTGAACGCACCGAGGACACACCAGAACGCACCGCAGACACACCTGAATGCACCGCAGACACACCTGAACGCACCGCTGACACACCTGAACGCACCGAGGACACACCTGAATGCACCACAGACACACCAGAACGCACCGCAGACACACCTGAATGCACCACAGACACACCTGAACGCACCGAGGACACACCAGAACGCACCGCAGACACACCTGAACGCACCGCAGACACACTTGAACGCACCGCAGACACACCTGAACGCACCGCAGACACACCTGAACGCACCGCAGACACACCTGAACGCACCGCAGACACACCTGAATGCACCGCAGACACACCTGAACGCACCGCAGACACTCACCTGAACGCACCGAGGAGACACCAGAACGCACCGCAGACACACCTGAACGCACCGCAGACACACCTGAATGCACCGCAGACACACCTGAACGCACCGCTGACACTCACCTGAACGCACCACAGACTCACCTGAACGCACCGAGGACACACCAGAACGCACCGCAGACACACCTGAACGCACCGAGGACACACCTGAATGCACCACAGACACACCTGAACGCACCGAGGACACACCAGAACGCACCGCAGACACACCAGAACGCACCGCAGACACACCTGAATGCACCACAGACACACCTGAACGCACCGAGGACACACCAGAACGCACCGCAGACACACCTGAATGCACCGCAGACACACCTGAACGCACCGCTGACACTCACCTGAACGCACCGCAGACACACCTGAACGCACCGCAGACACACCTGAACGCACCGCAGACACACTTGAACGCACCGCAGACACACCTGAACGCACCGCAGACACACCTGAACGCACCACAGACACACCTGAATGCACCGCAGACACACCTGAACGCACCGCTGACACTCACCTGAACGCACCGAGGACACACCAGAACGCACCGCTGACACTCACCTGAACGCACCACAGACACACCTGGGAACGCACCACAGACTCACCTGAACGCACCGAGGACACACCAGAACGCACCGCAGACACACCTGAACGCACCGAGGACACACCTGAATGCACCACAGACACACCAGAACGCACCGCAGACACACCTGAATGCACCACAGACACACCTGAACGCACCGAGGACACACCAGAACGCACCGCAGACACACCTGAATGCACCGCAGACACACCTGAACGCACCGCTGACACTCACCTGAGCACCGCATCAGACACACCTGAACCTGAATGCACCGCAGACACACCTGAACGCACCGCTGACACACCTGAACGCACCGCAGACACACCTGAACGCACCGCTGACACTCACCTGAACGCACCACAGACTCACCTGAACGCACCACAGACTCACCTGAACGCACCGAGGACACACCAGAACGCACCGCAGACACACCTGAACGCACCGAGGACACACCAGAACGCACCGCTGACACTCACCTGAACGCACCACAGACACACCTGAACGCACCACAGACTCACCTGAACGCACCGCAGACACACCTGAACGCACCGCAGACACACCTGAACGCACCGCAGACACACCTGAACGCACCGAGGACACACCTGAATGCACCACAGACACACCAGAACGCACCGCAGACACACCTGAACGCACCGAGGACACACCTGAATGCACCACAGACACACCTGAATGCACCACAGACACACCTGAACGCACCGAGGACACACCAGAACGCACCGCAGACACACCTGAATGCACCGCAGACACACCTGAACGCACCGCTGACACTCACCTGAACGCACCGCAGACACACCTGAACGCACCGCAGACACACCTGAACGCACCACAGACACACCTGAACGCACCGAGGAGACACCAGAACGCACCGCTGACACACCTGAATGCACCGCAGACACACCTGAACGCACCGCAGACACACCTGAACGCACCGCAAACACACCTGAACGCACCTCTGACACTCACCTGAACGCACCGCAGACACACCTGAACGCACAGCAGACACACCTGAACGCACCACAGACTCACCTGAACGCATCGAGGAGACACCAGAACGCACCGCAGACACACCTGAATGCACCGCAGACACACCTGAACGCACCGCAGACACACCTGAACGCACCGCAGACACACCTGAACGCACCGCAGACACACCTGAACGCACCACAGACACCTCTGAACGCACCGCAGACACACCTGAACGCACCACAGACACACCTGAACGCACCACAGACACACCTGAACGCTCTGCATGACACAAGCTGAGAAATATTTATTTCCACAACGATGCCTCGATACATCGTCTTATTAACTTCTGAAAGATGCCTGTGTAATTTCTATTATTAATATCAATATCAATAAGAAGAAACATTTATGATTCTCACGGCTGTTGTTTTTACAGTAGCCTAATAAAATAATAAAGTCAAATGTGTGATATTAGCGAGTGTTTTCTTCCGGTTCTGAGGCTTAACTTGAAAACTCTTTATCAACAGGACAATTTAGAAAATGAATAAAATATGAACAATTCACGGTTTAATTAAACGTAGATGTAAATTTCAACATAATCCCCGTCAGAGAACATCCAATCACAGCAGCCGCTGGGGTCACGTGACACAGCTCGACGCAGGTAAGATAACAAAACAAAAGTGAAAGTTACAGAATCATGAGAGAACTGAGTCGAAGAGCCGGTAAATGAAAACACGCTGGACCGGAACACTTTTGGGTTCATTTAAAAGTCCGTTTTTTCACAGATTATTCTACAGCGCGTTGTTAAAGTTTACATTTGATTTACGTTTGATTCAGGAAACATGTCTGTTTCCAAGAGATTACTGAAGGATATAATGGACACTATTGGTGTTTACTGGAGCGAGAGTGAAGAGGACAGGTAACATTTTACATTTACATTTACATTTAGTCATTTAGCAGACGCTTTTATCCAAAGCGACTTACATTCACCAGTGTTACATTTACAGATGACGCTTTCATTTAAAGCGACTTACATTAAGGTTCCATTCACCAGTGTTACAGCTGGAACACCACTGTAGGCAAGGTGAGTTAAGTGTCTTGCCCAAGGACACAACGACAGTATGAACTGTGGGGAGAGCGGGATTCGAACCGCCTACCTTCCGGTTGAAGGACGACCGCTCTACCACTGAGCCACTGCCGCCCCACTCACATTAGTGTTAGATTATAGTTTATAGTATTCTGAAGCTAAAACAAAACAAAACCAAAACAAAACAGAAACAAAACAGAAACAAACTGAACCTGAGTCTGAAGTGAGTATTTGCAGAAAACTAGAGCTGAGTCACTGTGGATGGTTTATTTACAGTGATGAAGCTGAGGATGAAGCTGAGGATGAAGGTGACAGAGCAAAGGGAACATCTGTACAGGCCGACCAAGAGTAAGTACATTACACCTGAGAGCGTTCACACCTTCTCTTCTGTTATTTTAATCATGTCCAAATACAGCATGTGTCAGAAAGATGTACTCCACAGTGCGTGTGTCTGTGCACGTGCTTGCGCCTGTGCGTGCGTGTGTGTGTGCACGTGCTTGCGCCTGTGCGTGCGTGTGTGTGTTGTGTGGAAAGCACCTAAACTTACCTGTGCTGTTCTGTGGTTTTGGGAAAACCCTCTGACTTCTTACTCTTATGACGTCTTAGAAACAATACAATGGGACAGATGTTCACATTCTTTTACAAAAAAAGGTTACACTTTGTTAAGAACAACACAAGAGCAAAAATAAAAAGGGTCTAATACAAAACATGGCTATATTTTCCTCATAAGTTTTTAGCTTGTTTGGTTACATATTATGTGTGCGTATCATTTTAGGCTCAATAGGACCTGGCCTGATTAAGTTCCACACCAGCTGTATTTTCATTAACGTACTCTGTAATGTACTGAATGTTGTTGCGTTCTGTTTCCTTCTGTCTTGTTGCGGTTCTGAAGGGTCACAGAGCAGTCCAGGAGACGCCTCGAGGCTCTGGAGCAGCTGCTGGATCAACAGCCCAGGGACACTATATGTTATCTCACCCTCAGACGAGCTCTGTACAAAGTGTGTGAGCTCGGACTTCAGGATGTGGCCGAGTTCCTGCTGCGATTCGGGGCTGACCCGAAATACTACGTAGGTATGGCCCATGTTCACGTCTGATGTTCCACAAAAACAAAGATAACCTTTCAAACCAGTAAAGCTCTAAAGTTAAAAAGACAGTCACAAAACCGTTTCTTTGTTCCCTGTTTCTTTTCTTGTTCATAATCTTTTCCACAAAACCAAAAGCTCTGTGTCTCTTGTGTGTTTCCTCAGACTCCTGAGCAGTTAAAGAGTTATACAACACGAGCAAAGCAGAAGATTAACATATTATTTTACTTTATACAAGACGCCAGTCCTCGAAATACATTTGTGCAGAATTTGTGATTTTCTTAGTTAGTGTTTGGATGAAACAATTTACTGTCAAACAACTGTGTTTACTCTTTTTAAATCATAATGACAACACAAACTACCCAAATGACCCTGAACAAAAGTTTACATACCCCAGTTCTTAATACTGTGTAATGCACCTTTAACATCAATGACACTTGAAGTCTTTTGTGGTCGTTGTGGATGAGGCTCTTTATTTTCTCAGATGTAAAGCTGCCCATTTTTCGGGGGTAAAAAGCCTCCAGTTCTTGTAAATTCTTGGGCTGTCTTACATGAGCTGCAGGTTTGAGATCTCTCCAGAGTGACTCAATGATACTGAGGTCAGGAGACTCTCATTCAAAAATGAATTACAAGCAGTAGTCGTTTCTTTGTTCGTTAGATTCTCTGGGTGACTGCAAACCTCATTTACATGTGACAATAAAGCAGTGTCTTTGATTCAACCCATGAGCAGGACACAAAAGGGCACTGCTAATGCTCCTGTAACAGGGGAACGTTGTATATGATCCACTTTCATTCCTTTCATTTATGTAAATGTACTGTGGGTAAATGGACGCCCTCTCTCAGTATGATTTAACGTACATTTATGGAGTTAGCTGTCTGGGTTAAGGCTGTCCCTGAGCGTGTCGTATCTGTAACACCAGCCTGTGATGAGCCCATGTCTCTGACCAGGACATGTTTGATTCTACCCAGATTTTAAACTGAGCTAAAAGGCATCACCGTCTCCGGGCCGTTATTCAAACACAGAGCAGTGTACGGGACTAAGGACGGGAAGACCAAGGGCTTACAACCAAGATGGACTAAAGCACGGCTAAGTTTTTAAAAGAATAATAATGAGAGGAACGCTCTGTTTCAGACAAAGAGAACTACACTCCTCTGGAAGTAGCTATTACGAACGGACACTCAGAGGTGCTGAAGATACTGGTTAAATATGGAGCAGACATAAACGAGGTAAAAATGAAAATGTTCTCCTGGTTTAAGACCACACATGACAGCGGTCACCAGTGTCTGGACCTGATTAAAGAAACACCTCACTATTTTCTAAAGTATCCCTAAACCCACTGACCCTCGGTGTTTGACCCTCTGTGTTTGACCTTCTGTGTTTGACCCTCTGTGTTTGACCCTCGGTGTTTGACCCTCGGTTTTTGACCCTCAGTGTTTGACCCTCAGTGTTTGACCCTCGGTGTTTGACCCTCGGTGTTTGACCCTCGGTTTTTGACCCTCAGTGTTTGACCCTCTGTGTTTGACCCTCGGTTTTTGACCCTCTGTGTTTGACCCTCTGTGTTTGACCCTCGGTGTCTGACCCTCTGTATTTGACCCTCTGTGTTTGACCCTCGGTGTTTGACCCTCTGTATTTGACCCTCTGTGTTTGACCCTCGGTGTTTGACCCTCGGTTTTTGACCCTCAGTGTTTGACCCTCTGTGTTTGACCCTCGGTGTTTGACCCTCGGTTTTTGACCCTCAGTGTTTGACCCTCTGTGTTTGACCCTCGGTGTTTGACCCTCGGTTTTTGACCCTCTGTGTTTGACCCTCTGTGTTTGACCCTCGGTTTTTGACCCTCTGTGTTTGACCCTCTGTGTTTGACCCTCGGTGTTTGACCCTCTGTATTTGACCCTCTGTGTTTGACCCTCGGTGTTTGACCCTCGGTGTTTGACCCTCGGTGTTTGACCCTCTGTGTTTGACCCTCGGTTTTTGACCCTCTGTGTTTGACCTTCTGTGTTTGACCCTCTGTGTTTGACCCTCTGTGTTTGACCCTCGGTGTTTGACCCTCGGTTTTTGACCCTCTGTGTTTGACCCTCGGTGTTTGACCCTCTGTGTTTGACCTTCTGTGTTTGACCCTCGATGTTTGACCCTCTGTATTTGACCTTCTGTGTTTGACCCTCTGTGTTTGACCCTCTGTGTTTGACCCTCGGTGTTTAACCCTCGGTGTTTGACCCTCTGTGTTTGACCCTCGGTGTTTGACCCTCGGTGTTTGACCCTCTATGTTTGACCCTCGGTTTTTGACCCTCTGTGTTTGACCCTCGGTGTTTGACCCTCTGTGTTTGACCCTCGGTGTCTGACCCTCTGAATTTGACCCTCGGTGTTTAACCCTCGGTGTTTGACCCTCTGTGTTTGACCCTCGGTGTTTGACCCTCGGTGTTTAACCCTCGGTGTTTGACCCGCTGTGTTTGACCCGCTGTGTTTGACCCTCGGTGTTTGACCCTCGGTGTTTGACCCGCTGTGTTTGACCCTCGGTGTTTGACCCTCGGTGTTTCACCCTCGGTGTTTAACCCTCGGTGTTTGACCCTCGGTGTTTGACCCTCGGTGTTTGACCCTCGGTGTTTGCTGTAGGACTGTGACATGTCTCCTTTGATCCTGGCCTGTGTGAAAAAGCAATGGTCCTGTGTCCAAACCCTGCTGGACCTGGGAGCAGACGTTGATTCTCGAGACGATGAAGGTATGTTTTTGAACCGAACTCTTCGACACAGAGGTGTAACTGTGCTGCTACTGCTACTTTAATGTATGTTTTTATTTTCTTTAGGACTAATCGATTATATAAATAATCAATAGTTGCAGCCCAAACATTCTTTGATCGAACTACACTGTTAAGTGTTTGTCCAGTCGAGCCTCACAGGATGCTCAACAGAGCTACCTTTCCTGCTTTGGTTTAATTTTCCACTGCAGAATATGAACATGAGCTCTTTTTCTGTTCATAGGAAGGACAGCGTTGGTGCTGGCTTTTGATGAAAGTGAAGGTGAAGACTGCATAGATGCCCTTCAGCTGCTGCTTCAGAGAGGTACACTGCTTTTCCTCTAAACACTCCAAACACAAGCAGCAGATTCATTAGGCTTTGATTTAATGCACTGCAGACGTAGCTTACCACCTCCAGTGTGTGACTGTGGAGTGAATGAACAACAGTCATCTTCCTCTCGGCAGCATGCACAGAACTGTCTGTGTGGTATCAATCTATGCAATATCAATTCTAGTGCAACTGGCATTATCGCAAACAAGATCTAAACAAAGATGTCAAGGGTCCTGTGTGGTGGGCTTATCAAAAAGTCTTTCCATACCTTAGTAAACGTGTTCTCAAACCCATGTAGTGTACTCTTTATAGGTCTGATGGGAGGGGGAGTGTAAGGCACCTATTGGTACTCGAAAGCCTTGGGGGGTGACCCTCCAGGACCCCTTCAGGCTGCAATATAACCAGAACATGTGAAACACATTTTGCTAAAAGTACCCGGTGCATTAAATTGGAGAAGGGAAAGACATGCACACAGAGGAGCAGTGCACTCACTCTAAACCCTCCTCAGGTGACATGCAAAGGTTCTGTTCCCATGCATCCTATTTTCTAGTATTAAGGGGAAGTTCTAGAGCATAATTCAATCTAATTATAAATGGCCCCTTGTTGGCCAACTCAAAAGAGATAATATCGTCCATAAAATTACATTGTGCTTTATTTGGGAACCCTGATAGTGTCCCTCACATAACGCCAAGCCTGCAGATACCTGAACAACTGCAGATACCTGAACAACTGCAGATACTTGAACAACTGCAGATACTTGAAAATCTGCAGATACCTGAACAACTGCAGATACCTGAACAACTGCAGATACCTGAACAACTTAAGATACCTGAACAACTGCAGATACCTGAACAACTGCAGATACTTGAAAATCTGCAGATACCTGAACAACTGCAGATACCTGAACAACTGCAGATACCTGATTAACTGCAGATACTTGAACAATTGCAAATACTTTTACAACTGCAGATACCTGAACAACTGCAGATACCTGAACAACTGCAGATACCTGAACAACTTAAGATACCTGAACAACTGCAGATACCTGAACAACTGCAGATACCTGAACAACTGCAGATACCTGAACAACTGCAGATACCTGAACAACTTAAGATACCTGAACAACTTAAGATACCTGAACAACTGCAGATACCTGAACAACTGCAGATACTTGAAAATCTGCAGATACCTGAACAACTGCAGATACCTGAACAACTGCAGATACCTGATTAACTGCAGATACTTGAACAATTGCAAATACTTTTACAACTGCAGATACCTGAACAACTGCAGATACCTGAACAACTGCAGATACCTGAACAACTGCAGATACCTGAACAACTTAAGATACCTGAACAACTGCAGATACCTGAACAACTGCAGATACCTGAACAACTGCAGATACTTGAACAACTGCAGATACCTGAACAACTGCAGATACCTGAACAACTGCAGATACTTGAACAACTGCAGATAATTGAACAACTGCAGATAATTGAACAACTGCAGATACCTGATCAACTGCAGATACTTGAACAACTGCAGATAATTGAACAACTGCAGATACTTGAACAACTGCAGATAATTGAACAACTGCAGATACCTGAACAACTGCAGATACTTGAACAACTGCAGATACTTGAACAACTGCAGATACCTGAACAACTGCAGATACTTGAACAACTGCATATACTTGAACAACTGCAGATACCTGAACAACTGCAGATAACTGAACAACTGCAGATACCTGAACAACTGCAGATACCTGAACAACTGCAGATACTTGAACAACTGCAGATAATTGAACAACTGCAGATACCTGAACAACTGCAGATAATTGAACAACTGCAGATAATTGAACAACTGCAGATACTTGAACAACTGCAGATAATTGAACAACTGCAGATACTTGAACAACTGCAGATAATTGAACAACTGCAGATACCTGAACAACTGCAGATACTTGAACAACTGCAGATACTTGAACAACTGCAGATACCTGAACAACTGCAGATACTTGAACAACTGCATATACTTGAACAACTGCAGATACCTGAACAACTGCAGATAACTGAACAACTGCAGATACCTGAACAACTGCAGATACCTGAACAACTGCAGATACTTGAACAACTGCAGATAATTGAACAACTGCAGATACCTGAACAACTGCAGATAATTGAACAACTGCAGATAATTGAACAACTGCAGATACTTGAACAACTGCAGATACCTGATCAACTGCAGATACTTGAACAACTGCAGATAATTGAACAACTGCAGATACTTGAACAACTGCAGATAATTGAACAACTGCAGATACCTGAACAACTGCAGATACTTGAACAACTGCAGATACTTGAACAACTGCAGATACCTGAACAACTGCAGATACTTGAACAACTGCATATACTTGAACAACTGCAGATACCTGAACAACTGCAGATACCTGAACAACTGCAGATACTTGAACAACTGCAGATACCTGAACAACTGCAGATACCTGAACAACTGCAGATACTTGAACAACTGCAGATACCTGAACAACTGCAGATACCTGATCAACTGCAGATACCTGAACAACTGCAGATACTTGAACAACTGCAGATACCTGAACAACTGCAGATACTTGAACAACTGCAGATAATTGAACAACTGCAGATACCTGAACAACTGCAGATACTTGAACAACTGCAGATACCTGATCAACTGCAGATACGTGAACAACTGCAGATAATTGAACAACTGCAGATACCTGAACAACTGCAGATAACTGAACAACTGCAGATACCTGAACAACTGCAGATACCTGAACAACTGCAGATACTTGAACAACTGCAGATACCTGAACAACTGCAATACTTGAACAATTGCAAATACTTTTACAACTGCAGATTCTTGAACAACTGCAGGTACCTGAACAACTGCAGATACTTGAACAACTGCAGATACTTGAACAACTGCAGATACCTGAACAACTGCAGATACCTGATTAACTGCAGATACTTGAACAACTGCATATACTTGAACAACTGCAGATACCTGAACAACTGCAGATAACTGAACAACTGCAGATACCTGAACAACTGCAGATACCTGAACAACTGCAGATACTTGAACAACTGCAGATAATTGAACAACTGCAGATACCTGAACAACTGCAGATAATTGAACAACTGCAGATAATTGAACAACTGCAGATACTTGAACAACTGCAGATAATTGAACAACTGCAGATACTTGAACAACTGCAGATACTTGAACAACTGCAGATAATTGAACAACTGCAGATACCTGATTAACTGCAGATACTTGAACAATTGCAAATACTTTTACAACTGAAGATACTGTGATTTGTTTTTTCTCTTTCCAGGAGCTGACCCTAACGTTGAGTGTGATTACCAATGTTTGAAAGCAATGGAGTCCAGGTTATACAGAGTGCTCATCGGTGGTGCCTTCAAAGATTATGAAACCCTTAAGAAAGTGTGTGACTACTGCTGTAAAGTCCTGCATCTCCTGCTCAGACACGGCTTCAGACCCGTGTGCTGTGACGACGATGAAGATGAAGAGGAAATCTCTCTCCAATGTCTCAGTCTGTCCTACTTTGACTCTCTGTTCCCTGTGGCTGCTCTGCTTCTGGACAGTGGTCTGCCTTTTGTCCCGGATCATCCCTGTTGGTCCCGTTATGAGGTTTTATTTGACAGTCTCCACACCTCTTTATACAACTGCTCTGAGGCCGAAGCACAGGACTTTCTAAACAAAGCCGAGGCTCTGGTAGATCTGGCCAAAGTGAACTTCCCTTCACAGAGTTTAACGTCGAGTCAGGAGCCTCCGGTTCACATCCAGGACTCACATCCGAGGGCCGGGACTCTGAGGGACTTCCACCGTAGAGTAACTGCTGGAGATAACAGTCCAGCTCCTCTGCAGAGTCTGTGTCGGGGGGTTATCCGCCGCAGACTCATGCCCTGGCCTCTGGAGCAGAAAGTACAAGAGTTACCCTTACCATTCCTCCTCAAAGACTTCCTCCTGCCGCTGAAGATGTAACCCCTAAAGAGGGACATTGTAGGATTAATCTTGTATTGTTTATTGTAAGACAAAGTAAAAAAAAAAGAGGGACTGGTTTGTGACCTTTGTGACAGAAAAAAGAAGGTTACAGTATACAGCCAATCTAAGATAATCATTGGATTCATTTCAAATCAAAATTAAAATGCTATAAAAGTGATAAAAGAAGAGGCCACAGTGGGACAGAGCGGCTTTGTATCTCAGTCAAACAGAACTCAAGGGTCCTAACACTAGAAGCTGACAGACTAGAGTCACATGTGCTCTGGATTCTCTGGAAGTGTCTCTTAGATTTCTGGGTGTAGTATAATCTCTGTTTTAGTTCAAATAAGTACAATCACAACATAAAAAAAGGTTCAAGTAAAAGCATCTTGACTCAGTTTTCAAGGTGAAGATGTTTTGTCTGTAATTCCTGAGCTGAGCTGAGCTTTAACTCTAGAGGGAGGGGCTTAATGTGAAACTAAACCTAATTGGACCAGACTGTTCTGGTCTCATAGTCGTTAGCTCTGAAAGGACAGTGTGACTCCTGATGTAAGAGTCTTTAGTGTCACTGTTCCATCAGGTGTTGTTGTTGTTCTAGAGTCAAACCATGACAAATTATATAAAAATATTATCAGAAAATGTAAAAAAGATTATTAAAGAAATAAAAGCAATATGAAAGGTCTATGGAATGTACTCAATCATACATTAAACAAAGATCCTAAAAATGTTTCTTTCCCTTATTATATAATTAAAAACAATGAAAATATGGAAGATATTGTTAATTCATGTAACGTCTACTTTGTTAACATCAGACATCAGGAGTTAACATGTTCTCAACAGTTTTATAATACAAACTATTTATTTTTGACACCAACAAACAAAAATAAAATGTTGTTGACTTGTCTAAGTTCAGTCCCTGTTAAAGCTCTCTCTGTGCAGTTCTACGGTCGGTCTGCTCTGATGATGGCCTGTGAGAACAAGGATCTGGCTTGTGTCCGGACTTTGTTGGACCTCGGAGCTGATGTCAACGCTCAAGACGATGACGGTATGAACCGAACCTGCTGAAACCACTCCAGTGCCTCCTGTGACGTCAGCTGGGCTTCTATCGACACATTTTAAAATGTTGCATTAGTTCAGTTGTAGTCAAGCCCAAATCCACCAAGACCTGTCCCAGACCAGAGGGCTTTATTACACTGCAATAGATCCCAGGGAAGTCCGGTCTTAGACCAGGTCCAGACTCACGGAGGTCAGTGTTTGAAGGAGACAGAGTTAGTCCAGACTTAGACCAGGTCCAGACTCACGGAGGTCAGTGTTTGAAGGAGACAGAGTTAGTCCAGACTTAGACCAGGTCCAGACTTAGACCGGGTCCAGACTCACGGAGGTCAGTGTTTGAAGGAGAAAGAGTTAGTCCAGACTTAGACCAGGTCCAGACTTAGACCGGGTCCAGACTCACGGAGGTCAGTGTTTGAAGGAGACAGAGTTAGTCCAGACTTAGACCAGGTCCAGCTCATGGTTGTTGCTGTCGGGTCAGTGTCTTTGTAAAGACCTTAAACGTAGAGTGTGGGACCAGAGCTGTGTGGACTAACGTGTCTGTGGCTGTATGGGACAGATGCTACAATGCTAGTCACTAACTGTTACCCTCCTCTGCTTTAAATGACATCGCTCACTTGTGGGTTTTTTCTCTCTTTTCAGGAGCTGACCCTAACGTCGAGGATGAATATGGAGCAACAATGGAGACCCATCTGTTTAATTTACTGGACGATAGTCTGTATGAGGACAGTAAGACTCTCAGTGAAGTGTGTGACTACTGCGTTAAAGTCCTGCGTCTCCTGCTCAGACACGGCTTCAGACCCATGTGCTGTAAAGACTACTGTAAAAGGTGTCTCCTGGAACTCAGTCTGAAGAACTTTACCGTCTTCTTCCCTGTGGCTGCTCTGCTTCTGGACAGTGGTCTGCCTTTTGTCCCGGATCATCCCTGTTGGTCCCGTTATGAGGTTTTATTCGACAGTTTCTGCACCTCCTTATACAACCGCTCGGAGACTGAAGCTCAACAGTGTCTGGACAAAGCCGAGGCTCTGGTAGATCTGGCCAAAGTGAACTTCCGCCTCACAGAGTTTAACGTCGAGTCAGGAGCCTCCGGTTCACATCCAGGACTTGGAACCGAGGGCCGGGACTCTGGGGGACTTCCACCGGAGAGTAACTGCTGGAGATAACAGTCCAGCTCCTCTGCAGAGTCTGTGTCGGGGGGTTATCCGCCTCAGACTCATGCCCTGGCCTCTGGAGCAGAAAGTACAAGAGTTACACTTACCATTCCTCCTCAAAGACTTCCTCCTGCCGCTGAAGACCCACAGACATGGACCGGAGTGAGACGAATTAAATGAGACCGCTGGGACATATGTACTCGGAGGAATGCATTTTTCAAATACATAAATTTAGGTGGGAACTGGGTCAAATTGAGGATCATTTCACAGAAAAATAATGAAAAAAGCTTGTCCTCACCACAGAATCTATTTGTTTGTGAAATGTTTGAGCACATGGTTGAAGTAGGGGCCAAAGCAACAGGACCAGGAGCTGAAACACTGGACAGGTTGGAAGTTTGTTAGACCAGTTTAATCCTCATTCAAACAGAGGACATTCTGAGACAGACACAGTTTGATGTCCTCTAAACATCTGTTGATGGACTGAAGACTGTTAAGACAGGTGTACAGGTGATAGAACATGATGTGTTTGAAAGAAACATAACTTGTACTTGCCTTTTGTTTTTTGTTAAATAGATACAGGTTTAAAAGCTTAGCTTTAATGTTAAATAATTTATAATAAATAAATAAAAAAATCTAAAGAGCCTGAAACCTTTGAATTGAGGACAAAGCCTTAAAATTTACTCATGACGTGAAAAACAATGATCTTGCCCAACGTTTTCATTCTCAGCTGGTTGAGTTTCTCTCGAGGTAGATCTGTAGATATGCTCCAGAGCAGTTCAGATCCAGGTAGAGACGACAAACGCTGCCCAGTGACCGATCAGGGACAACAAACGCGGCCCAATGACCGATCAGAGACGACAAACGTGGCCCAAAGACCGATCAGAGACGACGAACGCGGCCCAGTGACCGATCAGGGACGACAAACGCGGCCCAGTGACCGATCAGAGACAACAAACGAGGCCCAGTGACCGATCAGAGACGACAAACGTGGCCCAATGCCCGATCAGAGACGACGAACGCGGCCCAGTGACCGATCAGGGACAACAAACGCGGCCCAGTGACCGATCAGAGATGACAAACGAGGCCCAGTGACCGATCAGAAACGACGAACGCGGCCCAGTGACTGATCAGGGACAACAAACGCGGCCCAGTGACCGATCAGGGACAACAAACGCGGCCCAGTGACCGATCAGAGATGACAAACGAGGCCCAGTGACCGATCAGAGACGACAAACGTGGCCCAATGCCCGATCAGAGACGACGAACGCGGCCGAGTGACCGATCAGGGACAACAAACGCGGCCCAGTGACCGATCAGAGACGACAAACGTAGCCCAATGACCGATCAGAGACGACAAACGTGGCCCAATGCCCGATCAGAGACGACGAACGCGGCCCAGTGACCGATCAGGGACAACAAACACTGCTCAGTGACCGATCAGAGACGACGAACGCGGCCCAGTGACCGATCAGAGACGATTATAGATTTTTTTATGCATTCATTGAAGTACAACTGTAATTATTAGATCATATTTAATAGCACATAATCAGTTGTGGTATATACAGCATATATACTTTATTTACACACAGATCTGGAAAAAAAAAACAGGAAGAATAAATAAGAAAAAAAAACGTTTTAACAGACAAGGAATAATGTACAAAGCAGTAAAGTTACAACTGGAATCATCTGAGATAATTCTTTATCTTAAAAAAAAAAGCAAAAACCCAAAGAATATAGAATCTACATTTTGCAGAAAAGTTGGAAAGATTCAAAATTTGATAATTCACTTAAATTCAAACTCATCCCTAATTTTTATTAATTCTTTTAAAAAGCAATGATCACAAAAAAGCCAGTGTTTTTTATTTCACCTTTTTTTTTTTTTGTTTGGTCCTTGTTTAAAAATGACACTAATAGTTGCAAACATTATAAACAATAATTAAATCATAAAAAAAATAAGTATTTGGAGTTACCGGTCCAAAAGAGTTTCATATAAAAGGTCTATAATGTTTTTTTTTTTTGATTGAACACTTTTTAGTGATGGACATGAGAATGGAGCCCAAAGGAAAGTTGGAAATTTAATCTTTTTAATCTTTGGAGGACAATTTCATTTAAAACAGTGCAAGTTGGATTTAAACTGAATTAGACTAAAGCATTATCTTCACACAAAATATTTTGACATTGGGTTCTCTATAAAAAAAATTTTTTAAAAAGCTTTGTTTGGCTTTTTATTTTTTTGCTTCTGTGATGATCCTCAATAACCAAACTTAATAAAATAAATAGAGCCTAACTCTTATTATGAAAAGGCCACAAGTTGGAGTAATAGTCAAACTGTAACCTAATTTAAGGATTAGAGTTCCAGAGATGAGTTTGTCTCAAAAATAAAAATGTTAAAATCTTAATCTCCATGTGGTTATGCAGTAAACTGAACCAAATGTACTTTTTGTCATTCATCCTTTTCCTCATTTTTAAGAAGTCATTTTTTTTAAAGAAATAGTTTTTTAAACGTTCATGTGTTTTATGCAGTAAACCTGATCAAATTTGCATATTTTGGTGTACATTTTATTCTGTTTTATCTTATTTTGTGTGAACTCTGATTCATTAAAGTGAAAACAGTTAAAATCTTTAATAAATTCAAAAAATGTTTCTCAGATTTCCTTGTGGCTCCAAACCAACCCCAGATGCTGTTAGCCCCTTGTCTTCCTTCTATGTTTTGTCTCTCCTCCGTCTGCGTCGGCAGACACACCCCCTCTCCGTCGGCAGCTGCAGACACACCCCTCTCCGTCGGCAGACACACCCCCTCTCCGTCGGCAGACACACCCCCTCTCCGTCGGCAGCTGCAGACACACCCCTCTCCGTCGGCAGCTGCAGACACACCCCTCTCCGTCGGCAGCTGCAGACACACCCCCTCTCCGTCGGCAGACACACCTCTCCGTCGGCAGCTGCAGGCACACCTCTCCGTCGGCAGCTGCAGACACACCCTCTCCGCCGGCAGCTGCAGACACACCCCTCTCCGTCGGCAGACACACCCCCTCTCCGTCGGCAGCTGCAGACACACCCCTCTCCGTCGGCAGACACACCCCCTCTCCGTCGGCAGCTGCAGACACACCCCTCTCCGTCGGCAGCTGCAGACACACCCCTCTCCGTCGGCAGCTGCAGACACACCCCTCTCCGTCAGCAGCTGCAGGCCTCTCTGCTCGGCGGGGCCTCTCCATTCAGACGTCCACCCTGTGGAGCTGAGGGCTTGTGCTGGACCCCGGACTCGGCTGCGTTTAGGTCCAAACTGCCGTCCTGGATGTTCTGGTAAATCCTCTTGGCCGCCTCCAGAAAGGCCTCCTCCACGTTCTCTCCTCTGCAACAAAACAAATTAGTCAAGCTAGAGCTGTATCTGTGACTGAAAATTCTGCAATGCATATTCTGAATTTACAAAAAGCACAGCATCTCAAGTTCCACTCTTCGTGGGTAATGTGTGAAGCAGTAATACATATTTCACGTGCATAATTTTCATAAATCCACTACAGCGTTCAACAAATAAAGAAACGGGTGTGTCTGTCCAGAAGGGAACCGGACTGTGTCCAACTCCAGGAGTCACACTCCTCAGCCTCCGGGAACGTCTACACCTGAGACTGGAGGAGTATCGGCCGATAGTCGAACCTCAGCTCCTGGAGGAACAATGTGGTTTTGGTCCCGGTTTTGGACTGGAACAGCTCTAGACCCTCTCTCGGTTCATGGGAGTTTGCCCACAGTCACATGGTCTCTGTGTATCTGGAGGCATTTGGTCATATCCCTCGTGGCTCGTGTGGGGGGTGCTCTCGGAGTATGGGGTTCCTTTGCTAAAGGCTGTTTGAACTGTTCCTGGAGCAGGCTAGGCAACGCTCCTTCCACCTGTGGCCATGACCTCTGGGTTTTGACCGAACAGACGAGATACAAGCATCTGAAAAGATTTCTCCACAGAGGGTGACTGCTCTGGGGGACAGGGTGGAGCCTGGCTGCTCTGAGGGACAGGGTGGAGCCTGGCTGCTCTGGGGGACAGGGTAAAGCCTGGCTGCTCTGGGGGACAGGGTAAAGCCTGGCTGCTCTGGGGGACAGGGTGGAGCCTGGGTGCTCTGGGGGACAGGGTAAAGCCTGGCTGCTCTGGAGGACAGGGTGAACCTTCAGGACCTCCTGGTCCCGCTCTGTGGAGGTGTTCTGGGCATGTCCCAATGAGAGGAGCCACCAGACACAGGACACACTGGAGGGACTCTGACTCTGGGATCCCCTCTGGGATCCCGGAGGAGCTGGAGAAGTCTGTTTTCCCTTTGATCCAGCCCCAGATCAGAGGAAGAAGATGGAGGGGTTCCATTTCATTTAACAGCACTTTCTTAATTGCTATATTGACTTCACACAGAATGCAGGCCAGGTTCATTAAACGACTGAGTGTTCTCTCCAGTCACCAATAGACTTTTTCCTCTTGTTTTTAGTGACAACCCCTTTTCAACATGTTTACCTTTTAATTATAAACACATTTAAAAATTGTGACTAAATAATAAACCATTATTTCCCTTTAAGCCAGTCCTGTCAGATGCAGAAGTGAGTCTTACGTTTTAGCGCTGGCCTCGAGGAACAGCAGACCTGAAAAACACACAGAGTCAGACTCCGACCTGTTTTTAGGTCAATACAGAAGTAGAACTCCTTACCGTTTTCTTCTGCAAACTGTTTGGCCTCTTCGTACGTCACGTCCCTCTGAGCCTCCAGGTCAGCTTTGTTCCCGATCAGGATTATCACCTGGAAACACAACCGTCATCTTCACAGAGTGTTTCCGTTTCTAAAGTGCAGCTTTAAAGCTGATGATTTCGCGTCTTTCTTTGTAAAGAAAACAACCGCCATCAGCAATCAGTTCTCTGCGCCGCCACCTGTCGAGCTCATTCAGACCCCTGATATGCGTTCGCTCTCTTCTTTCTCTCCTCTAACTGAAGAAGATGTTTCCAAGATCATTAGTTCTAACCACCCTACTACCAGCCCGCTGGATCCCATCCCCACACATCTCCTTCAGGCCATCTCTCCATCTGTCGTGCCTGCTCTCACCCACATCATCAACTCGTCTCTTTCCACTGGGTCATTCCCCACAGCTTTCAAAGATGCCCGCATCACACCACTACTGAAGAAACCCACACTTAACCCTTCACTGTTAGAAAACTACAGACCGGTTTCCCTCCTTCCCTTCATTGCCAAAGCTCTGGAGTGAGTTGTGTTTACTCAGCTCTCATCCTTTCTCACACGGAACAACCTCCTGGACCAGAACCAGTCTGGGTTCAAGAGCGGACATTCCACCGAAACTGCCCTGCTCTCAGTCATCGAAGCTCTGAGACTGGCAAAGGCAACATCCAAGCCATCTGTACTCATCTTACTGGATCTGTCTGCTGCTTTTGACACTGTTAATCATCACATCCTCCTGTCCTCTCTCAGGGCGATGGGTGTCTCTGGAATGGCGTTGCAATGGTTCAAGTCTTACCTCTCGGATAGGTCATTCAGAGTATCCTGGAGAAACGAGGTCTCTGAGTCCCAACATCTCAATACAGGGGTGCCACAGGGCTCAGTGCTTGGACCGCTACTCTTTTCCATATACATGACATCCCTCTGTCATCCAGAAGCATGGCTTTTCCTATCACTGCTGCAGATGACACTCAACTCCACCTGTCATTTCAACCTGACGATCCGACGGTCTCTGCTCGCGTCTCGGCATGTCTGAGTGACATCTCACTTTGGATGAAGGACCATCACCTGCAGCTGAACCTTGCAAAAACAGAACTGCTTGTGATTCCGGCCAAACCAAAGACCCACCACAACCTCTCCATTCAACTAGGCCCATCAACCATTACACCGTCCAGCACTGCCAGAAATCTGGGAGTGGTAACTAGGGATGGGTACCGAAACCTGGTATTAAACTGGCCCCGGGGCTAAATTATGAAAGACCGTAGTATCAATAAGATCTGACGCCATCGGTTCTGCTTTCGGTACTGGAGGTGAAAAAATTTATGTACTATGTATTTTCGCTTAATAATATGTTATCGTGCACATTTTATCTTACCAAACATTTCTAATGTGGATCATATTAAGACGTTTGTCTGTGAGATCTGCGAGATCTCTCATGCGCGCCGCGGAGGCTGTCTGTCACAGCGCTCTGTCACACACACACCACAAGAACGAGCGCGGCGCACGCATAACAGTACGAAAACCCCCGCTTAATACAAAGAGTGACGATGGCGGAGAGAGCATAACGTTCCAAAGTGTGGTTACACTTCTCTAGAGTTAATGCAGACAACGCTCGTTGTCATAAATGCAACAAAATATTTGCATGTAAGGGCGGAAACACAAGCAATCTGTCTAAGCACCTTTCAAAAGTGCATTATGTGCAGACAGAGAAATGCAAAGTTTTCGACTGCCTAGCTAGTCGGCTAACTAGCTATAATTCGGCTAACTTAAATGCACAGCACAAACTGTGCATTTAAGTTAGCCGAATTATTAAATTAATTATATATATATATATATATATATATATATAGGGCGATATGACGAAATATATCGTCTGGACGATAGAAAATGTCTATTACGGCAGAATTTTACGTCAAGATGCACCTCACGCCACGGCATGCACATGCACGCTGCAATACATGAACAAACATGGAGGAAGACGGTAGTACACGCAGTTCAGACCAGGGTAATTCTCAACAAGATGACCAGCCAACCCAAACCGAGGAGCTAGTACCTAAAAGAGGGGCGACTTCTGTTGCATGGACGTGGTTTGGATATAAGAAGTAGTGTTGTTTTTGGCGGCCTGTTTTAATTTTAGTCTAGTCTTTGTGTCAAGCTGTCATTTTAGTTTTTATTAGTTTTAGTCACGTTCATACTCTTTTTAGTCTAGTCTAGTTTTAGTCGACTAAAAGTCTGAGCATTTTAGTCTTATTTTAGTCAGAATTATCCATGACTATTTTCGTCTAGTTTTAGTCGACGAAAACTGATGACATTTTTAGTCAAGTTTTAGTCAATGAAAATTGTATTTTAGCCTCTTTTTGGTAATGCAATTCTATTTAACCCAGTCAATATAGTGTAAGTACAAGGGATGTCAGTCAGTCAGGAACTAAGAACCCACTTCTCTCTCACTCACTCTCTCACACACACACACACACTCTCTCACACACACACACACACACACACACAAACGCGTTTGTCTCAGTCGTTTTCAGCTCCAGTGGCTAACGTCTAAAGCTAACGTTAAAATGAGACACATTAACCACAGCCTCATGAGTTGGCTTGGCATGAGCTTTCTAATATAGAAAGTAACGTTATGTTAATGTCTTTTGACTTACCTCAATTTCATTATGGAATGCCTTGAGATGTCTCTTAAGGTTTGTGGTGTTTTTTCCTGTGATTTTATGGCCGCATTTCTCCCCATGACACTCACCGCAGTCTAAATATCAAAATAATGCGCGAGTGAGGCTTGAGGAAGTGACGTCGCCTGCGTCTGCGCAGTGCAACCTGATGCAGCCTCCCGAAAGGGAGACACAGCAGGAAACAGAAATTACTGCAAAAATACTACGACTAAACGAGACGAAATAAGGTTATAACATTTCGTCTCGTCTCGTTTTGGTCAACGAAAATGAAGAGACATTTTAGCATAGTTTTTATTTTGTAAACCACATTAAGTCTCGTTTTTATTCGTCAACGATAATGCATTATACATTATAGTTATCGTCACATGATCAGCATTTACGTTGCGTCTCCGCTCGTTTGTCACGTGATAAAGGTTCGTTGACGACGATATTTAGTCATAATTTTCGTTGACGAAAGCAACACTAATAAGAAGACCGACGTACACCAGACAACAGTTGTTTGTAAAGTTTGCCGGCTCCGAGTGCCAACAACGGATTCCTACACTACAAATTTATTTTATCACCTGCGCAAGAACCACGAAAAAGAATACAGAGAGAGTCAACGAGCAAAAACTGCAAAAGCAGCGTCGAGTGGTGGCGTAAGCGCTCAAAACAAACTCCAGACACAGACGCTGCAACAGGCTTGTACGCGTGGGACACCATATAGCCATAGCTCCCGCAGATGGAAGGAGATCACTTCTGCTGTTGCAGAAAGTTTTTTTTCACTTGTTGGATTTTGTAAAAAATATATTGAGGCTGACTTTGTGGCTGTTGCACTTTAAACTTTGAAGTTTACGTTTGGTATTTTGCCCTGCACCATGCTCTTTAAACCTCAGAGGTTTTCAGTTTGTTACTTTTTATATCCAATAGGAATAGACAGGCCATTATCAATATTTGTGGTTGCTTTCTATTGCCTGCTCTATAAGAATACTACTTGGAAACATCTTTACACCTACATGATGCTGCAAGAGAAGTCTGGGTGGTGTTACTGTTAAAAGTTGGCTGCTGCTATATGTTGAAATATTTTAATGGCAGGTGTTAACATTACCAACAGTCTTGCTTGCAAAAAAGGTTCTAAATAAAATAAATTTAGTCCATACTACCTTTTTTGTTTTGTATATAATTTCAAACTGCATTTCCACATTGCAATTTTGTTTAGACTATTCATAAACTGAATTAACAGAAAAATTGCTATATCGTTATCGGGAGATCAAATGAGCTACATCGGGATATGACATTTTGGCCATATCGCCCAGCCATATATACACACATTGTGTGTGTGTACACACACACACACACACACACACACACACACACACACACACACACACACACACACACTAGCTATTTGTTCAAACATGGCTGTTTCTTGCACTACAAATAATTGTTTTATTAATAAAAAAATAAAATAAAGAAATGTTAATTCTGTTCTCAACTTGTTCTTAAAAAAAAAAAAAAAACACACACACACACAACACAAAGTACCGATAAGATAACCGTTAAAGTACCGAACCGTTAAGCAGTATCGGTAAGAGTAGTAATACCGTTAAAACCTTAACACTGAGTTCTACTTCCTTTCTATCGATTCCTTTCTTTAAAAAATAAAATAAAATAAAAAAATAATTCTCTTATCCTTAGCATTGTAAATTGTGCTGGGTTTAAACTAGTGGTGCAACGGATCGTCATTGATCCGTTCGGATCAATATCTTCGGTTCGGTACACACGTGATCCGCGGATTGATTTATGAAAAAAAAAAAAGTTGTGCGCAATCGCATATTCAGTCCACACACAGCGCGATCATGGCGAGCGGAGGAACGGAGGAGCTTGAACGCCCCGCATCATTTAAATCACCTGTATGGGAGCATTTTGGCTTCCCTGTAAACTACGATAATGAAGGAAAGAGGTCAGTTGACAAAACCGTGACTGTGTGTAGGCACTGTGGCACAAGAAAGCCATATGAGAGTGGAAACACATCAAGCATGGCCACGCATTTGAAGCGACATCACGGTGTTTCACTGACTGGAGTGAAAATAAAGGCTGCTCAACAACCGCTTATCACGCGGCATTTAAGCAGCCCCTTGTTGCACAATCAGACCGGGCTAAAGCCATCACAAACGCTATCGGTGTGTTTATAGGTGCGGACATGAGGCCATATTCGGTTGTGCAAAACGAGGGCTTTAAACACATGCTGAAAGTGCTTGAGCCGCGTTCGACATCCCGTCGCGCACCCACTTCAGCGAAAAGATTGTGCCAGATCTTTATGAGCAGGAGAAGAAAAAAGTTGTGGATGAACTATCCCGATCATCTTCTGTTGCGCTCACGACAGACGGGTGGACGTCCAGGGGAACGGAGAGCTATGTGACGATAACCGCTCACTTCGTCACAGCAGACTGGGAGATGAGAAGTCCGGTGCTGCAGACACGCCCCTCGAGAGTCACACAGGCACTCATCTTGCGCAGGTACTGACACAAGCAGTGGAGGAATGGAATTTAAAAGAGGCCCAGTACTAATATCCCAGTCACAACTGATAATGCAAAAAATCAAATAAATGCAGTTAATGAGGCAGGACTGGGCCCACAGATAGGGTGCTTTGCACATGTAGTGAATTTGGCATCACAGAAGGGAATCTCAGTTAATAGGATGGACCGCCTCCTTGGGAGGATCAGGAAGGTGGTTTCCTACTTCCACCGAAGCACAACAGCTGCTCATGTGCTTAAGACAAAGCAAGAAATGCTAAAGCTGCCTACTCATAAGCTCATACATGATGTCCCAACAAGGTGGAACTCCACTTATGATATGTTGGAGCGTTATCTGGAGCAGCAGGCAGCTATATTCTCTACATTGACCGACAAGACCCTGAAGAAAAATGTCAAAGATATCATCACCCTGTCTGATGATGATGTGAGAGTGGCAGAGGAGGTCCTCCAGGTGCTTAAACCCTAAAAACTGTTACATCTCTGCTGAGCACTGAAACTTCACCATCTGTGTCAATGATCCTGCCCCTGAAAACAAGGATTCTACAATCCATGGCTCCAAGTGTGGAAGACAGCACCATCACTCGAGATGTCAAGACTGCCATTAGAGAGGACCTGAAGCCCAGATACACTTCACCCCTACTCTACAGGACTACCTTCACAGATCTACTGCCCTGGATCCGAGGTTCAAGTCCCTGTCTCACATGGACCCTGCCCTCGCCAGAAGACATACAGTGACCTCACCACTGAGATTGTGAGCAGTCTGGGCACTGAAGACTGTGATGAGGTAAAGAAAAAGAATATTATTTAAAAATGATACATTTAAAATCTAAATACATTTTCAGTAATAATAGCTTTGTTTTATTAAATATTATTTGCCACATTTTCATGTCTATGAAACATGAAAATAAATAATATGATATAAATAATAATAATAATAGGTTTAATTAATCAACTAAATTTTTTTTCTGCAGGGTCAAGCTGCAGAGCCAACAGGAGCAAACTTGGACACATCTCCTCCACAAAAGAAGTCGGCGATGGCAGAGCTTTTTGGAGAGACCTTTGCCAGCAGAGACATGGACAGCAAGACTCCTGCTGACATCATCAAAGAAGAGGTGGCATCCTACCTGGTAGCAAGCGGCATTACAGTGGATGGTGATCCACTGACATGGTGGAAAAGCAATGAGTGCAAATACCCTCATGTTGCCAAGATGGCAAGATGCTATCTCGCTGTGCCAGGCTCTTCAGTTCCTTCCGAGAGAGTGTTCTCAACAGCAGGGGACATAGTGACTGCAAAGAGGTCCACACTCTCCCAGACAATGTAGACATCCTTGTCTTTTGAAAAAGAATTTGAAATTGTAAGCTCAGGTATGCTTTGCTTTCTTTCTTTTATTCTTCTTTGATGGCGTGGACATTGGCTTTATTTCACTATCCATTTTTCAAGGAAGATGATGTGCCTTATGTTGCACTAATGCACTTTAAATAGTTTTTTTGTTAATGGTCTTTGGTCCATGTTTAAAGGAAGGAGATGTGCCTTTTTATGTTGCACTTTAAGTTGTTTTTCATTAATGATGTTAAAAAGAAGATATTAAGCCTTGTGCACTTTAAGTTGATTTTATATGTTTTAATTTAATAATTGAAAAGTGTTAATAAACAAAAAGTCAAAACTCATGTTTATTTGTCTTGTCTTTTTTTTCTCTGATCCAAAAACGATCCGATCCGTGACTCTGATCCGAGAAACGGTCCGAACCGTGAGTTTTTTGATCCGTTGCACCCCTAGTTTAAACTGACTAGTTTTTGGTGCACTTATGCTTTTTGTACCTTGTGTTGTTAAAATTGCTTCCATTGTTTTCCTCACTTGTAAGTCACTTTGGATAAAAGCGTCTGATAAATGACTAAATGTAAATGTAAAGCCATCTAACTTCAGACTCTCAAACCGTTTCTGAATATTAAGAATAAATTGTTGTTCAACCCGTCTTCTCAAATCTTCCCAATCGATTTGTCATTTTCATTTGATATAGTATAGTAAGTATAATTGATGATCTGTAAGGAGCACATAAACCTGCACTAAGGCCCAGATTTGGCCTGTGCTTGTACCTTTGACAGTGACTAAAGTCAATGACTTCCTTTAGTCCATTTTAAACTGCTCCAAAATACATGCCTTCTAAAAGGAAGACACTAGATGGTGCTGTTGGCCAAAATGCTGATGAGGCCTTTACTTTGTCAGTGCTTCACGTTTGCTCTCTTCTCATTTTATTTAGTTAGACAATATTGTTTTAGTTTTTAATTCTGTTATTGGAAAAAAAAAAACATTCCGTGATGTTTCTGTCGCTCATTGCGCTCGTCGGGGGTTCACATTTCATTTGAACTACAGCAGAGTTCAGGAAGAAGCGCTCTTCACTCTTTTCCAAGTGAACGCACCTGACACTGCTCAGCCTAACCAAGTGTCTAAATTTATACGAGTTTACGAATGTATGCCTCTTTTCTGTTTACGTTTATTCACTCTGCCCCACTCCTTCCTTGATCCAGCCTCATGTTCAGAAACAACAGAGCTGCTCAAGAGTCAACACAGCCTCAAGGCAAATACAGCCGCTTTACTAACTTTCAGTGGGGTTTACCTGTTACCTGCACATATCACACTCGAGTGACTCCTGCTCGGGTCACATGCTCAGTGTCAAGCCCCTCTCTCTGAACCTGTCTGTCTGAACTCAGTCTGTTAAAAGGAGAAAATAAAAAGTGTGTATAGAGCAGCCTGCCGCAGCGGAGAGAGCAGAACAGAGACTATAATCAAATCAAACAGAGCTCTCTCTGGACAGACACGCTCAGCTGACAGACAATTCTTACCCACTGAACATGTACAGTATGTATTACTCAGGAACTGAAAACTGTGCACTTGTCTGGGTTGGTAGTTTAATTGCCCTGGGCAGAGGACAATCATTATGGTCAAGCCCTAACATTCATAATAACAAGAAATGCTTCAATTGAGAAAACATGGTAATTTTCTGTCTTAAGCTTTGGCTTCTCTTTTTATTTTCAGAGGATTCTCTATTGTCCAATCCACCAACTGCAATGTTTAACTCCACCTTTGGGAAAAGGGCACTGGTCTACTCACTGTGTTTGGGTTTGTGAGGTTCCTGGCATCTGTTAACCAGCTGCTCAAGTGATTATACGTGCTTCTCCTGTTAGAAAACAAGGAATAAACACAGAAAGATGGAAGGTTAGACACTCTTGTTGTGTCATACTGTTACCTGGTGATGTCACAGCGTTACCTGGTGATGTCGTAGACCATGAGGGCCCCCGCCGCTCCTCTGTAGTACGACCTGGTGACGGCTCTGAAGCGTTCCTGTCCCGCCGTGTCCCAGATCTGCAGCTTCACCTTCTGCCCATTCACCTCCATGATCCTGGTCCCGAACTCCACTCCGATCGTGTGAGGACAGTCCGCCATGACTTTAAACACAAAAATATGACTAGAGACTGTTCTCGGTCACGTGAAAGCTGTGACGCCTAAAATTTGTTCAAATCCACCTAAAACCTGTTCAGATCCAACTCAAATCTAACTATTATACTATCCAACTACCTTGAGTGCCTACTAGATGGAAAAGCGCTATAAATAAAAACAAAAAACTAAAACCTGTTCTTGTGGAATAATAAAGTTAGCAGAGACTGTTGTCCCTTAGAAATTTCACTCTCATTCATTGTGGCCTTCTTTGCAAAAGTTTGGACACTCCTGCTTTAGTTGACAATAACTAGGGATGCACCGATACCACTTTTTTGGAAAACGAGTACTTGCATTTCAGTACTCGCCGATACCGAGTACTTAATAAAAAAACATGATTTAAATTTACAAGTAACAGCTTTAGTCATATAATTTAACAAAAAAACAAGGCACGGGGCAAACACTGCTTGTCCAAATATCCGTGGTGAAACTAAACGAAGAGGAGGCTTGCAGTAGGCTGTGGATGTGTTTGTTCACGGAGTCGTGTAGTTTAGGCAGCTCCGTGTCAGACAGTCATGTAGCGGCGGCTTGGAACATCATAACATGGAGGAGACGCATGAATCCCATATTTTCTACCTCCGAAAGTGGCTGGTCACTCAATGCAATGTACTCGATGATTGCCTGTGTTATTTTCACAGCACGTGGATTGTCTCTGGACATTTTCTCTCGTCTTGCAAGAGTTTGCTGCAGTGTGGGTTGTGTTGGTTTAGAAGCGTGGGTAAACTCTTTATACTCGTTGTCGTGTTGGGATTTTAGGTGCTTGATTTAATTACTTGTGTTAAATGCGCTACCTTTTGAGCCTCCTCTGGACAATTTAGCTGAGCACAATTTGCAGTCCGCCTTTGTTTTGTTTTGTCTTTATTCACTTTGAAATAGTTCCACACGGCTGACATGTCTCGTTTTCCTTCGTTCTCCCCGCTCTGAGCTGCAGCCGGGGCCTGGGGGCGGGCACTCGGCGCCTGTGATTAACCCCTTACACGCCGCTCAAACATAGACATTTCTCAGACCGTGGTATCGTCCCCGGTATCGGGGGACTTTTAACGAGTACGAGTACTTTCGAAAATGTGGTATCGAGGCCGATAGCAGATACCAGTATCAGTATATCCCTAACAATAACTGTGGTTAATCTGAAATCTCCACTAAACCAGCTCTGCCTCTAGTTTCTCTGCAGTGACACGAGCAACGACAGAGACAGACGAGTGACACTGAAGGCTTAACGAAACATTAGCTTTTCTCTGATTCAACTCCAGATGAACCTCTGTTTATTGAAACCAGCCTTGTTTATGAGCAGACAGCCTCTATTTCTACAGTAATGTTCTGCACTTCCCGGATCTATATTGTGTCTATACATTGAGTCCTAAAATATTAACTGGAAAACACATGTTCAAAATGATCTGAGGTGAAAGACACTCACATTTCTTCTCCGTGAACTGGTGCAGCAAACAGGACTTGCCCACTCCCATGTCACCTGCAGAAAGGACAGAATAAGAGTGGGTTGTATTCTGATCAGATTCGGTCATTTCAGCAGAAACACATTAAAAGGAAAAGAAGAGTTCTGTCCGAAGGTCAGAATTAATTAAACTTTCAGAACCACATCAAATAAAAAATAAATTAAAGCAAAAGCATTAGACCCGGTTAAGACTCGGTTAAGACCCAGTTTAGACCCGGTTAAGACTCGGTTTAGACCTGGTTAAGTCCCTGTTTAGACCCGGTTTAGACTGAGCGTCACTCACCGATGATGATGTATTTGAAGATGTAGGAGTAGTTGTAAGGCGCGGCTGTCATCTTTGAAACTGTACAGGGGACAAAATAAAAACACGTCAGACTATTAAAGATGATATATGTTCAGAAATACGGTATTCTCTTTGTGTCAGACCCTTGAGATTAAAATAAAAACCTCTGCGGGAGATAAATAGCTTTTAACGGGAAACAAACAAAGGGAAGCGTCAATTAAGCTAGGTGATTACTCAGCTAAACCGGGGATGTGGTGTTAATATGTGGCTTTAAACAAAATGACAGTCGATTACAGTAAAATATCCCAAAGGTACGAGAAATAATACGCTTAAATGGTACTGTTTATTACGCGAAAAAAAATTAAATTCCTCCTTTAATCACAAATTAGCTCAAATGCTAACCGGCTAACTGCTGCGGTCTGTCAACGCCTTGCTACGAGGCTAAAAGGTGCCAACTTAGTCAAGCCTTAAACAAAAATACGTAAAAGTAAAACGAAGACAAGTGTGAAAATAACATGAACACACATATTTACCTTATATCTGCGCGTATCTAGGTCTACGGGTGGTTAAAATGTGTTTAAGTGGGATAAAGGTGGTCTTTGTTAGCCGTTAGCTGTTAGCCTGGTCATCAGACAGGAAACCACTTCCTCACATGGATATACACCGGCGAACTGAGAAAAACACTTCCGGGTTTCTGCCGCCCCCAGTGGACGAGATTAGGGACTTTAACAGTCACTAATTAAGAACCTAAAAATATTATTTCTGCTGTAACTGAGAGATTAATATAGTTAGTGTTTATTTTATTCAATAAATCAGTTTAATAAAATGTCACCACTTTAAATATGGGTTTAGTCCTGGTCTGGTCCAGGACTAGTCCTGGTCTGGTCCTCAGAGGGGATTCTCTGTTTACATCTGTGTTTCTCTGAAGCAGACTCCACCTCCATGAGGTGACATCACACAGACTCTCACTCAAACCTCAGCTCTAAGTCCAGACCACATCCAAGTCCAGACCAGACCACATCCAAGTCCAGAGCGAGGCCAGGACCTGGACCAGGACCAGTACTAGTCTTCCTTCAGGGCAGTTTCTGTGGGATGTGTATCTGCTCAGAGTTATGAGACATGGACAAACAGAAAGGTATGGACTCTTTATAAAATCCGAAGTTCTTAATGTGCCTCCTTTTGGCCGCTCTTCTTTTCACTTTCCTGCTTCTGTGACTGGAACCATTTACAGTCCATCTTCCTCTGAGTCAGTCTGGAAATGTGACAGGGATTTAGCATATTTTAGTTTAGTTGTGATCTTTTGATTATTTGTGACATGGTGTTACAAAATTTTACTGCCTAATTTTCCTGACCATTAACAAATTTCAAAAGCAGATATGTTTATTTATTAAATACCCCTTTTTATTATTATTTTGCAAACATATAGTGCATATGTTCAGGTGTGGATGACAGTACAATAAAGTTACATTTATTAATACATATTACTTTTAAAGACTGGAACTGACCCGACATCAGCCTCCCTCCAGTCTTTACTACATTCTGATTAAGTTTGACTTGTGTTGGTAGTTTTTTGGTGGATTAAACTTGCTCGATGATCCTGTATTGTTTAACAACCAATCAAATCAAATATACTTTATTATCCCCAAAGGAAAATTTTTCTTAGGCGCAGTGCCACAGCAGCAGTAGAACATACAGACACACAACAAAAAGTACATAGGTAAATGTACAACATACAACATACATACAGAGAAGAGTCCACACAGAGATTAAATAAAGGTCCAATAAATGCCCAGTGTCAGTGTGAACAGAGTCTGAGTCTGACTAACATCAGACTGACACTAAAGCACTGACTCTCTGTCCCGTCTCTGTCTCTGTCCCGTCCTTATCTTCACAGTGAGGTATGTTAAATATCGGAAGTGCAGCCTCCTCTTCTTCATCTTCACTTCCTCAGCTCTAACTCTCAGAGGACTCACTAATCCACTGTTTATTCTGTTCTGTTTGTTCAGGGCTGCATTTTTCTGACCTGACCTCACTGTCCACCACAGGACTAAACCAGGACTAAACCAGGACTAAACCATGACTAAACCAGGACTAAACCAGGACTAAACCAGGTCTAAACCAGGACTAAACCTGGACTAAACCATGACTAAACCAGGACTAAACCAGGACTAAACCATGACTAAACCAGGACTAAACCAGGACTAAACCAGGTCTAAACCAGGACTAAACCTGGACTAAACCAGGACTAAACCTGGACTAAACCATGACTAAACCAGGACTAAACCAGGACTAAACCATGACTAAACCAGGACTAAACCAGGACTAAACCAGGACTAAACCAGGACTAAACCTGGACTAAACCAGGACTAAACCAGGACTAAACCATGACTAAACCAGGACTAAACCAGGACTAAACCAGGACTAAACCATGACTAAACCAGGACTAAACCAGGACTAAACCAGGTCTAAACCAGGACTAAACCTGGACTAAACCAGGACTAAACCTGGTCTAAACCTGGACTAAACCAGGACTAAACCTGGACTAAACCAGGACTAAACCAGGACTAAACCTGGACTAAACCAGGACTAAACCTGGACTAAACCAGGACTAAACCAGGACTAAACCAGGTCTAAACCAGGACTAAACCAGGACTAAACCAGGACTAAACCAGGACTAAACCTGGACTAAACCAGGACTAAACCAGGACTAAACCTGGACTAAACCAGGACTAAACCAGGACTAAACCTGGACTAAACCAGGACTAAACCAGGTCTAAACCAGGACTAAACCAGGACTAAACCTGGACTAAACCTGGACTAAACCAGGACTAAACCTGGACTAAACCAGGACTAAACCAGGAGTAAACCTGGACTAAACCAGGACTAAACCTGGACTAAACCAGGACTAAACCTGGACTAAACCTGGTCTAAACCAGGACTAAACCTGGACTAAACCTGGTCTAACCCAGGACTAAACCTGGTCTAACCCAGGACTAAACCTGGACTAAACCAGGACTAAACCTGGACTAAACCTGGTCTAACCCAGGACTAAACCAGGTCTAAACCAGGACTAAACCATGACTAAACCAGGACTAAACCAGGACTAAACCAGGACTAAACCAGGACTAAACCTGGACTAAACCAGGACTAAACCAGGACTAAACCAGGTCTAAACCAGGACTAAACCAGGACTAAACCTGGACTAAACCAGGACTAAACCAGGACTAAACCTGGACTAAACCAGGACTAAACCTGGTCTAAACCTGGACTAAACCAGGACTAAACCTGGACTAAACCAGGACTAAACCTGGACTAAACCAGGACTAAACCAGGACTAAACCAGGTCTAAACCAGGACTAAACCAGGACTAAACCAGGACTAAACCAGGTCTAAACCAGGACTAAACCAGGACTAAACCAGGACTAAACCTGGTCTAAACCTGGACTAAACCAGGACTAAACCTGGACTAAACCAGGACTAAACCAGGACTAAACCTGGACTAAACCAGGACTAAACCAGGTCTAAACCAGGACTAAACCAGGACTAAACCTGGACTAAACCAGGACTAAACCAGGACTAAACCAGGACTAAACCAGGACTAAACCAGGACTAAACCAGGACTAAACCTGGACTAAACCTGGACTAAACCAGGACTAAACCTGGACTAAACCAGGACTAAACCTGGACTAAACCTGGTCTAAACCAGGACTAAACCTGGACTAAACCTGGTCTAACCCAGGACTAAACCTGGTCTAACCCAGGACTAAACCTGGTCTAACCCAGGACTAAACCTGGACTAAACCAGGACTAAACCAGGACTAAACCTGGACTAAACCTGGTCTAACCCAGGACTAAACCTGGTCTAAACCAGGACTAAACCTGGACTAAACCTGGTCTAACCCAGGACTAAACCTGGACTAAACCAGGACTAAACCAGGACTAAACCAGGACTAAACCAGGACTAAACCTGGACTAAACCAGGACTAAACCAGGACTAAACCAGGACTAAACCTGGACTAAACCAGGACTAAACCTGGACTAAACCTGGACTAAACCAGGACTAAACCAGGACTAAACCTGGACTAAACCTGGACTAAACCAGGACTAAACCTGGACTAAACCAGGTCTAAACCAGGTCTAAACCAGGACTAAACCTGGACTAAACCTGGACTAAACCTGGACTGAACCAGGACTAAACCAGGACTAAACCTGGACTAAACCAGGACTAAACCTGGACTAAACCTGGACTAAACCAGGACTAAACCAGGACTAAACCTGGACTAAACCTGGTCTAAACCAGGACTAAACCTGGACTAAACCTGGTCTAACCCAGGACTAAACCTGGACTAAACCAGGACTAAACCTGGACTAAACCTGGACTAAACCAGGACTAAACTTGAACTAAACCAGGACTAAACCAGGACTAAACCAGGACTAAACCAGGACTAAACCAGGTCTAAACCAGGACTAAACCTGGACTAAACCAGGACTAAACCAGGTCTAAACCAGGACTAAACCTTGACTAAACCAGGACTAAACCAGGTCTAAACCAGGACTAAACCAGGACTAAACCTTGACTAAAACAGGTCTAAACCAGGACTAAACTTGGACTAAACCAGGACTAAACCAGGTCTAAACCAGGACTAAACCTGGACTAAACCTGGTATGAACCAGGACTAAACCAGGACTAAACCAGGTCTAAACCAGGACTAAACCAGGACTAAACTAGGACTAAACCAGGACTAAACCTGGACTAAACCAGGTCTAAACCAGGACTAAACTAGGACTAAACCAGGACTAAACCTGGACTAAACCTGGACTAAACCAGGACTAAACCTGGACTAAACCAGGTCTAAACCAGGTCTAAACCAGGACTAAACCAGGACTAAACCTTGACTAAACCTGGACTAAACCAGGACTAAACCTGGACTAAACCTGGACTAAACTTGGACTAAACCAGGACTAAACCAGGACTAAACCAGGTCTAAACCAGGACTAAACCAGGACTAAACAAGGTCTAAACCAGGACTAAACCTTGACTAAACCAGGACTAAACCAGGACTAAACCTGGACTAAACCAGGACTAAACCAGGACTAAACCTGGACTAAACCAGGACTAAACTTGGACTAAACCAGGACTAAACCAGGACTAAACCAGGACTAAACCTGGACTAAACCTGGTATGAACCAGGACTAAACCAGGTCTGAACCAGGACTGGTTGAGGCCGGTCTGTTGCTGTGGGGCAGAGCCACACGGGAGAGTTTTCTGATGTAAATATATAAAAGTAAAGGAGGCGTGACACAAAGCGGTTCCAGTCGAAGTCCGTTTGTTGACAAATGTCTGAATGTCCCGTTGGCGCTGTCCTCAAGCCTCGGGACTGTTCTGTGGCTGTGGGCGGAGCGTGGTCTCTGTTTAAAATGTAACACGACCTCTGACCCCAGGCTTTTAACCCTCGGCTCCCACTCACTTTACATGAATGAGTCGCTCTGTGAGTGAATGGAGCTGATCTGAGGCCAGCTTCTGTCCCATTTATTCTCATTTAAAGAGAAACACTGTCCACTTCCTGTTTATCATGGACATAATGCCGTCTTTGTCCAATCAGATGCAAATATTATTCATAAAACAACCGTGTGATTCAGACTGAGAGCTTTTGTGAAGTTGTTGTGAGATTTAATCTTCATTCCAAACATGCTCTTTGCTGTTTGGGGTACGTCACTGAAAAAAGCTTGAGAGCTACTGTTTAGCTAATGCTAAGCATGAATCTAATGCTGAGGAGCCGAACAATAAACTCGAGGAAGAACATTGTTATTTAAAAATAATTAGAAGTAAATAAGTATTTGGTGAAAAGACTCAAGTACTGAGCAACTGTGTAATTGTAAAGTCTGATTTATTTTTTAGAATTGATGTCATCAGACAAAAATAATGTATTTTCCAAAAAATAATAATTTGTAGAAATAAATAACATCTTTACAAAAAAAAAAAAAAAAGGCACAAGAACTACAAATTTCCAAATCTGACTTTTTCACAACATGAAGCGTTTAAAACCTGCAGTGGGTCTGTGTTTGAGCTGCTGTTGTTTTGTTCTGAGTGAGACAAACATGCTTTGTTTATGAGGCCAGTGTTCGACACTGGAGGCAGTTCTGATGTGTTCTTGATCCGTCGTGTGAAGAGTTCGTGCCACACACAAAAGGAAGTGGTCGAGTGAGGTCCAATGTAACTGAGTCAGAGCATCGCTTCTTCTTCTACAAATCTACTCAAGAAAAAAAATATGGTGCAGTCAAACTACTCTTAGAAGTACATTTGTATCAAAAAGTTACTCAAGTAAAAGTCACTTGTTACTACCCACCTCTGATGCAAACACTGAGGCCTTTCTCCAGAGTTAAACATTAGAGTTTTATCAGAGACACGTGAAGGACACTGCATCGACAGAACCAGATTTACTCATTAACAGTCGCTGAACAACACTGTGGACTGTAGGACAGAGATACAAACTCTAACTGAACCAAGTCTCAAGAGTTTAACTCCGACTTCTGTCTCTAAGTCCAGTGCCAGGCCAAAGTGGTTCTTTTTCTTATATCTCTGTGTTGTTTTGACTGGACATTCTGTTCAAATCCTCAGACTCTAGATCAGAGATTCTCAAACTTTACACAAGGACTACATTTTTACTAAAGCCTCTCTGTTTTATTTCACAGAGCATCTGTTAGACCCATTAATGTTTGTTAATATTTCTATCTTTAGTATGAGTATTAAATTAAAGTATTACAATGTTCTTCAGAAGCATTTTTATTTCTAACGCAACTGCAAAACAGAAACAAGTAGAACAAGACAGACAAGAAATGAAACGTCACTGGTGAATGAACCGTGTGTAAAAGTATGAACCAGAAAACAACGGTCATGTGATTGAGTTGTAATGCTAGAAAACAAGGGTCATCCAGCTGGACACAGGTCAGGGGGAGGTCCCTGGCTGTCGTTTGTTGGGACGGACCAGCCTCAGGTCCATCAGAAGCTCCAGGACTCAGGAGGTTCAGGATGGACTTTGTGGTGGTTTTTTGTGACACTTGGGTGAAGAGAGTCAGACCAGGTCCTGGTCCAGAGTCAGACCAGGTCCTGAGGCCTGAGTGGACAAGAGTCTGAGTGGTTCTTGTGGTGGAAACTGGGAGGAGCAATTGAAGGAGACTGCAGTCGGCGGTTGTGGAGGAGAACACGGAGAGCTGCTGACCTCGACTGGGACGTCCCGCAACCAGACTTCCTTTGAGGAAAGAAAAGCTGGGGACTCCTTGTGTCCTCTGCTTGTTTCCTAACCTCCTTGTGTCCTTGTGTCCTAGTCCTGTCGAGGCTGGTCTGGGACTTGCAGAGTTTCCTGTCGCTGCTGGACTCTGAAAACCTGAGCTACATCGCTCAGGCCCAGAAGAAGTCCCTGTCAGAGCTGCTCTCTACACTGCACAGTCCAGAGAGTCCAGGTAAGACCAGACCCAGTCCACGTAAGACCAGACCCAGTTCAGACCAAGTCTAGAGAGTCCAGAGTCCAGGTAAGACCAGTGCCAGTCTATTCTTGAAGTGGCAAGAACAAGAGCAAAGTTAGTTCTGACCAGGACATTCCGACCTCCTCACTTTTTCTCATTAACCACGCCCACTTCAAATGTCTGACCAATCACACAAAGGTTCTCAACACCAACAAGGGAAAAGCTCTGCTCAGACGGTTTGTGTCAAGAACAAGTTGCAAGAATTCCCAAACCAGGGCTGCGAGAACAAAATGAGGTCATCTTGTTCTTGCAGAGAGGCCTTAAGACCTAGGTAAGAACTAGACTGGACTTAAGCCCCTAGGTCCTCCAACCAACCCCTTATGTGTTATTATCATATTTTAAAATGTATTGTGGGTAACTATGTGTTGTCTTTAAACAGTGGAAGATGCTGAGTACATGGTAATGAGCTGCCCCTCCTCGTCTCCCACCAATGAGCCCACAGACTCACCTGCCACAGGTAAACTCTGACTGACTCCACAATGTGGCACCAGGGGTCAGTGACGGGCTTTAAACGCTCTGACAGTGGACACTCTTCTTATTCCGCACTGAGCTGTTAACATGCTGTGAGTCTGCCTCCATTTTGGACATGTTCAGGATGTTATCTGCTTTAGCGTGGCTTTTACCTGGTACAAGCTACAAGGAACCATTATAGTTTTGTTTATGAGGTGAGCACTTAACAGGCCTGTCCCTGTGTATAAAACAAACTGCAGTTAGTGCACAGATGTTAGCGCAGACATTAGCACAGGCATTAGCATCGGCAATAGCGCAGACACAGTTAGCACAGGCGTTAGCAGAAAAAATGGATGTCATCCGCCCATTGGTCCCCTATTCACCAATATTGTCATCATGAAAGGTCAATAAAATGGCGGTTACATCCGGGATTTTCGTCTTTTACTCCATAGTAAAACAATAGTATTCAGATGGCATAAACGGATATATTAAACAAAAATTCACCCCCCCAGAGTTGTCACGTAGTAAAAAAGATGGCGCCTCTCTAGAGACAGGCGCCATCTTTTGTACCAGGACGTAAACATGATTTTTACACTTTTTACACCAAGTCACCATTGGATTTCTCCTTATATTTTCCCTTTTGGAGCCTGCCCTCTGGTGGACCGCCTCTGGCAGAAGGCATGTATATCGCTGTATTTTGCTGTATTTTGCCATATGGCGGTGCCCTTACTCGAGGACCATTTAGGAGGTTCCATGAGAGACGCTTGGTTAGCACAGGCGTTGGCACCGTGTTAGCGCAGATGTAGCACAGGCGTTAGCGCTAAAAGAAGCAGAATAGTTTTTGAACGTTTGAAGTTTAAGTTGTTGATTAATTTTTGTTTTGTTTTGTTTTTTACCCAGATGCATTGTGGTCCTCAGAGCTGGTCTCAAAGATGGACCTAAACCTGCTCCAGACAAACGCAGTAAGTCGAGAAAACATTTACTCACACTCCTCTTAGACCAGAGGAAGTCCTGGTTTGGACCTGGTCTCGTCCTGGACCAGAGGAAGTTCTGGTTTAGACTTGGTTTAGTCCTTAACTGGTTCTGCACAGTTACAGTTGTTAAAGTAAATTACTGTTGGTATTTTGGTTGAGCCTTGGTTTAAACCCAGTTTAATCCTTTTTGACAATAATTGTTTTAGATTAAAACTTCTTTAGATTTTGCTGTGGTCCTGGACCAGAGAAGGGCCCGGTTTAGTCCTGGACCGGGTTTAGTCCTGGACCAGAGAAGGGGCTGATGCAGTCCTGACCCACTTTAGTCCTGGTTGTTCTGATGTGGGGTGTGATCAGTGGTAGAGAGGTTGCCCTTCAACTGGAAGGTTGGTGGTTTGATTCCCGCTCTCCCCACAGTTCATACTGTCGTTGTGTCCTTGGGCAAGACACTTAACCCACCTCTCCTCCAGTGTTGTTCCAGCTGTAACGCTGGTGAATGGAACCTTAATGTAAGTCGCTTTGGATAAAAGCGTCTGATAAATGACTAAATGCTCCTCCGAGGTTTGGAGCAGACTCACAGGAAGTGCTGTGTTTACTGGCTCTGCACTCTGATTGGCTGAGGACTCGAAGCAGACAGGAAGTGGTCAGAGATGAGGCTGATTAGCTTCTGCGCTACGTGATGGACCTGAACTCTAACCAAACAGAGTCACATCTGTCGCTACCACCTCCAACTGTCCTCCTGCCCCACTTCAACGAAACAACACATAGTGTAGTCCTGGTGTAGTCCTGGTTTAGTCCTGGTTTAGTCCAGGTTTAGTCCAGGTTTAGTCCAGGTTTAGTCCAAGTTTAGTCCAGGTTTAGTCCTGGTTTAGTCCAGGTTTAGTCCAAGTTTAGTCCAGGTTTAGTCCTGTTTTAGACCTGGTTTAGACCTGTTTTAGACCTGGTTTAGACCTGTTTTAGTCCTGTTTTAGACCTGGTGTAGACCTGGTTTAGACCTGGTTTAGACCTGGTTTAGACCTGTTTTAGACCTGGTTTAGACCTGTTTTAGACCTGGTGTAGACCTGGTTTAGACCTGTTTTAGACCTGGTTTAGACCTGTTTTAGACCTGGTTTAGACCTGTTTTAGTCCTGTTTTAGACCTGGTTTAGACCTGGTTTAGACCTGGTTTAGACCTGTTTTAGTCCTGTTTTAGACCTGGTTTAGACCTGGTTTAGACCTGGTTTAGACCTGTTTTAGACCTGGTGTAGACCTGATGTAGACCTGGTTTAGACCTGGTTTAGACCGTGTAGACCTGGTTTAGACCTGGTTTAGTCCTGGTTTAGACCTGGTTTAGACCTGGTTTAGACCTGGTTTAGTCCTGGTTTAGACCTGGTGTAGACCTGGTTTAGACCTGGTATAGTCCTGGTTTAGACCTGGTGTAGACCTGGTGTAGACCTGGTGTAGACCTGGTTTAGACCTGGTGTAGACCTGGTTTAGACCTGGTTTAGTCCTGGTTTAGACCTGGTTTAGACCTGGTTTAGACCTGGTATAGTCCTGGTTTAGACCTGGTGTAGACCTGGTGTAGACCTGGTTTAGACCTGGTATAGTCCTGGTTTAGACCTGGTTTAGACCTGGTGTAGACCTGGTTTAGACCTGGTTTAGTTCTGGTTTAGACCTGGTTTAGACCTGGTGTAGACCTGGTTTAGACCTGGTTTAGACCTGGTTTAGACCTGGTGTAGACCTGGTGTAGACCTGGTTTAGACCTGGTTTAGACCTGGTGTAGACCTGGTTTAGACCTGGTTTAGTTCTGGTTTAGACCTGGTTTAGTCCTGGTTTAGACCTGGTTTAGACCTGGTTTAGACCTGGTGTAGACCTGGTTTAGTCCTGTTTTAGACCTGGTGTAGACCTGGTTTAGTCCTGTTTTAGACCTGGTGTAGACCTGGTTTAGACCTGGTTTAGTCCTGGTTTAGACCTGGTTTAGACCTGGTGTAGACCTGGTTTAGTCCTGTTTTAGACCTGGTGTAGACCTGGTTTAGTCCTGTTTTAGACCTGGTGTAGACCTGGTTTAGTCCTGTTTTAGACCTGGTGTAGACCTGGTTTAGACCTGGTTTAGTCCTGGTTTAGACCTGGTGTAGACCTGGTTTAGACCTGGTTTAGTCCTGGTTTAGACCTGGTTTAGTCCTGTTTTAGACCTGGTTTAGTCCTGGTTTAGACCTGGTTTAGACCTGGTTTAGACCTGGTTTAGTCCTGTTTTAGACCTGGTTTAGTCCTGGTTTAGTCCTGTTTTAGACCTGGTGTAGACCTGGTTTAGTCCTGGTTTAGTCCTGTTTTAGACCTGGTGTAGACCTGGTTTAGACCTGGTTTAGTCCTGGTTTAGACCTGGTTTAGACCTGGTGTAGACCTGGTGTAGACCTGGTGTAGACCTGGTGTAGACCTGGTTTAGTCCTGGTTTAGACCTGGTGTAGACCTGGTTTAGTCCTGTTTTAGACCTGGTGTAGACCTGGTTTAGACCTGGTTTAGTCCTGGTTTAGACCTGGTTTAGTCCTGTTTTAGACCTGGTGTAGACCTGGTTTAGACCTGGTTTAGACCTGGTTTAGTCCTGGTTTAGTCCTGTTTTAGACCTGGTTTAGTCCTGTTTTAGACCTGGTGTAGACCTGGTTTAGACCTGGTTTAGTCCTGGTTTAGACCTGGTTTAGACCTGGTGTAGACCTGGTGTAGACCTGGTGTAGACCTGGTGTAGACCTGGTTTAGACCTGGTTTAGACCTTGTGTAGACCTGGTGTAGACCTGGTGTAGACCTGGTTTAGTCCTGGTTTAGACCTGGTTTAGACCTGGTTTAGACCTGGTGTAGACCTGGTGTAGACCTGGTGTAGACCTGGTGTAGACCTGGTTTAGACCTGGTGTAGACCTGGTGTAGACCTGGTGTAGACCTGGTTTAGACCTGGTTTAGTCCTGGTTTAGACCTGGTTTAGACCTGGTGTAGACCTGGTGTAGACCTGGTTTAGACCTGGTGTAGACCTGGTGTAGACCTGGTTTAGACCTGGTGTAGACCTGGTGTAGACCTGGTGTAGACCTGGTTTAGACCTGGTGTAGACCTGGTGTAGACCTGGTTTAGACCTGGTGTAGACCTGGTGTAGACCTGGTTTAGTCCTGTTTTAGACCTGGTGTAGACCTGGTTTAGACCTGGTTTAGACCTGGTTTAGTCCTGGTTTAGTCCTGTTTTAGACCTGGTTTAGTCCTGGTTTAGTCCTGTTTTAGACCTGGTGTAGACCTGGTTTAGACCTGGTTTAGTCCTGGTTTAGACCTGGTTTAGACCTGGTGTAGACCTGGTGTAGACCTGGTGTAGACCTGGTTTAGACCTGGTTTAGACCTGGTTTAGACCTGGTTTAGTCCTGGTTTAGACCTGGTTTAGACCTGGTGTAGACCTGGTGTAGACCTGGTGTAGACCTGGTTTAGACCTGGTGTAGACCTGGTTTAGTCCTGTTTTAGACCTGGTGTAGACCTGGTTTAGACCTGGTTTAGTCCTGGTTTAGACCTGGTTTAGTCCTGTTTTAGACCTGGTGTAGACCTGGTTTAGACCTGGTTTAGACCTGGTTTAGTCCTGGTTTAGTCCTGTTTTAGACCTGGTTTAGTCCTGTTTTAGACCTGGTGTAGACCTGGTTTAGACCTGGTTTAGTCCTGGTTTAGACCTGGTTTAGACCTGGTGTAGACCTGGTGTAGACCTGGTGTAGACCTGGTGTAGACCTGGTTTAGACCTGGTTTAGACCTTGTGTAGACCTGTTTTAGACCTGGTGTAGACCTGGTTTAGACCTGGTTTAGTCCTGGTTTAGTCCTGTTTTAGACCTGGTGTAGACCTGGTTTAGTCCTGTTTTAGACCTGGTGTAGACCTGGTTTAGACCTGGTTTAGTCCTGGTTTAGACCTGGTTTAGACCTGGTGTAGACCTGGTTTAGTCCTGTTTTAGACCTGGTGTAGACCTGGTTTAGTCCTGTTTTAGACCTGGTGTAGACCTGGTTTAGTCCTGTTTTAGACCTGGTGTAGACCTGGTTTAGACCTGGTTTAGTCCTGGTTTAGACCTGGTGTAGACCTGGTTTAGACCTGGTTTAGTCCTGGTTTAGACCTGGTTTAGTCCTGTTTTAGACCTGGTTTAGTCCTGGTTTAGACCTGGTTTAGACCTGGTTTAGACCTGGTTTAGTCCTGTTTTAGACCTGGTTTAGTCCTGGTTTAGTCCTGTTTTAGACCTGGTGTAGACCTGGTTTAGTCCTGGTTTAGTCCTGTTTTAGACCTGGTGTAGACCTGGTTTAGACCTGGTTTAGTCCTGGTTTAGACCTGGTTTAGACCTGGTGTAGACCTGGTGTAGACCTGGTGTAGACCTGGTTTAGACCTGGTGTAGACCTGGTTTAGTCCTGTTTTAGACCTGGTGTAGACCTGGTTTAGACCTGGTTTAGTCCTGGTTTAGACCTGGTTTAGTCCTGTTTTAGACCTGGTGTAGACCTGGTTTAGACCTGGTTTAGACCTGGTTTAGTCCTGGTTTAGTCCTGTTTTAGACCTGGTTTAGTCCTGTTTTAGACCTGGTGTAGACCTGGTTTAGACCTGGTTTAGTCCTGGTTTAGACCTGGTTTAGACCTGTAGACCTGGTAGACCTGGTGTAGACCTGGTTTAGACCTGGTTTAGACCTGTGTAGACCTGGTGTAGACCTGTGTAGACCTGGTTAGTCCTGGTTTAGACCTGGTTTAGACCTGGTTTAGACCTGGTGTAGACCTGGTGTAGACCTGGTGTAGACCTGGTGTAGACCTGGTTTAGACCTGGTGTAGACCTGGTGTAGACCTGGTAGACCTGGTTTAGACCTGGTTTAGTCCTGGTTTAGACCTGGTTTAGACCTGGTGTGTAGACCTGGTGTAGACCTGGTTTAGACCTGGTGTAGACCTGGTGTAGACCTGGTTTAGACCTGGTGTAGACCTGGTGTAGACCTGGTGTAGACCTGGTGTAGACCTGGTTTAGACCTGGTGTAGACCTGGTGTAGACCTGGTTTAGACCTGGTAGACCTGGTGTAGACCTGGTTTAGTCCTGTTTTAGACCTGGTGTAGACCTGGTTTAGACCTGGTTTAGACCTGGTTTAGTCCTGGTTTAGTCCTGGTTTTAGACCTGGTTTAGTCCTGGTTTAGTCCTGTTTTAGACCTGGTGTAGACCTGGTTTAGACCTGGTTTAGTCCTGGTTTAGACCTGGTTTAGACCTGGTGTAGACCTGGTGTAGACCTGGTGTAGACCTGGTTTAGACCTGGTTTAGACCTGGTTTAGTCCTGGTTTAGTCCTGTTTTAGACCTGGTTTAGTCCTGGTTTAGTCCTGTTTTAGACCTGGTGTAGACCTGGTTTAGACCTGGTTTAGTCCTGGTTTAGACCTGGTTTAGACCTGGTGTAGACCTGGTGTAGACCTGGTTTAGTCCTGGTTTAGACCTGGTTTAGACCTGGTTTAGACCTGGTGTAGACCTGGTGTAGACCTGGTGTAGACCTGGTGTAGACCTGGTGTAGACCTGGTTTAGACCTGGTGTAGACCTGGTGTAGACCTGGTTTAGACCTGGTTTAGTCCTGGTTTAGACCTGGTTTAGACCTGGTGTAGACCTGGTTTAGACCTGGTTTAGACCTGGTTTAGACCTGGTGTAGACCTGGTGTAGACCTGGTGTAGACCTGGTTTAGACCTGGTTTAGACCTGGTGTAGACCTGGTGTAGACCTGGTGTAGACCTGGTGTAGACCAGGTCTAAACCAGGTCTAAACCAGGTGTAGACCTGGTGTAGACCTGGTGTAGACCTGGTTCAGACCTGGTGTAGACCTGGTTTAGACCTGGTGTAGACCTGGTGTAGACCTGGTGTAGACCTGGTTTAGACCTGGTTTAGACCTGGTGTAGACCTGGTGTAGACCTGGTGTAGACCTGGTTTAGACCTGGTTTAGACCTGGTTTAGACCTGGTGTAGACCTGGTTTAGACCTGGTTTAGACCTGGTGTAGACCTGGTTTAGACCTGGTTTAGACCTGGTTTAGACCTGGTGTAGACCTGGTTTAGACCTGGTTTAGACCTGGTTTAGACCTGGTTTAGACCTGGTGTAGACCTGGTTTAGACCTGGATTAGACCTGGTTTAGACCTGGTTTAGACCTGGTTTAGACCTGGTGTAGACCTGGTGTAGACCTGGTTTAGACCTGGTTTAGACCTGGTGTAGACCTGGTTTAGACCTGGTTTAGACCTGGTGTAGACCTGGTGTAGACCTGGTTTAGACCTGGTTTAGACCTGGTGTAGACCTGGTGTAGACCTGGTTTAGACCTGGTTTAGACCTGGTTTAGACCTGGTGTAGACCTGGTTTAGACCTGGTTTAGACCTGGTTTAGACCTGGTGTAGACCTGGATATATAATTTAAGTTTAATGACTAATAATGAAAATGCTATAAAGATAAGATGCAAGTACTTCCTGTTTCCTGTGATGTCAGATTCCGTCGATGCCTCCTCTTCCTCCTGGAGGCCTGGGAGCTGCTGATGAAGAGGAGGAGGACACATACGAAGAGGCGGCCCCTTACGTTCCAGAGTCTACCTCCAACAACACAGGTACAGAACCTGTGCTCAGTGAATAAAACCTTAACGGAACAAATGTCCTGAAGGGATTTGATTAATACGTTTAAATAAAAAGAGACAGGACACCAGTATTACTTTCTTCTGATACCATTGGTTAGAACTGATCACATGAGCAAGGGTGGGTCCAAACGTTTGGCAGCGAGGGCCAAATTTAATTAAAGGAAAGGGCCAAGTCTCTTGATTTCATTCTTATTTTACAAGTTCAGGTGTTATTTGATTTTGAACAGGTTTTAGTTGGATTTGAACAGGTTTTAGATGGATTTGAACAGGTTTTAGTTGGATTTGAACAGGTTTTAGATTGATTTGAACAGGTTTTAGTTGGATTTGAACAGGTTTTCTCTGTTTGTAGAGAAGACAGAGTCCGACAGCAGTCATTATGAATCCTATGGAGACGATGATGACGACGATGATCTGGAGGAAGGGGCGGGGCTTGTGAAGGATAGACATTTCCTCCAATGGAGCGCGTCTCAGCCGTGTCTAAGGCCCGCCCCTGAGTCCCGTCTGTGCGGTTACCTTTGGAGGAGGAAGTGGCTCGGGCAGTGGACCAAGCAGCTCTTCATCATCAAGAACAACTCTCTGCTGGTGAGGCACACTGTAGGAGCAATGGACCCAAGGATCTGAGGCCTGGCTCCAACAACTAACCAAGTATTGCAGTACAGAAAGTGCTTAATTTGTAAATTAACAGTTGCTGGAACAAAAAATCCAGTTTGAAACCAGGGTCTGTGAGGTCAGAGTCCAGCTCCAGTTCTTGTAACTCCTGCTTCAGTCAGAGCTCTCACCAGAGTTTAACCACACGGATCCTTTTAGGACCGAACACAGCTTTGTCTCATTGTCACTCGAGCAGTGTTTAGCCTGGTATTGGCTTTGTTGTTACGGACTAACTCAGAGTCTGGTGTTAAATAAGAGCTGTATTTGTTGGTGCAGTGTTATAAATGTGCGCGGGACCTGCAGCCTCAGATGGACCTGGACCTTCGTGGGTGTCTCCTCGTCTACAAGTCCAAACCCAACAGAAAGATCCCTCACCAGCTCAAGGTGGTCCCGGTGGGCTCCGAGAGTCTGGTGCTGGGCTACAGCAGCTTCCAGCATGCCGACGAGTGGAAGAAGGTGAGGTTTAACAAAAGCTGTGGAGAATCTTTCTGATCAACTGCAGGCTCAGTAAAAGTTTCTTCAGTTTAAGAGAAACTCTGAGCACTTTATTGTTTAACCCTGAAGAAGATTGGACACTGAGTTCATTCTGTCTCTGTGACCTGCAGGTGATGGAGGAGCTGAGCTCTGGACAAGTGGAGACTCACCGTTCATCTGTGACCAGAACAGAGCCACTGTCCTGCAGGGTTAGTCCTGGTTTAGTCCTGGGTTAGTCCTGGTTTAGTCCTTGGTTAGTCCTGGTTTAGTCCAGGTTTAGTCAAGGTTTAGTCCAGTTTTAGTCCAGGTTTAGTCCAGGTTTAGACCTGGTTTAGTCCAGGTTTAGTCCAGGTTTAGTCCAGGTTTAGTCCTGCTTTAGTCCTGTTTCAGACCTGGTTTAGTCCTGGTTTAGTCTTGGTTTAGACCTGGTTTTGTCCTGGTTTAGTTCTGGTTTAGACCTGGTTTAGTCCAGGTTTAGTCCAGGTTTAGTCCTGGTTTTGACCTGGTTTAGTTCTGGTTGAGACCTGGTTTAGACCTGGTTTAGACCTGGTTTAGTCCAGGTTTAGTCCAGGTTTAGTCCTGGTTTAGTCCAGGTTTAGTCCAGGTTTAGTCTTGGTTTAGACCTGGTTTTGTCCTGGTTTAGACCTGGTTTTGACCTGGTTTAGTTCTGGTTTTGACCTGGTTTAGACCTGGTTTAGTTCTGGTTTAGACCTGGTTTAGTTCTGGTTTAGACCTGGTTTAGACCTGGTTTAGACCTGGTTTAGACCTGGTTTAGTCCTGGTTTAGTCTTGGTTTAGACCTGGTTTTGTCCTGGTTTAGTTCTGGTTTAGACCTGGTTTTGTCCTGGTTTAGTTCTGGATTAGACCTGGTTTAGTTCTGGTTTAGACCTGGTTTAGTCCTGGTTTAGTTTTGGTTTAGACCTGGTTTTGTCCTGGTTTAGTTCTGGTTTAGACCTGGTTTAGTTCTGGTTTAGACCTGGTTTAGTCCTGGTTTAGTCCTGGTTTAGTCCTGTTTCAGACCTGGTTTAGACCTGGTTTAGACCTGGTTTAGTCTTGGTTTAGACCTGGTTTTGTCCTGGTTTAGTTCTGGTTTTGTCCTGGTTTAGTCCAGGTTTAGTCCAGGTTTAGTCCTGCTTTAGTCCTGTTTCAGACCTGGTTTAGTCCTGGTTTAGTCTTGGTTTAGACCTGGTTTTGTCCTGGTTTAGACCTGGTTTTGACCTGGTTTAGTTCTGGTTTTGACCTGGTTTAGTTCTGGTTTAGACCTGGTTTAGACCTGGTTTAGTTCTGGTTTAGACCTGGTTTAGTTCTGGTTTAGACCTGGTTTAGACCTGGTTTAGACCTGGTTTAGTCTTGGTTTAGACCTGGTTTTGTCCTGGTTTAGTTCTGGTTTAGACCTGGTTTAGTCCTGGTTTAGACCTGGTTTTGACCTGGTTTAGTTCTGGTTTAGACCTGGTTTAGTTCTGGTTTAGACCTGGTTTAGACCTGGTTTAGTCCTGGTTTAGTCTTGGTTTAGACCTGGTTTAGATCTGGTTTAGTCCTGGTTTAGACCTGGTTTTGACCTGGTTTAGTCCTGGTTTAGACCTGGTTTTGACCTGGTTTAGTTCTGGTTTAGACCTGGTTTAGACCTGGTTTAGACCTGGTTTAGACCTGGATAATCCTGTTCTGTCTCGTCTGTTCAGTCCAGTGTGGTGCAGACTGACTCTGATGAAGACCAGTCCTCAGATCCTCACAGCCTCCAGGACAAAGGTAAACCCTTCAACAACAGTGTTTAGTTTAACTCAGAGCAGCGCTGACCAGACTTTAGTAAAAATAACTTTGTGCAGGTTTAAAGGTGGAGTTGTTCTGTTGCAGCAGAGTTCAGTGAAAGACTCCAGAAGAAGTAAATGATTATTGTTATGACAGAGAGTTTAAACTGACCCAGGGTTAACTCTAAAGTGACTCTGGAATTGTCTTGAGGAACAAACAAGAACAGAGTAACCTGCCTCTGGATCAAACATACAACCAATCAGAGAAAAGAGCAGCACATACTATTGTAGGGGGCTCTGTGAGCCTGGACCAGCTCTAGACCCTCTCCGGGGGCCGGAGGGTTCACGGGAGTTTTTCCAACCAGTCCACATGTGTTTTGTGGATCATGTGTCCCTCATTGCTCCTGTGGGGGGTGCTCTGGGAGTATGGGGTCCAGGAACCTCTGCTGAGGACTGTCTGGTCCCTGTACGACCGGAGCAGGAGCTTGGTTCATTGAGACCTGTTCCCAGTGCATGTTGGACTCCGGCAGGGCTGCCCTTTGTCACCGGTCCTGTTCATTATCTTTATGGACAGGATTTCTAGGCGCAGCCAGGGGCCGGAGGGAGTCTGGTTTGGGGACCACAGGATCTCTGCTTTTTGCAGATGATGTTGTCCTGTTGGCTCCATCAAGCCAGGACCTTCAGTGTGCACTGGGACGGTTTGCAGCCGGGTGTGAAGCAGCTGGGATGAGGATCAGCACCTCCAAGTCTGAGACCATGGTTCTCAGTCGGAAAAAGCTGGCTTGTCCCCTTCAGGTTGGTGGAGAGATCCTGCCTCAAGTGTTTTAGTTGTGAGTTTAAGTGTCTTGGAGTCTTGTTCACGAGTGAGGGAAGGATGGATCAGAAGGTTGACAGTCAGATCGGTGAAGCTTCTGCAGTGATGCTGTCCATGTATTGATCTGTCGTGAAGCTGCATGGTGACGCTCTGGATTTACCAGTCAATCTACGTTCCTTCTGTCAACAATGGTCATGAGTTTTGAGTCATGACCAAAAAGATCCTGGATTCTTGGCTGGCATGGGAACGCCCCAGGATTACCCTGGAAGAGCTGGGGGAAGTGTCTGGGGAGGGGGGAAGTCTGCGTGACCCGGGCTCGGATCAGAGGAAGAAGATGGATAAAATGTAACTCTTGCTGATAAACTGTTTGTGCAGGTTTTCTGAACGTGCTGATGAACTGTCAGTGGCAGAGTCTTCAGTGTGAGGTGGACAACGGGGTCCTCAACATGTTCGCCCACAGAGACCAGGACCAGGACCAGAGCCGGTCTCCCCAGTACACAGTGTCTCTGACGGGTTGTGAGGTCAGACCAGGACCAGACACAGACCACTCCTTCAGGATCACACTGAGCACGCTCACTGACCAGCTAGCTGTGTTAGAGGTGAGGGCTGCTGCAGACCTGGTCCAGACCTGGTCCAGGTCCAGACCTGGTCCAGACCTGGTCCAGGTCCAGACCTGGTCCAGACCTGGTCCAGGTCCAGACCTGGTCCAGACCTGGTTTAGACCTGGTCCAGACCTGGTTTAGACCTGGTTAGACTCTGTTGTCATAACAATTGTTTAACAGTTTTCAGTCAAACTAATAATAAACACAACATAAAAAAACATGAAATTGATTTATTTAGGTCTAGAAAGAAAATATATTTGAGTCTATGAGCTTTTCTATGAGCTGAGACAATCTCACAGACGTTTGTTGCTCTGTTATGATCTCTGGTGTTGGATCAGGTGAGCAGCTCAGACGAGAAAGAACACTGGCTTCAGCTGCTGAAGGACAAGAGCCCACCTGAGAACACCTCTGCTCCGCTCAGGTACAAACTCTAATCTGAGAGCACTCAGGTCCAGACTCAGGTACAGACTCACGGTCCAGGCTCAGGTCCAGGCTCAGGTCCAGACTCAGGTACAGACTCAGATACAGACTCAGGTACAGACTCAGGTCCAGACTCAGCTCCAGACACAGGTCCAGACTCAGATACAGACTCAGGTACAGACTCAGGTCCAGACTCAGGTCCAGACTCAGGTCCAGACTCAGGTCCAGACACAGGTCCAGACTCAGATACAGACTCAGGTCCAGACTCAGATACAGACTCAGATACAGACTCAGGTCCAGACTCAGGTCCAGACTCAGGTCCAGACACAGGTCCAGACTCAGGTACAGACTCAGGTCCAGACTCAGGTCCAGACACAGGTCCAGACTCAGGTACAGACTCAGGTCCAGACTCAGGTACAGACTCAGATACAGACTCAGGTACAGACTCAGGTCCAGACTCAGATACAGACTCAGCTCCAGACACAGGTCCAGACTCGGGTACAGACTCAGGTGCAGACTCAGGTACAGACACAGGTCCAGACTCAGATACAGACTCAGAGACAGACTCAGATACAGACACAGGTCCAGACTCAGATACAGACTCACATACAGACTCAGGTCCAGACTCAGGTCCAGACTCAGGTACAGACTCAGAGACAGACTCAGATACAGACTAAGGTCCAGACTCAGGTACAGACTCAGATACAGACTCAAGTACAGACTCAGGTACAGACTCAGGTCCAGACTCAGAGACAGACTCAGATACAGACTCAGGTCCAGACTCAGGTACAGACTCAGATACAGACTCAGGTACAGACTCAGGTACAGACTCAGGTACAGACTCAGAGACAGACTCAGATACAGACTCAGGTCCAGACTCAGGTACAGACTCAGATACAGACTCAGGTACAGACTCAGGTCCAGACTCAGGTCCAGACTCAGGTCCAGACACAGGTCCAGACTCAGGTACAGACTCAGGTCCAGACTCAGGTCCAGACACAGGTCCAGACTCAGATACAGACTCAGGTACAGACTCAGGTACAGACTCAGGTACAGACTCAGGTACAGACTCAGATACAGACTCAGGTACAGACTCAGGTACAGACTCAGGTACAGACTCAGGTCCAGACTCAGATACAGACTCAGCTCCAGACACAGGTCCAGGCTCAGGTACAGGCTCAGGTCCAGACTCAGGTCCAGACTCAGGTCCAGACTCAGGTCCAGACTCAGATACAGACTCAGCTCCAGACACAGGTCCAGACTCAGGTACAGGCTCAGGTCCAGACTCAGGTCCAGACTCAGGTACAGACTCAGGTACAGGCTCAGGTCCAGACTCAGGTCCAGACTCAGGTACAGACTCAGGTACAGGCTCAGGTCCAGACTCAGGTCCAGACTCAGGTACAGACTCAGGTACAGACTCAGATACAGACTCAGGTACAGACTCAGGTCTAGACTCAGGTACAGACTCAGGTGCAGACTCAGGTCTAGACTCAGATACAGACTCAGGTCCAGACTCAGGTCTAGACTCAGATACAGACTCAGGTACAGACTCAAGTACAGACTCAGGTACAGACTCAGGTCTAGACTCAGGTACAGACTCAGGTACAGACTCAAGTACAGACTCAGGTACAGACTCAGGTCCAGACTCAGGTACAGACTCAGGTACAGACTCAGATACAGACTCAGGTACAGACTCAGGTCTAGACTCAGGTACAGACTCAGGTGCAGACTCAGGTCTAGACTCAGATACAGACTCAGGTCCAGACTCAGGTCTAGACTCAGATACAGACTCAGGTACAGACTCAAGTACAGACTCAGGTACAGACTCAGGTACAGACTCAGGTTCAGACTCAGGTACAGACTCAGGTCTAGACTCAGGTACAGACTCAGGTACAGACTCAGGTGCAGACTCAGGTCCAGACTCAGATACAGACTCAGCTCCAGACACAGGTCCAGACTCAGGTACAGGCTCAGGTCCAGACTCAGGTCCAGACTCAGGTACAGACTCAGGTACAGGCTCAGGTCCAGACTCAGGTCCAGACTCAGGTACAGACTCAGGTACAGACTCAGGTACAGACTCAGATACAGACTCAGGTACAGACTCAGGTCTAGACTCAGGTACAGACTCAGGTCTAGACTCAGGTACAGACTCAGGTCCAGACTCAGGTCTAGACTCAGATACAGACTCAGGTACAGACTCAAGTACAGACTCAGGTACAGACTCAGGTCTAGACTCAGGTACAGACTCAGGTACAGACTCAGGTCCAGACTCAGGTCCAGACTCAGGTACAGACTCAGGTCTAGACTCAGATACAGACTCAGGTACAGACTCAGGTGCAGACTCAGGTACAGACTCAGGTACAGACTCAGGTACAGACTCAGGTACAGACTCAGGTGCAGACTCAGGTACAGACTCAGATACAGACTCAGGTACAGACTCAGGTCTAGACTCAGGTACAGACTCAGGTACAGACTCAGATACAGACTCAGGTACAGACTCAGATACAGACTCAGATACAGACTAAGGTCCAGACTCAGGTACAGACTCAGATACAGACTCAAGTACAGACTCAGGTACAGACTCAGGTCCAGACTCAGGTCCAGACTCAGGTCCAGACTCAGGTCCAGACACAGGTCCAGACTCAGGTACAGACTCAGGTCCAGACTCAGGTCCAGACACAGGTCCAGACTCAGATACAGACTCAGGTACAGACTCAGGTACAGACTCAGGTACAGACTCAGGTCCAGACTCAGGTACAGACTCAGGTACAGACTCAGGTACAGACTCAGGTACAGACTCAGATACAGACTCAGGTACAGACTCAGGTCCAGACTCAGGTCCAGACTCAGATACAGACTCAGCTCCAGACACAGGTCCAGGCTCAGGTACAGGCTCAGGTCCAGACTCAGGTCCAGACTCAGGTCCAGACTCAGATACAGACTCAGCTCCAGACACAGGTCCAGACTCAGGTACAGGCTCAGGTCCAGACTCAGGTCCAGACTCAGGTACAGACTCAGGTACAGGCTCAGGTCCAGACTCAGGTCCAGACTCAGGTACAGACTCAGGTACAGACTCAGGTACAGACTCAGATACAGACTCAGGTACAGACTCAGGTCTAGACTCAGGTACAGACTCAGGTGCAGACTCAGGTCTAGACTCAGATACAGACTCAGGTCCAGACTCAGGTCTAGACTCAGATACAGACTCAGGTACAGACTCAAGTACAGACTCAGGTACAGACTCAGGTCTAGACTCAGGTACAGACTCAGGTACAGACTCAAGTACAGACTCAGGTACAGACTCAGGTCTAGACTCAGGTACAGACTCAGGTACAGACTCAGGTGCAGACTCAGGTACAGACTCAGGTACAGACTCAGGTGCAGACTCAGGTACAGACTCAGATACAGACTCAGGTACAGACTCAGGTCTAGACTCAGGTACAGACTCAGGTACAGACTCAGGTCCAGACTCAGAGACAGACTCAGGTACAGACTCAGGTCTAGACTCAGATACAGACTCAGGTACAGACTCAGGTGCAGACTCAGGTACAGACTCAGGTACAGACTCAGGTACAGACTCAGGTACAGACTCAGGTACATACTCAGATACAGACTCAGGTACAGACTCAGGTCTAGACTCAGGTACAGACTCAGGTACAGACTCAGATACAGACTCAGGTACAGACTCAGATACAGACTCAGGTACAGACTCAGGTCCAGACTCAGAGACAGACTCAGGTACAGACTCAGGTCTAGACTCAGGTACAGACTCAGGTACAGACTCAGGTCTAGACTCAGGTACAGACTCAAGTACAGACTCAGGTACAGACTCAGGTCTAGACTCAGGTACAGACTCAGGTACAGACTCAGGTCCAGACTCGGGTACAGACTCAGGTACAGACTCAGGTGCAGACTCAGGTACAGACTCAGATACGGACTCAGGTCCAGACTCGGGTACAGACTCACGTACAGACTCAGGTGCAGACTCAGGTACAGACTCAGGTACAGACTCAGGTACAGACTCAGGTACAGACTCAGATACAGACTCAGGTCCAGACTCAGGTACAGACTCAGGTACAGACTCAGATACAGACTCAGGTCCAGACTCAGGTCCAGACTCAGGTCCAGACTCAGGTACAGACTCAGGTACAGACTCAGGTCCAGACTCAGGTACAGACTTACAGACGCACTTTAATCTAAGGTGGAGTAAATGAGTTTCTTTTTCAGGGGTCTGCAGACGCGGCGCTTCCCGACCTCTAACCCCTACATGGACGACCCCTTTCATCTGACTCTGAGCCGACAGAAGCAGCCCATTTACTCCAACAACTCCGTCCTGGAGCACAAGGTAAGTGTGTCCCACAAACGGCTGCATCTCATAGGAATGCTCAGGGCCTTGTAGCGACTATCTAGTCCTACCATTTTAGTCGCTTCTGAGTGCGGGGGGTCATGGTATAACGCGCTTTACAGAACCAATGTCCAGACTGAGAGTAAGTTTGGTGGGTTTCCGTTTATTGAATACAAAACAAAACACAAAGTGATGAATGAATGTAATAGTCCAAGTGGTCTATGGCAGCAGGATGATGGATGGATCAGTTGTAGTGGAGTTAAAGGCCTGTAAGGATTTAAAGCGGTAAAAACTGTGTGACCTTCCATCACCCTTGCACCTCGTACAATGCACCTGTGCACCAATATAGCCTTTGACCCGCCACCTATGGCCAAGCCGAATATATGTCACCTGTGCCCAAAGGAATGCAAACTGTGAAATAAGAGCAATTATGGGCATTGTTTATTTTTAGTTTTTATTGCGAACATTTTAACAACTCCACAAACTCTTAGGTCTCATTAGAGTTGGTTTCACTGTTAACACTGAGCCTTGTGTGTTTTTATTTAATCATCAGCTCAACGGCTCCAAGGCCTCGACCCAAGACTCTGTGACCTACAGCAACACCTTCACCAACAGCAACAGTGAGTGTCAGCACTTTCATCTGGGATCTGCAGAAACGTTTTTTCAGATGTTTAATTTACAGATTATTATGAGGCAACATAAACACTGCACTGACACTTTTATTAAAGTAAAGAACAACAACCCCCTAACATTTAGGGCTTATAGACCGTTTTTTAGAAGAGTTCTACAAAAGTTCCGGCCCTCTTTTTATGTGTGTAATGACCTGCAGTACCGTCGCAGTCCACCAGGAGACAATAAAAGCATTTGAACTTTGAACTGAAGGATTTTTGTTTATTGATTGGAATTGTAGAAAATGTCTGGGATTAATCAAACATTTGTGATGTTTTTGTGAAAGAACTTTTCATATGATTTTATATATTTACCAATATTTACTAATCCGCTCTTATTTTATTCTGCTCCAGGTTTCTTCTCTTTTCTTTTGGATTTAATTCAGTCAAATAATAAACTTGTTTCAGAGAAGAAGCTCGGTGAGGAGCGGTGCGTTCAGAGGCTGGAGTTGGCAGGAAAAACGGGCGTCCAGCTCAGAGCGGGGTCAGAGGTCAACCTGTCGTCTGCAGCGAAACAAAACAAACGCAGCTCGTTCCGACAGTCGCTGGCCGTCTGCACTGAGCGCGCTCAGGTGAGACTCAAACTGGGTCCAGAACCAGACCAGGTCCAGACTCAGACCAGGTCCAGACTTAGACCAGGTCCAGTCTCAGACCAGGTCCAGTCTCAGACCAGGTCCAGACTTAGACCAGGTCCAGACTTAGACCGGGTCCAGTCTTAGACCTGGTCCAGACTCAGACTTGTCTTGTGTTTCAGGCTGGTTTCTTGAATCCTTTGCTGCGACGAACGGCTTCTGCAAAAGTGTCTCTGAAACGAGCTCCGTCGACGCTGTTCATCGAGAGCGGCAAGGTTTTCCAACGAAAGAAGGTCAGAGGTCATTCGTCTTTCATGACTTTGACCTTTCATTTCTGACACAAAGTATTAAAAGAACTGTTTGTTTCAGGAGTGGGAAACTAAAGTGGCAGCCTGAACCGAACCCACGGCCGGACTGTCCCTGAACGCACCATGAGGCATTTACGAACCACATAAAGCCACCAAAGCTCAATGTTGGACCCTTTGTTCAGAAAAGGATTTGGTTTTAAATCCCTTTTCGCTCGCTTCATTCACTAAAGTCATTTTGTTTCCACTTTTTAAATACTTGTCTTTTATTTTGTGTTTTCAACCTCAGGGTCGAACAGACACTCATTTAAATCCCCTTGTTTTTCATTTTAATATATTCACCATAAGCACCGTTTTTCTAATAGAATAATTTCACTTTGTATATTTTTTTAACCTCACCATTTTGTAAAACTTTATTAAAATGTTTTAAAGAACTGTTGTCTGTGTTAAAGCTCGTTCGTGAGTGGCTTGTGTTTAAGTCTGACGAGCTGTAAATATTCACCTTTAATAATCTAATGTAAAAACACTGAGTTAATGCAGCTGTGTAGGGATGGCCCGATACCATTTTTTTCCAAACCGATACGAGTACGAGTATTTACATTTGTGTACTTGCCGATACCGAGTACCGATACCGATATTTCTACCGTGAAAGTAATTACAGGCTACCAGAAAAGAAGACAGAAGACTATTTTAGAACACAGGTTAGAAGACTGTTTTTATTTTCTCTGCTTGTTTTAACAAGTCTAAAATAAACAATGAGTAAAATAATAAATGTAGGCAATTTTCAAATAAAAAATAAATTATATATATTTCTGTGTAAACAAAAAGCCTCAATACTGGCACTGCCTTCACATCAATGTAACTATTGCAAGTCTCAATTAAACTACTGCATATTTCAATTAAACAACAATTAAACTATGTGGCACAGTAACAACTCCCTTGTTTCAATTAAACAAACATTTCAGTCGGCAATGTGATCTGAACTAGCTCGTATCGCGGCTCCAGTATGCCAAGATGTCGAAATCCTATATTTTCAACAGCCGACAATGGCTGGTCATCAAGTGCAATAAAGTATGCAATTCCCTCTGTTATTTTTAGTGCCCGTGGATTATCTCTGGACATCTTCTCGCGCTTCTGTAAAACCTGTGTTAATGTTGGCTGCTGAGTTGCTTGTTTAGCTTGACTAAACTGTGTGTATTCAGCACTATGATGCGTCTTCAGATGTTTAATTAGATTGCTGGCGTTAAACGACGTACTTTCTTTCCCTCCTCTCGACACCTTAGCTGAACATAACTTACAGTCTGCCCTACTGCTGTCATCATCCCTTATCTTGAAATGAGCCCAAACATTTTACATTCATATGGCGTAAGCCTCAACAAAGCGCGGCTCGTGCGCCAGTTCGTTTCACAAAACGCACGTGGTATCGGTGTGTGGTATCGGCTCGTTTTTATGAGTACGAGTACGAGTACATGAGGACAGTATCGACCCGATACCCGATACCAGTATCGGTATCGGGCCATCCCTACAGCTGTGGGACAGAGGTCACTGACGAGGCAGGACACAGACTACACTCAGAATAAGACCAGGTCAAAGGTCGAGTCAGACGCATTTACAACAAGAACACAAACAATAAATGACTAATGTTTAGAGCCAACATTATTAAAACTCAGGCCAGTCCCAGAGAATACTGTCCATTCTGCAGAGAGAGGCAGAGGGCAGGGGTCAAAGGTCAGACTAATAACAGCTGCGGTTAACTGTTCTAATTGTTGGTTCTATTAAAAGCATTAGATCGTAGTCCAGACTCAGACATTATTAAAGATAATAACATGTCAGTTCTAAACATTAATATGTGATTAATGTGTGTGTCGTAAACCAGGACTAAACCAGGTCTAAACCAGGACTAAACCAGGACTAAACCAGGTCTAAAAATGTGTAAACGTAACATTTATTTTTTCTGTGCAGTGTTCTGTAAGCATCAGGCTTTGTCGCTGCCACCTCATAGACCATACGACTGCGCCATCGACCTCTTGCCCGGTGCTCCTCTTCCCAGCAGCCGTCTCTATACACTCTCGAGGCCAGAAAATGAGGCAATGGAGAAGTACATCCAGGAGTCGTTGGCAGCAGGAATAATACGACCCTCGTGCTCTCCGGTGGGTGCAGGTTTTTTCTTTGTTGATAAGAAGGACAAGAGTCTGAGACCATGTATTGATTTTCGGGGCCTGAACAAGATCACTATCAAGAATAAGTATCCGCTTCCTTTGATCAGTTCCGTTTTTACTCCTCTCTGTGGTTCCATGATTTTTACCAAACTCGATCTCCGCAATGCATACCATTTGGTGCGTATTAGGGAGGGGGATGAGTGGAAGACTGCGTTTAATACACCCTTAGGACATTTTGAATATCTGGTGATGCCTTTTGGACTTATGAATGCCCCTGCGGTCTTTCAAAATTTGGTGAACGATGTACTACGAGACATGATTGGTCGGTTTGTTTTTGTTTATTTGGATGACATTTTGATTTTTTCGAAGGATTTGGAGGAACATCAGGGACATGTCAGGGGGGTTCTCCAGAGATTATTGGAGAATAGACTGTTCGTTAAGGCCGAGAAGTGCGAGTTCCACGCACCATCTGTTACCTTCCTTGGATACATCATCGCTCAGGGACAGATCCAGATGGACCCAGAGAAACTCACGGCGGTGCGGAGTGGCCTACCCCGTCCAGCCGTAAGGAGGTTCAGCGATTCTTGGGGTTTGCGAATTTTTATAGGAAGTTCATACGAAATTTCAGTAAGCTGGCAGAGCCTTTGACGATTCTCACATCTACCGCACAACCTTTTGCCTGGACACCAGAGGCAGAAGGAGCCTTTAATGTCCTAAAGCATCGTTTTACAGCTGCTCCGGTGCTCATCCAGCCTAATCCAGAGCTACAGTTTGTGGTGGAGGTTGACGCTTCCGATACGGGAGTAGGGGCAGTACTGTCCCAACGCTCTTCTACTGACCAAAAGCTTCACCCTTGTGCTTTTTTCTCTCGTAAACTTTCTCCAGCAGAGCGGAACTATGATGTGGGGAACAGAGAGCTCCTGGCGGTTAAGTTGGCGTTAGAGGAGTGGCGTCATTGGCTGGAGGGTTCCATTCAACCGTTTGTGGTCTGGTCCGACCATAAGAATTTGACTTACATCCAGACGGCAAGGCGGCTGAACTGCCGACAGGCCAGGTGGGCATTATTCTTTGATCGGTTTAATTTTGTCCTTACTTATCGCCCAGGTTCCAAGAATATTAAGCCAGACGCCTTATCCAGAGTCTTCACCACGGAACGGCAATCTACAGAGGAAGAGTGTATCCTGCCCCAGTCTCGCATCGTGGCTACACTTACCTGGGAGATAGAAGATCGGGTCCGGCTGGCACAGCGTCAGCATCCTGATCCTGGTACAGGGCCACCCAATGCCTTGTATGTACCGAATAGCGTTCGTTCGGAAGTATTGCACTGGGCCCATGGGACCCGCCTCACTTGCCATCCGGGTATTGGTCGTACCCTGGCTGTCCTGCGCAGTAAGTTTTGGTGGGCTACTATGGACAAGGATACTAAGGAATATATTTCGGCATGCCCGGTGTGTTCCCAGAATAAGACAATTAATCGACCCCCAGCTGGTCTGTTACAACCACTACCTATTCCTAGCAGGCCTTGGTCACATGTGGCGGTGGATTTTGTTACTGGGCTTCCACCCTCAAAAGGACACACAGTGGTGTTGACAATTGTCGACCGGTTTTCTAAGGCAGCTCACTTTGTACCTTTACCTAAGCTGCCGTCCGCTCGGGAGACTGCGGATCTTCTGGTACTACATCTATTCGGCTACGGCATTCCTTGGGACATTGTTTCAGACAGAGGTCCACAGTTTACCTCTCAAGTTTGGAGGGCGTTTTGTAATGCTTTGGATATCAACGTGAGTCTATCATCTGGTTATCATCCTCAGACCAATGGACAGGACGGAGAGGGCAAATCAACAGATGGAGGTGGCACTGAGGTGCACGTCGTCAGCCAATCCTGCTAGTTGGAGTATCCATTTGCCTTGGGTAGAGTATGCCCACAACACCCTGGTTAACGCATCTCTAGGTATGTCACCCTTCCAGTGTTGTTATGGTTATCAACCACCTCTATTCACAGATCAAGAACAAGAACTGGCTGTTCCTTCGGTACAAGAGAACCTGCGCCGGTGCCATCAGGTTTGGAGAAGGGCCCGCTCAGCTCTGTTACGCGTCTAAACAGTCACAGGTACAAGCTAACCGCCATCGAACCCCTGCTCCTAGTTACTCTCCAGGGCAGAAGGTTTGGCTGTCATCCAGGGACCTGCCGTTGAGGGTGGAATCTACTAAGTTGGCACCAAGGTTCATCGGGCCATTTGAAGTGGAGAGGGTCATCAATCCTGCGGCAGTGCGCCTGAAGCTCCTGGTTCTCTTAGGATTCACCCTACATTTCACGTTTCCAGAATCAAACCGGTCAGTTCCAGCTCCTGATCCTCCCTGTCCTCCCGCCTCCGCCCAGGATGATAGCGATCAGCCTGCATATACGGTGAGGAGGATTATGGATGGCGCGAGGGTCGGGGCCGTCAGTTTTAGTAGATTGGGAGGGTTATGGACCTGAGGAAGCGGCCCCAGAAGAACATTCTTGATCCTTCCCTTATTAGAATTTTTCATGGTCATCCGGAGAAGCGGGATAGGCCGCCAGGAGGCGTCCGTGAGGGGGTACTGTCACGTTTCGCTCAGTACTCTGATCAGTTGGCGCGGACTCCGCCTCCGGCTCCCCGCCCTACAGACTCGCAGATGAGAAACAGGTGTGCGGGAGCGCGGCGAGCAGGACCAGCTGAGCCGAGTTGGTAATCAACAGAGTATAAGAAGCACTGCAGCCTGCTCGTTGCCAGATCGTAATACTAACTCCAGTCAGTTATACATCTAGCTTGCTATTGTCGTGTTGTTTATTGGATTACTTACATGTGCCTTTGTTCGTCTTAGATCCGTCCAGTCCTGCCGTATGTCCTGTTCCTGTCCGTCTTCGTCTATACCTGTACCTTCAAGTCGTCCTCGATCCAGTTCCAGTCCAGCCCCGGTGTTGTCCTGTGTCCTCTCGTTATCCCAGAAGAACCCGTCCTTCCTTTTTGTCTCAATAAATCTGTTTATATTCCTTTACGTGTGTGTCTGCATTTGGGTTGTCTTGTCGGGCCGTAACTAAACCAGGACTAAACCAGGACTAAACCAGGACTAAACCAGGACTAAACCAGGTCTAAAAATGTGTAAACGTAACATTTATTTTTTCCTAAAATGACTCAAAAACTCAGAAACGTTTTTACAAATTCCTTTTATTGTAACTCATGGTTAACCATTCGCATCAGCCTTCATCTGTTACACGTCCAACGTCACAACAGCGAGTTATCACCAGAACAACAGCGCCATCCAGTGGTCAGCATGTACAAGCACAGAGCGGCCGCAAACACAAGCTTTTTCATCGACCAGTTTAGCTTTAGTCGAGTTTACCGAGCGAAATATAAAACGTGACATCATCTTGTCGACTGGAAAACGTGTCCGTGAAGCCATTCTGTTTCAAAATAAACCATAAAACAAAAAGAAAACACTTTAAAATGTACAAAAATTAAACAATCTTTGTGTCATCATGGCGTTAGTCACAGCAAACCCACTTACTTTTTACTACTTAAAAAAACAAACAGCCAATCAGAACAAAGCAGTCATCAGTATCCAAAGAGAATCAGTCCTTCAAAATAAAGCGACGTAAAGTGACAAATGCTCGCTCGCTTCAGCCTCAGCACAAATCGCACAAAAAGCCTTTTGTTTTGGCGGCACACCGACAGGAAGCGTTGCGTAGTGATGCAATGACGTAACGTCAGGTGAGGCTTCTATTGCTGTGCAGAAAGTTTAGAAAGTGTCTGGAGGTTTTAGAAATTCAAGGCTTTATTTTCCTTCAAAACCTTTCAAATCAACCTTTAGTTTTTAGACTGTCTTTAAGCCCCTCCCACTGACCCCAGCCTCCTCTGACTGGTCAGGTAGGATTTTTACCAGAATTAACCAGGACTACAGTGGATTAAATTACATGGTCTAAACCTTGAGGCTGAGCACATTAAAAATCAAGATCAATCCAAAACTAAACTTAGCCAGGATTTAACTAAAGTAAACCCAGGATAAAACCAGGGCCAGAACTCTGTATAAACAAAGGACACAACCTTAGATTAAATGAATTAAACTGATTTTAAACTCAGCAATAAACCAATACTAAAGTTAGAATAATCCAAAACTATACTGGTTTAACTTCCAAACTGAGATTAAATTTAAGTTAAACCCAGGACTAAAACTTTATTCAAACTAAGTCTTAAATCCTTGATAAAATGAGTAACATAATCTAAACCCAAACGTAAATCAAAATCTAAAGAAAGAATTAATTTGAGATAAACTAATTATTTAACTTTGTCTAAACCAGAACCAAACTCTTGACTTCAATCAAGTTTAAATTTAAGATTACAATGACATAAATTAAATTCATGTCATTTTAGAAACATTACGCAAGTCCTTCCTACTCTTACATCCATCCATCCATCCATCCTTCCTTCCTTCCTTCCTTCCTTCCTTCCTTCCTTCCTTCCTTCCTTCCTTCCTTCCTTCCTTTTAAATACCCTAAATATAAACTGTAAGGGCCCTACTATAGACCCTTGTGGAACACCGTTGTTATTTACATAGACATTAACTTCCTTTTGGTTTTCATCCCCTTCTTAAAATATTTCCTTCCAAAGACAAATGCACAGTTGGTAAAATACTAAAAAACCTCCAGACATATCCTTAAATCCTATTGGATAATTAAATGCTGGTGGACTTTTTACGTTTCATGGCTTGATATAAATACAATAAAGTGAGTTCTCTGTTGATTTTTTCAGTGAGAAGCTCTTGAGGTGATTTCCCATCATGCCTCAGTCCTAAACATTCAAAGATTACATGATATTTTTAAATCAAATTTTACAAACATGCCGCTCCTTTTGTCGTCTAAAGGAGGTTATAAAATAGCTGCATTTTGTTTTGTCTCAGCACTAACGTCTACGACCGGATGTGAGAATGGAAAGTGAGCTTTGTGTCCTTCTCGTTGTGCGCTGGGATAAAAACAGTGGGCAGTGGCGTTTGCTGATCAAAGAAAAAAGAAGAAAGGGTCAGGAGACGGTTTGTCTATAGACACCACTCTGGAGCAGTTCTAGACTTGAATAGACCCGACAAGAACCAGAAATATACTTTCTTTGTTAGATATAAACTCTAAGGGGCGGCAGTAGCTCAGTGGGTAGAGCGGTTGTCCTTCAACCGGAAGGTAGGTGGTTCGATTCAAGCTCTCCCCACAGTTCATACTGTCGTTGTGTCCTTGGGCAAGACACTTAACCCACCTTGCCTCCAGTGGCTGTAATTACATTAGAACAATGTAAGTCGCTTTGGATAAAAGCGTCAGCTAAATGAATAAATGTAAATGTAAATGCCTAATGTAGAACCTTGTGTAACACCAGCCTTCTTCTCTATCAGGCTGTCTCTTTTAAAAACTACCTTAACATGTAAACAAGCTGCCTCTGAAGTGGTTCCATATTCTCAGTGACGACAGATAAAGACTTGAACAACAAGTCAACTGAATGTGAAGAGTTTGTGTTTTATATTGGTGTCCTTTGGTCAAACCGTCTCCTGTCTTTTCTTCTTTGTTTTGTGCTGGCAATGAAGGAACGCTGGCACGGTGACATCACTGTGACATCAGAATATCGCTGGTTTAGCCAATAGGAACAGGAATATTTCAGGAGGAATGTGTTCAGGCCTAGACCTAAGCTAGAGATTAGATTTATAATCCTTCGGCAGCTGTGAGGAAGTTAAACAGCGTAGTTTCACGGCAAGATATACAACGTCAAAGTGAAAAAGAATCTGCTTTTTGTGGAATTCTTGTGGCTGCAGTACCACAAGCGTCCACTGGGGTGAAAGCTGAGTGCTGGACTCATAAACATATATAAAGGCTAGATGGCTCAAGGCGGAGTCAGCTGTGTCGCCGTTTGGCGGCCATCTTAGGTCAGTGCTGCCATACTGCTGCTCCCTGCTGCTGTGAGTGACATACCAACTAAAATGCTCGTAACTTGCTGAATTCTTCACGGTTTGGTGTATTACAAACCTTATTAACGTGGCTATGATTTGTGCTGATGCCGATGTTTAAATTATTTTTTATTTATTAATTTTTCACAAGTATGCAGTTAAATAGCCGCATCCCTGACGTTTATGACACACCAAGCCGTTTGAAAATCGGTTGAAAATTGAGCAAAATATAGTTATTTCAGCACTACATGCACAATAGACTTTAATGTTATAACTGGACGAGCGGTCCCGTCCTAAGATGGCCGCCGTGTGACGTCGTCGGGTCCCATTGGCTCTCAGCTCCGGTAAGCCATCTAGCCTTTATATATGTCTATGGCTGGACTGGTCTGAGGAGAGAGGGGGGTTCTGGGAGGAGCAGGGGATTGTGGGAGGTGGAGTCAGAAGAGGCAGACTCTCTTCTTCATGTCGTTGCGTTTCCAGAGCGAGAGTCGGTCGAACTCCTCCAGGGTCATCCCGAACACGCTGTAGAACTCGTCCTGAGACAGGTGCCTCTGTGGGAGACACACACAGGTCAGGAACTGGAAATGTAAGGTTTAATATTAATCCATGAATCATTCATTCATAAAAAAGACAGCTTGTTATTTAAGAAGTTTTATTTGTTTGTCATTTATAAAACAAATTCAATATTAATTCATTCAGTTTTTCTTTTGTATGGCTGGAAGTTAAGTTGCTGTTATTGGCACAGAACTCAGTAAATCATGACTGAGTTCACAGTAAATCATCACTGAATCATGATAATGTCGGTTTAGCCTCACTGGAAATGTTTCTATTGTTCAGTGGAAATAAAAATGACCAAACATGGCACAGATTCAAAAAGACTGCATGTTGTGTGACTTTTCTTCTTTTTGTTTCTTTTGTCTTTGTTCTATTACGACATGTTTGAGGTCTTATGTGTGGATAATAACGCTCTTGGTGAGAATGTACAGTTTTTGTGCTTTTTCAGCTGAAGCCACTGAGACAACCCTCAGGTTTGTTCCAACATAGTTTTTCCTAACGTGCAAATAAAAGGTTGAGGCTTTTTGGCTTTTCCTTTTCTTTAAACTTAATAACACTTCAGACATGTTCAAAAGCCAATGCCACAAAATCAGGCCCATGAAAGAACTGGAACAGGACATACTTTTATCTTAAATACATAACTAGTAGAAGACTAAGGTTTTAATTCATGTCATTTGCACTTTATTATTGCACCTGAGTGTAACATAGACTTTATTATTACTACATTATTATAAACACTGTTATTTGCAGAAGCCCCAGGAACATGTTCTGGGTAAAAACCAAGATGCCAGAAAAGGAAGGTTAATGCTAACCTTTCTCTGGGCCCTAATCCGACAACACAAAGTTAAAGACAAAGCATCCATTTTGGAAGCTGGCAACAAGCCTCAAACGTCCACTTATTCAAACGCAGTCTGACCTCGAGCCTGGTTCTGTCGACCTCTGGAGGCAGTTTGTTCCTGCCTTTGTGAGTCACCACCAGCGTCTCGTACGGGAAGATCTGAGCACAACACAAACCTTTAATGAATGATCCTAGACTGTTGTTCTAATCGGTGAAAAGGTTGGCAGTTACCTTGTGTTCGAGCATACTGGGCAGAGAGTTTCCTCGGTCCATCCTCGAGTCTCCGTTCTGAAGAAAGAGCCACAGTTTAGAACACATCTCCAATAGTTCTACGGTTTGTTTCTAAGAAGGACGGGCTATTACTTTGGCAAATACAAGTTTGGACTTAAATGTCTTACAGTAGTTTTACTGCCACCTGCTGGATATCATCTGCTATAAATCCATTTTAAAATATCAAAGCATCTCCTTTCATTTACATTGTTACAAACTTTCTGGAAATGGAGATTGTGTTTAAAAAAAAAAAAATTAATAATTACTGAGACTGACCTGAAGCCCTGGCAGACGACAATCGGAGGGAAAAAAAACAGAGAAAAAAAACAGAGAAGAGAAAACAGCATCAACAATTTTAAGTCAAATTCAAAGCAGTGTTATATGTATACTGGTGTATGGACACCATATTAGAGGAATTATTTATTAAGAGTATATATAAAGAGTGTTTACCTGCAGGAGCTTTGTTTGTGGAGCTGAACTCAGTCGACTGCAGCTGAAACAAACACAGTAACTTCTTGATATTTTATTAAACTGTTCTTATGTTTTTGGAGTGTCCTCGCCCTGGTGATAATTTTCTCAGTTGTATATTTAACTCTTTGTGGTGGTTTGGAATTTTGTGATTGGTCAATTTAGACGTGTGCGTCTGTGATTGGTCAGTTTGGACCAATGACAGTATACACTATGGACATCTTCCGCCCATTGGTCCCCTATTCACGGATATTGTCGTTATGAAAGGGCAATAAAATGACAGTTACACCCGGGCTTTTCAGCTTTTACTCCATAGTAAAACAATAGTTTTCAGATAGCATAAACGGACATATTAATCAAACCCCCCCAGAGTTGTCACGTAGTAAAAACTTAGCTCTAGAGACCGGAGCCATCTTTTGTACCAGGCTGTAAACATGATTTTTACACTTGTAAAGTCGCCATTGGGTTTCTCCTTATATTTCTGCATTTGGAGCCTGCCCTCTGGTGGACGGAGGTATATTGCTGTATATTGTTGTATGGTGGCGCCCTCACTCGAGAACTTTTTAAGGGGTTCCATGAGAGAGGCTTGGTTTTGACGTGTCTGTGATTGGTAGATTGGACTCACCCTGGAGAGGCCTGGCAATACCGACTGACCGGGTTTAGACACATTTGACCCTGAAGCAGAAGAAGAGCTTTTAAACTTTTGCCTAAAATAACATTATTCTAAATGATAATGCATAACGTGGCTGCATTTTCACATAGTGTCGATAATAATGGGTCAGAGAGTTTCAATAGCTCCATTTTAAAGCTCTACTGTTGTTGATGTTTCTGAGACAGACCTGTGTTGTGGCTGTGGTCCGGCAGAGAGCGGGTTTTCCGTCTCAGAGGAGCAGAGCCTTTGTGCAGCTCCTCTTTCATGATGATCTTCCCCAGGTTTGACTGGATCTGAAACAAAAACAGTGCTGCTCTGACACCGCCACGAGCAGGTTCTGACCAGTGTGAGTGGAGGCAGTACCTTGTTGAGTTCCTGTTTCTGCAGAGCTCTCAGGCCCCACACCTCGTCTCCTAACTCCTCCTGCTCATCTTCAACAGTCGGACCCTTCCTCCGAGACTCCTGCTCTGAAAGACACAAGGAGGGAAGGATATAAGGAAACAAGGGTGAAAGAAGGGAAACAGAAATACTTCACATTAAGATGATACGTCCTTGGTTCAGTTCTGAGTTTGCTCCCAGTTTAGTTCTTTGTAGACGCTGTAAATAAACAGACTTGATTCTGCTTTAGTCCTGGTCTTGTCTTAGTCCTGGTTTAGTCCCGGTCCTGTACCTATGACGGCGGAGGAGGGGGGGCAGGGCCAGGTCTCAGTCTCAATCTTGGACGGTTGAGAAGGGTCTGGAGGCTGAGCTGCAGGGAACTTAGACGACTCAATGATGAGGTCCTCAATGTGTTTCCCCTGAGGCACCGAGGACTGAGGCCCGTCTGATGAACCAGAGACAAAGACCAGATTTAGACTGACTGAGTCCAGAGAGAGTCCAGAGACGGTCCAGAGACAGGCCAGAGAGAGACCAGTGAGAGTCCAGAGACAGTCCAGAGAGAGACCAGAGACAGTCCAGCGAGAGTCCAGAGACAGTCCAGAGAGAGACCAGAGACAGTCCAGAGAGAGACCAGAGACAGTCCAGAGACAGTCCAGAGAGAGACCAGAGAGAGTCCAGAGACGGTCCAGAGACAGTCCAGAGAGAGACCAGCGAGAGTCCAGAGACAGTCCAGAGAGAGACCAGAGACAGTCCAGCGAGAGTCCAGAGAGAGTCCAGAGAGAGACCAGAGAGAGTCCAGAGAGAGACCAGAGAGAGTCAAGAGAGAGTCCAGAGAGAGTCCAGAGAGAGACCAGAGAGAGTCCAGAGAGAGACCAGAGAGAGTCAAGAGAGAGTCCAGAGAGAGACCAGAGAGAGTCCAGAGAGAGTCCAGAGACGGTCCAGAGACAGTCCAGAGAGAGACCAGCGAGAGTCCAGAGACAGTCCAGAGACAGTCCAGAGAGAGACCAGAGACAGTCCAGCGAGAGTCCAGAGAGAGTCCAGAGAGAGACCAGAGACAGTCCAGCGAGAGTCCAGAGAGAGTCCAGAGAGAGACCAGAGACAGTCCAGCGAGAGTCCAGAGACAGTCCAGAGAGAGTCCAGAGACGGTCCAGAGACAGTCCAGAGAGAGACCAGCGAGAGTCCAGAGACAGTCCAGAGAGAGACCAGAGACAGTCCAGCGAGAGTCCAGAGACAGTCCAGAGAGAGTCCAGAGACGGTCCAGAGACGGTCCAGAGACAGTCCAGAGAGAGTCCAGAGACAGTCCAGAGAGAGACCAGAGACAGTCCAGCGAGAGTCCAGAGAGAGTCAAGAGAGAGACCAGAGAGAGTCCAGAGACAGTCCAGAGAGAGACCAGAGAGAGTCCAGAGAGAGTCCAGAGACAGTCCAGAGAGAGACCAGAGACAGTCCAGAGAGAGTCCAGAGACAGTCCAGAGAGAGTCCAGAGACAGTCCAGCGAGAGTCCAGAGACAGTCCAGAGAGAGACCAGAGAGAGTTCAGAGACAGTCCAGAGAGAGACCAGAGAGAGTCCAGAGACAGTCCAGAGAGAGACCAGCGACAGTCCAGCGAGAGACCAGAGAGAGTTCAGAGACAGTCCAGAGAGAGACCAGAGACAGTCCAGAGACAGTCCAGAGAGAGTCCAGAGAGAACCCAGAGACAGTCCAGAGACAGTCCAGGGACAGTCCAGAGAGAGACCAGAGACAGTCCAGAGAGAGTCCAGAGACAGTCCAGAGAGAGACCAGACACAGTCCAGAGACAGTCCAGCGAGAGTCCAGAGACAGTCCAGAGAGAGTCCAGAGACAGTCCAGAGAGAGACCAGAGACAGTTCAGAGAGAGTCCAGAGACAGTCCAGAGACAGTCCAGCGAGAGTCCAGAGACAGTCCAGAGAGAGTCCAGAGACAGTCCAGAGAGAGTCCAGAGACAGTCCAGAGAGAGACCAGACACAGTCCAGAGACAGTCCAGAGAGAGACCAGAGACAGTCCAGAGAGAGTCCAGAGAGAGACCAGAGAGAGTCCAGAGAGAGTCCAGAGACAGTCCAGCGAGAGTCCAGAGACAGTCCAGAGAGAGACCAGAGAGAGTCCAGAGACAGCCCAGAGAGAGACCAGAGACAGTCCAGCGAGAGTCCAGAGAGAGTCCAGAGACAGTCCAGAGAGACCAGAGAGAGTCCAGAGACAGTCCAGAGAGAGACCAGAGAGAGTCCAGAGAGAGTCCAGAGAGAGACCAGAGACAGTCCAGAGACAGTCCAGAGAGAGTCCAGAGACAGTCCAGAGAGAGTCCAGAGACAGTCCAGAGAGAGACCAGAGAGAGACACCAGAGAGAGACCAGAGACAGTCCAGAGAGAGACCAGAGAGAGACCAGCGAGAGTCCAGAGAGAGACCAGAGAGAGACCAGAGAGAGTCCAGAAAGAGTCCAGAGACAGTCCAGAGAAAGACCAGAGAGAGTCCAGAGAGAGTCCAGAGAGAGACCAGAGACAGTCCAGAGACAGTCCAGAGAGAGTCCAGAGACAGTCCAGAGAGAGTCCAGAGACAGTCCAGAGAGAGACCAGAGAGAGACCAGAGAGAGACCAGCGAGAGTCCAGAGAGAGACCAGAGAGAGACCAGCGAGAGTCCAGAGACAGTCCAGAGAGAGACCAGAGAGAGTCCAGAGACAGTCCAGAGAGAGACCAGAGACAGTCCAGAGAGAGACCAGAGAGAGACCAGAGAGAGACCAGTAACAAACATACGATATAATGTTAAAGCTAATTGAATAGAGGACACAATATGGAGCTGTAGTGCCTTTTATGATAAAATGCAAATGGATTCATTTAACGGCCAGTCTCTGATGAGTCGAGGCTGAAGGAGCTAGAGTTGAATGTTAGAGAGGTACATGCAGCGGAAAGACTGCTGTTGTTTGTGCAAAGATGAGGCATAGGAAATAGGAAACACACCAAGAAACGACACCTGCTTTTATCTTATCAGGAGCAAAAATATTTCATAATCTTTTCTTTACCTTGTTTGTAGATTGGAGGCTTCTTATAAATGTTTGTGCCATTTTCTGAAAAGAAAAATAAATAAAGTTATGATTAAAATTCTACACTTTTACAAAATGCTGTTTTATTGAGTGTTTGTTTTCTGTCTGTACCCGGGCGGTGGAAGTGCTGCAGCGCGCTCTTGGCTGAAGTTGGTGTGTGCGGTGCCTGTGGAGTGTTGGGCGTGGACGGCGTGTGAGTCCGGCTCTGATTTGTCGAACTGGGCGACGACCCTTCTCCAGAACGTTTCTCCAGCCAATCCCTGGTCTCCTTCAGCAGATTCTGCACAAAACCAAACGAGAGAGCTTTAGACTTGTAATGTTGTCATTAGGTGGCTGTCGTGAGTGTGTGAGTGCTGGTCTTACGTCTGGAGAAGGAGGAGGAGACATGGAGCGAGGAGACAGCGACCTCTGCAGGAGAACAGAAGGAACACAGCAGATTAGAATTACAATACTTCAATAGAAACATGTAACACAACTGGGGTGCAGTGGCTCAGGTGGTAGAGCGGTCTCCTCAGTTCATTCTGTCGTTGTGTCCTTGGGCAAGACACTTAACCCTCCTTGCCTCCAGTGCCACAGCTCTGGTGAATGTGTGTGACTGTAGAGGTGAGTTTGGTGGTGGTGTGTATGGCAGCCCCTCTCTGTCTGACCCAGGTGTGAGTGTGTGGGAAGCATAATGTATAGCACTTTGGGGGCCCTTTGGATACAAAAAAGTGCTACTTAAATGCACACCATTTACCATTATCTCAGAATAAAACATGTTCTTTAGGGTCCAGGAAAAAGAAAGTCTACAAGAACATCTGTTCTCAACAAGTCCCTGATCATTTAATTGCAAAACTCTATTATTACAAACCAAACATAGTTCTTATTATTCTTAATATTATTATTCTTAAGCTGTAGCAGTAGTGTCACACTGACCTCTAGTGGGCTGTAGCAGTGTGTCACACTGACCTCTAGTGGGCTGTAGCAGTAGTGTCACACTGACCTCTAGTGGGCTGTAGCAGTACTGTCACACTGACCTCTAGTGGGCTGTAGCAGTACTGTCACACTGATCTAGTGGGCTGTAGCAGTACTGTCACACTGACCTCTAGTGGGCTGTAGCAGTACTGTCACACTGACCTCTAGTGGGCTGTAGCAGTACTGTCACACTGACTTCTAGTGGGCTGTAGCAGTACTGTCACACTGACCTCTAGTGGGCTGTAGCAGTACTGTCACACTGACCTCTAGTGGGCTGTAGCAGTAGTGCGGCTGGTAGATCATCAGGTCCGGGCGCTCGATCTCTAGAATGGCCTTGTCCCGGGGCAGAGCGGCCAGGTCTTTGTATCCAATGACTCCTCCGTCGACTCGAGCCTGACGAGAGAGAGGAGCGGATCAGAGATTACTCTGAGGAAACACAGACTAGACTAAACCAGGACTAAACCAGGACTAAACCAGATCTAAACCAGGTCTAAACCAGGACTAAACCAGGTCTAGACCAGGACTAAACCAGGACTAAACCAGGTCTAGACCAGCCCCATTGTGTTACTTATCTACATCACTCTGTAACACAGACTTTTATTACGGCCCAACGGCAGCAGCATTCAACAAACTTCAAATCCATCTAAAACCAGTTCAAATCCAACTAAAACCTGTTCAAATCCATCTAAACCCTGTTGAGCTGGAGTGTATTTGTACCGTGATGGTGGCGGGCGATCCTGGGACGGTGGGTCTGAGAGACAAGACGCTGCCGGGAGATGTCTGGACCAGCTGCTGCTCAAGAGGTCAGACAAGAGGTCACACACAGAGGTCACAAGGGTCAAAAACACATATATATTTACAGTTTGCATTATGAAGCATTCCCAGCTACATACATTGAACGGTTGTGAGTGCATCTGGACAGAAACAGTATGTCCTGTCTGTGACACTGGAGCTGTGTGTTTGGACACAGAGTGAGACGCATTTACCTTTGGCATCATCATGATCCTGTCGGCAGCTGCCACTTCCTGAAACAGAAATGTCAGGTTTAACTACTTTTGCTGTGATTCAGGTTTTTATTGATACTTTATTAACCAGACACGTCATTATGAACAGACTATGGTTTATAAAAACATCCTGACGACTTTCATAAACACACAGGCTTTGGTTCTTGGTGGACTGGAACTTTGTGGTTTTCATACCAGCTCCACCTGACGCTGGAACCGTTTCCCTGAGTTTCCAGTGTTCAGGTCAAAAAGAGACAAACGCCGGTGTTTTCCAGACGGACGTGCACAGACGGAGAGAGAAGCTGCTGTTTCTGTTTCAGAGACAAAAGGATGGTTCCAGCTTGTGTCTGAACAAAGGTAACACTGGGTCAGGCTCACGGCGGCTCTAGCACAAACCCTCTCTTTTTGGACTTGATTTTTTTATTTTTTCTACAGTTTCAATGATTTCCATTAATTAAGACTCTGGCCATTCAAAACAAAGTGGATACAGGTTAGCTGTGTAGGACTAATTTGTAAAGCTTTGCAATAAAAGATCAAATCATAAGCATAAAACTGAGGGTGTTTTGGTTCCTCTGCTCCATGTCATTTTCTTTGATCAGCTGTAGCTTCCAGCAGCGAGGCTAATAAATACACAAATCACATTTAAAACAGTTATAGCTTTATCAAACAAATGTGTGCTCAACACGACTAAGGATTATGTCAAACAAACTCTTTTTCAGAAATATTTACATGATATCTTTATAGCTTCCACTAAATACTGCAGTGTTTTATCACTCGACTAAAGACTGTGGCAGAAATAATGATCATTACAGGTGATATTTGTAAGTAAATGTATTTTTCTGAATATCTCCTGTCTCTTCTTCTCCACTGTGGCTCATAAGAACAGAAAAGTTCACTGTTACTGTGGAAGCCTCAAGGTTTAAACAAAATCCAAGTCTCTGGGCTGAATACATTTAACCCCAACATCAAAGGGGAGGGTCTTCACACCTGTCAATCACCGGATGAGGATGATGATTGGTGCCTAGGTCAACGTGTGTTGTTGAGCTTAGAAATTTATGGAAATTTAAAGATATTAGCTCCATTAGTGCCATCAAAACAATCAAAGCTATGTTCTAGAATCTTCCACAAAGTATAATAACATTATTATACTTTTTTATGTTACTATATCTCGTAAATGTTTAACATTGAAAAGCCTACATGACCATAACCCCTGGCTCCAATATGAACCTAATAATCTGTTAAAAAGAAAAGTGCACTGACTGAGACACTAATGGATACAAGAAAACACCTGGAGACAACTGTCCTGACATCTTAATGAAAGGATTATGGTTGAAGACCTTTGTTCCGAGTGTGTGTCAGAAGTACCTTCAGGATAAATAAGGGATCATCTCTGTTGGTCTCAGGCCTTCAGCTCCATCTGTTCCTGCGACAAAAACATCATCATTTATCAATAAAACATATGAAAACACTGCAAAATCTGATCAGAGATGAAAGGAAGGGATTAGAACCATGTGACCAGGCTCGGCCAATCAGAGAGGATTCAATCTGAAAATGAAAAAGTGTAATCTCTTCAGATCAAACACTGTCTATGTTCTTCATCTGACTCACGCACATGTTAGACCAAGACCATCAACATGAAAACCAATAACATGACAGACCCATCAACATGAGAACCATCAACATGACAACTATCAACATGACAACTATCAACATGAAAGAACCATCAACATGACAACTATCAACATGAGAGAACTATCAGCATGAGAACTATTAACATGAGAGAACCATCAACATGAGAGAACCATCAACATGAGAGAGAACCATCAACATGGCAACTATCAACATGAGAGAACTATCAGCATGTAAACCGTCAACATGACAGACCCATCAACATGAGAACCATCAACATGACAACTATCAACATGACAACTATCAACATGACAACTATCAACATGACAACTATCAACATGAGAGAACTATCAGCATGTAAACCGTCAACATGACAGACCCATCAACATGAGAACCATCAACATGACAACTATCAACATGACAACTATCAACATGAGAGAACTATCAGCATGTAAACCGTCAACATGACAGACCCATCAACATGAGAACCATCAACATGGCAACTATCAACATGAGAGAACTATCAGCATGTAAACCGTCAACATGACTGACCCATCAACATGAGAACCATCAACATGACAACTATCAACATGACAACTATCAACATGAAAGAACCATCAACATGACAACTATCAACATGAAAGAACCATCAACATGAGAACTATCAACATGAAAGAACCATCAACATGAGAACTATCAACATGAAAGAACCATCAACATGAAAGAACCATCAACATGGCAACTATCAACATGAAAGAACCATCAACATGAAAGAACCATCAACACAACAAAACTATCAGCATGAGAGAGAACCATCAACATGAGAGAACCATCAGCGTGACAGAACCATCAACATGGCAACTATCAACATGAGAGAACCATCAGCATGAGAGAACCATCAACATGAAAGAACCATCAACACAACAAAACTATCAGCAAGAGAGAGAACCATCAACATGAGAGAACCATCAACATGGCAACTATCAACATGAGAGAACCATCAACATGAGAGAACCATCAACATGACAGAACCATCAACATGGCAACTATAAACATGAGAGAACCATCAACATGAGAGAACCATCAACATGACAGAACCATCAACATGGCAACTATCAACATGAGAGAACCATCAACATGAGAGAACCATCAACATGACAGAACCATCAACATGGCAACTATAAACATGAGAGAACCATCAACATGAGAGAACCATCAACATGAGAGAGAACCATCAATATGGCAACTATCAACATGAGAGAACTATCAGCATGAGAGAACCATCAACATGACAGACCCATCAACATGAGAACCATCAACATGACAACTATCAACATGACAACTATCCACATAAAAGAACCATCAACATGACAACTATCAACATGAAAGAACCATCAACATGAGAACTATTAACATGACAGACCCATCAACATGAGAACCATCAACATGACAACTATCAACATGACAACTATCCACATGAAAGAACCATCAACATGACAACTATCCACATGAAAGAACCATCAACAGAACTATCAACATGAAAGAACCATCAACATGAAAGAACCATCAACATGGCAACTATCAACATGAAAGAACCATCAACATGAAAGAACCATCAACATGGCAACTATCAACATGAAAGAACCATCAACACAACAAAACTATCAGCATGAGAGAGAACCATCAACATGAGAGAACCATCAACATGAGAACTATCAACATGAAAGAACCATCAACATGAAAGAACCATCAACATGGCAACTATCAACATGAAAGAACCATCAACATGAAAGAACCATCAACACAACAAAACTATCAGCATGAGAGAGAACCATCAACATGAGAGAACCATCAACATGACAGAACCATCAACATGAGAACTATTAACATGAGAGAACCATCAACATGAGAGAACCATCAACATGACAGAACCATCAACATGGCAACTATCAACATGAGAGAACCATCAACATGAGAGAACCATCAACATGACAGAACCATCAACATGGCAACTATCAACATGAGAGAACCATCAACATGAAAGAACCATCATTATGAGAACTATTAACATGAGAGAACCATCAACATGGCAACTATCAACATGAAATAACTATCAACATGAGAGAACCATCAGCGTGACAGAACCATCAACATGGCAACTATCAACATGAGAGAACCATCAACATGAGAGAACCATCAACATGAAAGAACCATCAACACAACAAAACTATCAGCAAGAGAGAGAATCATCAACATGAGAGAACCATCAACATGAGAGAACCATCAACATGACAGAACCATCAACATGGCAACTATCAACATGAGAGAACCATCAACATGAGAGAACCATCAACATGACAGAACCATCAACATGGCAACTATCAACATGAGAGAACCATCAACATGAGAGAACCATCAACATGAAAGAACCATCAACACGAGAGAGAACCATCAACATGAGAGAGAACCATCAACATGAGAGATAATCATCAACATGAGAGAAAACCATCAACATGAGAGATAATCATCAACATGAGAGAGAACCATCAACATGAGAACCATCAACATGAGAGAGAACCATCAACATGAGAGATAATCATCAACATGAGAGAAAACCATCAACATGAGAGATAATCATCAACATGAGAGAGAACCATCAACATGAGAACCATCAACATGAGAGAGAACCATCAACATGAGAACCATCAACACGAGAGAGAACCATCAACATGAGAGAGAACCATCAACATGAGAGAAAACCATCAACATGAGAGATAATCATCAACATGAGAGAGAACCATCAACATGAGAACCATCAACACGAGAGAGAACCATCAACATGAGAGAGAGCCATCAACATGATAACTATTAACATGAGATAACCATCAACATGAGAGAACCATCAACATGACAGAACCATCAACACGAGAGAGAACCATCAACTTGAGAGAGAACCATCAACATGAGAACCATCAACATAAGAGAGAACCATCAACATGAGAACCATCAACACGAGAGAGAACCATCAACATGAGAGATAATCATCAACATGAGAGAGAACCATCAACATGAGAGATAATCATCAACATGAGAGAGAACCATCAACATGAGAACCATCAACACGAGAGAGAACCATCAACATGAGAGAGAGCCATCAACATGATAACTATTAACATGAGATAACCATCAACATGAGAGAACCATCAACATGAGAGAGAACCATCAACTTGAGAGAGAACCATCAACATGAGAGAACCATCAACACAAGAGAACCATCAACATGAGAGAGAGCCATCAACATGAGAACTATTAACATGAGAGAACCATCAATATGAGATAACCATCAACATGACAGAACCATCAACATGACAGAACCATCAACACGAGAGAGAACCATCAACTTGAGAGAGGACAATCAACATGAGAGAATCATCAACATGACAGAACCATCAACACGAGAGAGAACCATCAACTTGAGAGAGAACCATCAACACGAGAGAGCCATCAACATGAGAACTATTAACATGAGAGAACCATCAATATGACAGAAACATCAACACGAGAGAGAACCATCAACATGAGAGAGGACCATCAACATGAGATCAAACCTTCAGAGAGAGAACTTCCATTTAATTCCAATTTATTGCTTATTCAATTATTTATATCACGGTCTTGTTTTCTTTTTACAATTATTAGTGTCACTTTTTATAATAATAATAATAATGGATTGGATTTATATTGCGCTTTTCTCCCGAGGGACCAAGGGACTCAAAGCGCTTACAGTCCGTCCATTATTCATTCATACACAGTCATACTGGTGATGGTAAGCTACAACTGTAGCCACAGATGCCCTGGGGCAGACTGACAGAGACGTGGCAGCCATTTTGCGCCTACGGCCTCTCCGACCATCACCACATACATTCACTCAACATTCTTACACATTCATACGAGGCAAGGTGGGTTAAGTGTCTTGCCCAAGGACACAACGACAGGTTTGAATTGTGGGGAGAGCGGGAATCGAACCCACTACCTTCAGGTTGAAGGACGACCGCTCTACCACTGAGCCACTGCCGCCCCTTATTAAATGCATACGGATAACTACAAAGTTTTTCTAGATTTGAAACTTGAGTAATCCATTTTTGGGAGCCATTGCTGGAGAGGCTCGAGGAGTAGAAAAAAGTTATATTTTAAATTAAGGCAGGGATAAAGGGACAGATGTAGCTGTAATGACTGCGGAGTTGACAGTGTGTCCGGCTGTGGTAAGAATAATCCTGTCGGGATGTCGCAGATAAACCCAAAGGAATGTTGGGAGATATGTCAGAGTTGCTAGGTAACTGTGCCTATTCAACCAATCAGCCACCAGAAAGAAAAAAATAAGACGTGGGCAACGAACAAACAGCATTAAAATAGACCTCACACATATACCCCGCCCACCTGCCTCCACCAGGACACTAAATCAAACTCACACACGGTACAGTACTGGAACAAGTCCTGGTTTAGTCCTGGATTAGATCTGGATTAGATCTGGTTTAGACCTGGTTTAGTCCTGGATTAGATATGGTTTAGACCTGGTTCAGTCCTGGTTTAGAACTGGTTTAGACCTGGTTTAGTCCTGGTTTAGTCCTGGTTTAGACCTGGTTTAGACCTGGTTTAGACCTGGTTCAGACCTGGTTTAGACCTGGTTTAGTCCTGGTTTAGACCTGGTTCAGACCTGGTTTAGTCCTGGTTTAGACCTGGTTTAGACCTGGTTTAGACCTGGTTTAGACCTGGTTCAGACCTGGTTTAGACCTGGTTTAGTCCTGGTTTAGACCTGGTTCAGACCTGGTTTAGTCCTGGTTTAGACCTGGTTTAGACCTGGTTTAGACCTGGTTTAGACCTGGTTTAGTCCTGGTTTAGACCTGGTTTAGACCTGGTTTAGACCTGGTTCAGACCTGGTTTAGACCTGGTTTAGTCCTGGTTTAGTCCTGGTTTAGACCTGGTTTAGACCTGGTTCAGACCTGGTTTAGACCTGGTTTAGTCCTGGTTTAGACCTGGTTCAGACCTGGTTTAGTCCTGGTTTAGACCTGGTTTAGACCTGGTTTAGACCTGGTTTAGACCTGGTTTAGACCTGGTTTAGTCCTGGTTTAGTCCTGGTTTAGACCTGGTTTAGACCTGGTTTAGTCCTGGTTTAGACCTGGTTCAGACCTGGTTTAGTCCTGGTTTAGACCTGGTTTAGACCTGGTTCAGACCTGGTTTAGACCTGGTTTAGTCCTGGTTTAGTCCTGGTTTAGACCTGGTTTAGACCTGGTTTAGACCTGGTTCAGACCTGGTTTAGACCTGGTTTAGTCCTGGTTTAGACCTGGTTTAGACCTGGTTCAGACCTGGTTTAGTCCTGGTTTAGACCTGGTTTAGACCTGGTTTAGACCTGGTTTAGACCTGGTTTAGACCTGGTTTAGTCCTGGTTTAGACCTGGTTTAGACCTGGTTTAGACCTGGTTTAGACCTGGTTTAGTCCTGGTTTAGACCTGGTTTAGACCTGGTTTAGTCCAGGTTCAGACCTGGTTTAGACCTGGTTTAGACCTGGTTTAGTCCTGGTTCAGACCTGGTTCAGACCTGGTTTAGACCTGGTTTAGACCTGGTTTAGACCTGGTTTAGACCTGGTTCAGTCCTGGTTTAGACCTGGTTTAGACCTGGTTCAGTCCTGGTTTAGACCTGGTTTAGACCTGGTTTAGACCTGGTTCAGTCCTGGTTTAGACCTGGTTTAGACCTGGTTTAGACCTGGTTTAGACCTGGTTTAGTCCTGGTTTAGACCTGGTTTAGACCTGGTTTAGACCTGGTTTAGACCTGGTTTAGTCCTGGTTTAGACCTGGTTTAGTCCTGGTTTAGACCTGGTTTAGACCTGGTTTAGTCCAGGTTCAGACCTGGTTCAGACCTGGTTTAGACCTGGTTTAGTCCTGGTTCAGACCTGGTTCAGACCTGGCTTAGACCTGGTTTAGACCTGGTTTAGACCTGGTTTAGACCTGGTTCAGACCTGGTTTAGACCTGGTTTAGACCTGGTTTAGACCTGGTTTAGACCTGGTTTAGACCTGGTTTAGACCTGGTTTAGTCCTGGTTTAGACCTGGTTTAGACCTGGTTTAGACCTGGTTTAGACCTGGTTTAGACCTGGTTTAGACCTGGTTTAGTCCAGGTTCAGACCTGGTTTAGACCTGGTTTAGTCCTGGTTTAGACCTGGTTTAGACCTGGTTTAGACCTGGTTTAGTCCAGGTTCAGACCTGGTTTAGACCTGGTTTAGACCTGGTTTAGTCCTGGTTTAGACCTGGTTTAGTCCTGGTTTAGACCTGGTTTAGACCTGGTTTAGTCCAGGTTCAGACCTGGTTTAGACCTGGTTTAGTCCTGGTTCAGACCTGGTTTAGACCTGGTTTAGTCCTGGTTTGGTCCTGGTTTAGACCTGGTTTAGTCCTGGTTTAGACCTGGTTCAGACCTGGTTTAGTCCTGGTTTAGACCTGGTTTAGACCTGGTTCAGTCCTGGTTTAGACCTGGTTTAGACCTGGTTTAGACCTGTTTAGACCTGGTTTAGACCTGGTTTAGTCCTGGTTCAGACCTGGTTTAGACCTGGTTTAGTCCTGGTTTGGTCCTGGTTTAGATCTGGTTTAGACCTGGTTTAGTCCTGGTTTAGACCTGGTTCAGACCTGGTTTAGTCCTGGTTTAGACCTGGTTTAGACCTGGTTCAGTCCTGGTTTAGACCTGGTTTAGACCTGGTTTAGACCTGGTTTAGACCTGTTTAGACCTGGTTCAGACCTGGTTTAGTCCTGGTTTAGACCTGGTTTAGACCTGGTTCAGACCTGGTTTAGACCTGGTCTATCGTCGTCCTATAACCGGAAGGTTGGCGGTTCGATTCCCGCTCGCCCCACAGTTCATACTGTCGTTGTGTCCTTGGGCAAGACACTTAACCCACCTTGCCTCCAGTGTCCGTAGCACTGGTGTATGAATGTGTGTGACTGTAGAGGTGTGTTTGGTGGTGGTCGGAGAAGGTTGAGCGCCGTTTGTATGGCAGCCCCCCCCTCTGTCTGTCCCAGGTGAGAATGTGTGTGAATGGAAGTGAATGGAAGCACGATGTAAAGCGCTTTGGGGGCCCGAGAAGGGTGCAAAAAAGCGCTATATAAATGCATGCCACTTACCATTAGCATTTTACTCTGCCAAAGGGGGCACTTAAATATCACAGATCATTCTGTTAAATTCTGATTAATTATTGCATGTTTTTCTTATATTTGCACAGATATGTATAGTTTAAATAGCACTGCCTCTGTCTGCTCCTGGAGTTCAGTCATTGTCTAGCTCAGTGAAAAGAGTGAAAAGGTTAACTGTGACTCTCTCTCAGACTGAAGCCTGTAAACCTCAGTAAATGTCGCTTAGATTCCTCGCGGTGCGGTGATAAATCGTCCTGTTGAAGCCTGAGCTTGTTCAGAGTCAGTGAACGACGATAAAGACCTCCTCAGAGACGTTTACGGCCCTTCCTCTGTCGCCTGTAGACCACACACAGGACCTCAGCGACCTCTGGAGTCAGACCTTTACGTGGAAGAGAAGGATTTAAGAGCCTACGGAGCAGGTTGACCGCTGACGGAACAAAGGAACGCAGTTTCGAGGAGCAGATGGGAGCAGAAAAGAAGAATCAGCCAAAACATAGAGCTGTAGGAAAGATATAGGGTTGTTTTGTGTTTGTAATGGATATAAGGGCTTTGACTGTCATTAGGTTTAACTGGACTAAACTAGGACTAAACCAGGACTAAACTAGGACTAAAACAGGTCTAAACTGGGTCTAAACCAGGACTAATTGAAGACTATGGTAAGGATTAAACTAAGGGTAATTCCAGGACAAAGAACACTTGCATAGGATTTTTTTTTTTTTTTTGACTAAACCAGGAGGAAACTAGGACTTGATGAAGCAGGAAATAAAGAAAAACAGAAATTGAAGGACTGGTCTGGACCTGGTCTTGGACCTGGTCTTGGTCTGGACCTGGTCTTGGTCTGGACCTGGACTTGGTAGAGAGTGTTTTTGGAGGAAATCAGTTGCAGTTGTTCTGAGACTGAGTCTTATCTCAGACCGACAGAGACCAGACCACGCCCTTCTGACATCACCACGGCAACGGCCCTGTCACTGGGTTTCGTGTCATCATAGTTAAAATGTTTAGTCCTGGTTTAGTCCTGGTTTAGACCTGGTTTAGTCCCGGTTTAGTCCCGGTTTAGACCCGGTTTAGACCCGGTTCAGAGGTTTTAACTTGTCTTTCTTCTAACTTCCTCAAAGTGTAATCACAGAGGTATTATGTGAATGCTGTGTGATAAATATAACAGTATATTAAAGAGTATCTGGAGGAATGTTAATGGTCCTCTCTGGAGTCTCACACGTCGTTCATAACAACACCTCCTTCAATTTATCACGAGTCCAGTCCGTCACGAACTGGAGAGTCACTGTCTGACACTTAGACCTGTGTTTAAAAGCAAGAGCAAACAACTATATGACACTGAAGCTATAAACTAAAAATAAATAAAGAGGCAAACAAAGACAAAACTAGACAAAGAGGCTAAACTACAACAAAAAACTGGGACAGTACAAACCACGGACCTAAAGCTGGACTAAACAAAGAAGTAAACCAGGACTAAACCAGGTGGAAACCAGGTCTAGACTGGGTCTAACTAGGGTCTGTACAGTCAAGTCCTGGCTCAGAACTGGTTTGGAGCAGCAGTATTTGTACATGGCCTCATTTCCCTGCGCCCCCCTCAGACTCCTGCTGTGGACAGAGATAAGAGCCTTACTCAGGACAGAACAGTTTAGTCCCTGATCGTCACCAGACTCACTGTTAGCCAAACATTATCATTTATATCATTAGCCATTGTATCTAGTGATGCTAATGCAACAACATCGGACACAGAAGAAAAGTAGACCCCATTAAATAAAAGAGCAGCACCAGCTGAAGCCTGAATGTCCTTTAAAGCTTAAGCAACAGCTGAACTGAGCACGAACCCAACATCTCAGTCGAAGCACTTTAGCTTTTACTGTGGCGCTGTTTGATTTTTTACTAAAGTACAACTGCGTAGTTCCATGTTTTCTTCCAGGATCTTACAATCGGTGTCATTTTATTAAAACTACACATCATTAAGCATTAGCTCCTGTGCATAAATACAGTGTGTGTACTAACGTGTGCTTTGCTTCAACGTGAATTTAATCATCAGTTCAAATGTGGTGGCAGTAAAAACCAGTGACCTCCAGTGACCTCTTCTGTGTACCTCCAAAAAAAGAATTGCCTTGCCATCAAAAATTGAAGATTGAATCTAGAACAGCACGTAGAGGGGAATAATGGCTCCCTGCCGCAGCTGGAGGTACAAACAATTAAAATGTCACTATTCCTTTTCATCTGAAGTACATATAAGAGTACTTTTGTGCATTTACTGGAACCAAATACCAATCAGAGCACAGCAAACACAGCTCAGACCAGCGTGTGCTTTCTCTCACTGTTCACTGAACCTAATTGTAGAGTCCAGGTCCCAGCCGGCGCTCTGTGCAGTCACACTCTCTGTTTGTGCCTCTGTGTTGGCAGGAGCTGCTATTGTATTCAATAAAGTGAGAACATGACTCATGAGTCCTTGAATAGAGAGTAAAATATCACCCACACATCATGGAGAGGGAGCAGGAGTAAACACCAGGGAGTTAATGATATTAGATCAGATCAAGTACATAAGTAACACAAATATTAGGATGTTGTTTATTTTACTGGGGCTGCTGGCCCTGCTTTAGTCTTAGATTTAAAGCAAATGAAGCTGCAGTGATTACCTCCTGAGAACAGACAGAAGTGTTCATTAGAGGAAGAGCCCACGGGCGCTGAGCTGAGTAAGGATTTATCTCATCCTGCACAAAATCTCTGCATTGTACACGGTTAGCCATAAGACTGCCCAGGACCTGTGTGTGAGAACAGAAGGTTCTGAGACAAGCTGCCGTAGATCAGCGCCCTTTAGAGCCGGAGATACCACTCTGCACACATGCTCCAAAAAACAGCTAAATCCAACTGTACACAGCCACAATCAGGGCAAAAGCATTTTCCTCCAAAACACGTTTATACAGACCCTGCTTTTAAATCAAACCCACGTCACATTAACAGCATCAGTGCCAGGAACTGTCCAGCCGCGGTTTACATCCTCTATTATTAACGCTACAGCCTTTAGCACCATGTTCTGTCAAAGTCTGCACCCCCAGCCATTCAACGCAGCTTTTATTCTATAATGCAATCTACGAAATACTAGGACATGGCATTCTTTCAGACATGACCAAATTCACCTTAATACATTCTTTTTGATATCTATCATGTCATATTTTGTCGTCTCGTCTAGAAAAGGATTTATTGGTGTGTTTTTTTTCTGAAGTAAATCCCAAAAGCAGCTGCCGTTAAGTCTTTGTCAGAAAAACAGCACAGGATCTGTTCAGAACTATTTTAGGAACAGATTAATCTACATTTGACAGAATCAAGCCACAGCGACACTGGGTTTATACAATACACTGGCTTAGACCTGGTTTAGACCTGGTTTAGTCCTGTTTTAGACCTGGTTTAGACCTGGTTTAGACCTGGTTTAGTCCTGTTTTAGACCTGTTTTAGACCTGGTTTAGTCCTGTTTTAGACCTGGCTTAGACCTGGTTTAGACCTGGTTTAGACCTGGTTTAGTCCTTATTTAGTCCAGCTTTAGTCCCGGTTTAGACCTGCTTTAGTCCAGCTTTAGTCCCGCTTTAGTCCAGCTTTAGTCCCGCTTTAGTCCAGCTTTAGTCCAGCTTTAGTCCCAGTTTAGACCCGCTTTAGTCCAACTTTAGTCCAGCTTTAGTCCAGCTTTAGTCCCGCTTTAGTCCAGCTTTAATCCAGCTTTAGTCCCGCTTTAGTCCGGCTTTAGTCCAGCTTTAGTCCAGCTTTAGTCCAGCTTTAGTCTTGCTTTAGTCCAACTTTAGTCCAGCTTTAGTCCAGCTTTAGTCCCGCTTTAGTCCCGCTTTAGTCCAGCTTTAGTCCCGCTTTAGTCCGGCTTTAGTCCAGCTTTAGTCCAGCTTTAGTCCAGCTTTAGTCTTGCTTTAGTCCAACTTTAGTCCAGCTTTAGTCCAGCTTTAATCCAGCTTTAGTCCCGCTTTAGTCCAGCTTTAGTCCAGCTTTAGTCCCGCTTTAGTCCAGCTTTAGTCCCGCTTTAGTCCAGCTTTAGTCCAGCTTTAGTCCAGCTTTAGTCCCAGTTTAGACCCGCTTTAGTCCAACTTTAGTCCAGCTTTAGTCCAGCTTTAGTCCAGCTTTAATCCAGCTTTAGTCCAGCTTTAGTCCAGCTTTAATCCAGCTTTAGTCCAGCTTTAGTCCAGCTTTAGTCCAGCTTTAGTCCCGGTTTAGTCCAGCTTTAGTCCAGCTTTAGTCCAGCTTTAGTCCAGCTTTAGTCCAGCTTTAGTCCCAGTTTAGACCCGCTTTAGTCCAACTTTAGTCCAGCTTTAGTCCAGCTTTAGTCCAGCTTTAATCCAGCTTTAGTCCAGCTTTAGTCCAGCTTTAATCCAGCTTTAGTCCAGCTTTAGTCCAGCTTTAGTCCAGCTTTAGTCCCGGTTTAGACCCGCTTTAGTCAAACTTTAGTCCAGCTTTAGTCCCGCTTTAGTCTTGCTTTAGTCCAGCTTTAGTCCAGCTTTAGTCCCGCTTTAGTCCAGTTTTAGTCCCGGTTTAGACCCGCTTTAGTCCAGCTTTAGTCCCGCTTTAGTCCAGCTTTAATCCAGCTTTAGTCCATCTTTAGTCTTAATTTAGTCCAGCTTTAGTCCCGCTTTAGTCCAGCTTTAGTCTTGCTTTAGTCCAGCTTTAGTCCATCTTTAGTCCAGCTTTAGTCCAGCTTTAGTCTTGCTTTAGTCCAGCTTTAGTCCAGCTTTAATCCAGCTTTAGTCTTGCTTTAGTCCAGCTTTAGTCCAGCTTTAGTCTTGCTTTAGTCCAGCTTTAGTCCAGCTTTAGTCTTGCTTTAGTCCAGCTTTAGTCCAGCTTTAGTCCAGCTTTAGTCCTGCTTTAATCCAGCTTTAGTCTTGCTTTAGTCCAGCTTTAGTCCAGCTTTAATCCAGCTTTAGTCCAGCTTTAGTCCTGCTTTAGTCCAGCTTTAGTCCAGCTTTAGTCTTGCTTTAGTCCAGCTTAAGTCCAGCTTTAGTCTTGCTTTAGTCCAGCTTTAGTCCAGCTTTAGTCCAGCTTTAGTCCAGCTTTGGTCCCGCTTTAGTCCCGCTTAAGTCCAGCTTTAATCCAGCTTTAGTCTTGCTTTAGTCCAGCTTTAGTCCAGCTTTAATCCAGCTTTAGTCTTGCTTTAGTCCAGCTTTAGTCCAGCTTTAATCCAGCTTTAGTCTTGCTTTAGTCCAGCTTTAGTCCTGCTTTAGTCCAGCTTTAGTCCAGCTTTAATCCAGCTTTAGTCTTGCTTTAGTCCAGCTTTAGTCCAGCTTTAATCCAGCTTTAGTCTTAATTTAGTCCCGCTTTAGTCCAGCTTTAGTCCAGCTTTAATCCAGCTTTAGTCTTGCTTTAGTCCAGCTTTAGTCCCGCTTTAGTCTTGCTTTAGTCCCGCTTTAGTCCAGCTTTAGTCTTGCTTTAGTCCCGCTTTAGTCCCGCTTTAGTCTTGCTTTAGTCCAGCTTTAGTCCAGCTTTAGTCCAGCTTTAGTCCAGCTTTAATCCAGCTTTAGTCTTGCTTTAGTCCAGCTTTAGTCCAGCTTTAGTCCCGCTTTAGTCCAGCTTTAGTCTTGCTTTAGTCCCGCTTTAGTCCAGATTTAGTCCAGCTTTAGTCCAGCTTTAGTCTTGCTTTAGTCCAACTTTAGTCCAGCTTTAGTCCTGCTTTAGTCCTGCTTTAGTCCAGCTTTAGTCCAGCTTTAGTCCAGCTTTAGTCTTGCTTTAGTCCCGCTTTAGATCTGCTTTAGTCCAGCTTTAGTCCCGCTTTAGTCTTGCTTTAGTCCAACTTTAGTCCAGCTTTAGTCCTGCTTTAGTCCAGCTTTAGTCTTGCTTTAGTCCAACTTTAGTCCAGCTTTAGTCCAGCTTTAGTCCAGCTTTAGTCCAGCTTTAGTCTTGCTTTAGTCCAACTTTAGTCCAGCTTTAGTCCAGCTTTAGTCCAGCTTTAGTCCAGCTTTAGTCTTGCTTTAGTCCCGCTTTAGATCTGCTTTAGTCCAGCTTTAGTCCAGCTTTAGTCTTGCTTTAGTCCAACTTTAGTCCAGCTTTAGTCCTGCTTTAGTCCTGCTTTAGTCCAGCTTTAGTCCAGCTTTAGTCCAGCTTTAGTCTTGCTTTAGTCCCGCTTTAGATCTGCTTTAATCCAGCTTTAGTCTTGCTTTAGTCCCGCTTTAGTCCAGCTTTAGTCCAGCTTTAGTCCCGCTTTAGTCCCGCTTTAGTCTTGCTTTAGTCCTGCTTTAGTCCAGCTTTAGTCCAGCTTTAGTCTTGCTTTAGTCAGCTTTAGTCCAGCTTTAGTCCGCTTTAGTCCGCTTTAGTCCAGCTTTAGTCTTGCTTTAATCCAGCTTTAGTCCAGCTTTAGTCCGCTTTAGTCCGCTTTAGTCCAGCTTTAGTCCGCTTTAGTCCAGCTTTAGTCCAGCTTTAGTCCATCTTTAATCCAGCTTTAGTCTTGCTTTAGTCCAGCTTTAGTCCAGCTTTAGTCCCGCTTTAGTCCAGCTTTAGTCCTGCTTTAGTCCAGCTTTAGTCCCGCTTTAGTCTTGCTTTAGTCCTGCTTTAGTCCAGCTTTAGTCCAGCTTTAGTCCTGCTTTAGTCTTTCTTTAGTTCAGCTTTAGTCCAGCTTTAGTCCCGCTTTAGTCTTTCTTTAGTTCAGCTTTAGTCCCGCTTTAGTCCAGCTTTAGTCTTCCTTTAGTCCTGCTTTAGTCCAGATTTAGTCTTGCTTTAGTCCCGCTTTAGTCCCGCTTTAGTCCTGCTTTAGTCTTGCTTTAGTTCAGCTTTAGTCCAGCTTTAATCCAGCTTTAGTCTTGCTTTAGTCCAGCTTTAATCCAGCTTTAGTCTTGCTTTAGTCCAGCTTTAGTCCCGCTTTAGTCCAGCTTTAGTCCAGCTTTAGTCTTGCTTTAGTCCAGCTATAGTCCCGCTTTAATCCAGATTTAGTCCAGCTTTAGTCCAGCTATAGTCCCGCTTTAATTCAGCTTTAGTCCAGCTTTAGTCCAGCTATAGTCCCGCTTTAGTCCAGCTATAGTCCAGCTTTAATCCAGCTTTAGTCTTGCTTTAGTCCAGCTATAGTCCCGCTTTAGTCCAGCTTTAGTCCAGCTTTAATCCAGCTTTAGTCTTGCTTTAGTCCAGCTTTAGTCCCGCTTTAGTCTTGCTTTAGTCCCGCTTTAGTCCAGCTTTAGTCTTGCTTTAGTCCCGCTTTAGTCCAGCTTTAGTCCAGCTTTAGTCCTGCTTTAATCCAGCTTTAGTCCTGCTTTAGTCCAGCTTTAGTCCAGCTTTAGTCCAGCTTTAGTCCCGCTTTAGTCCAGCTTTAGTCCAGCTTTAGTCCCGCTTTAGTCCAGATTTAGTCCAGCTTTAGTCCAGCTTTAGTCTTGCTTTAGTCCAACTTTAGTCCAGCTTTAGTCCTGCTTTAGTCCAGCTTTAGTCCAGCTTTAGTCCAGCTTTAGTCTTGCTTTAGTCCCGCTTTAGTCCAGCTTTAGTCTTGCTTTAGTCCCGCTTTAGTCCAGCTTTAGTCCAGCTTTAGTCCCGCTTTAGTCCCGCTTTAGTCTTGCTTTAGTCCTGCTTTAGTCCAGCTTTAGTCCAGCTTTAGTCTTGCTTTAGTCCAGCTTTAGTCCAGCTTTAGTCCCGCTTTAGTCCCGCTTTAGTCCCGCTTTAGTCTTGCTTTAGTCCAGCTTTAATCCCGCTTTAGTCCAGCTTTAGTCCAGCTTTAGTCCAGCTTTAGTCCTGCTTTAGTCCAGCTTTAGTCCATCTTTAATCCAGCTTTAGTCTTGCTTTAGTCCAGCTTTAGTCCAGCTTTAGTCCCGCTTTAGTCCAGCTTTAGTCCTGCTTTAGTCCAGCTTTAGTCCCGCTTTAGTCTTGCTTTAGTCCTGCTTTAGTCCAGCTTTAGTCCAGCTTTAGTCCTGCTTTAGTCTTTCTTTAGTTCAGCTTTAGTCCAGCTTTAGTCCCGCTTTAGTCTTTCTTTAGTTCAGCTTTAGTCCCGCTTTAGTCCAGCTTTAGTCTTCCTTTAGTCCTGCTTTAGTCCAGCTTTAGTCTTGCTTTAGTCCCGCTTTAGTCCCGCTTTAGTCTTGCTTTAGTTCAGCTTTAGTCCAGCTTTAATCCAGCTTTAGTCTTGCTTTAGTCCAGCTTTAGTCCCGCTTTAGTCCAGCTTTAGTCCAGCTTTAGTCCAGCTTTAGTCTTGCTTTAGTCCAGCTATAGTCCCGCTTTAATCCAGCTTTAGTCTTGCTTTAGTCCAGCTATAGTCCCGCTTTAGTCCAGCTTTAGTCCAGCTTTAATCCAGCTTTAGTCTTGCTTTAGTCCAGCTTTAGTCCAGCTTTAGTCCCGCTTTAGTCCAGCTTTAGTCCAGCTTTAGTCCCGCTTTAGTCCTGCTTTAGTCCAGCTTTAGTCCAGCTTTAGTCTTGCTTTAGTCCAGCTTTAGTCCAGCTTTAGTCCCGCTTTAGTCCAGCTTTAGTCCAGCTTTAGTCCCGCTTTAGTCCAGCTTTAATCCAGCTTTAGTCTTGCTTTAGTTCAGCTTTAGTCCAGCTTTAGTCCCGCTTTAGTCCAGCTTTAGTCTTGCTTTAGTCCAGCTTTAGTCCAGCTTTAGTCCCGCTTTAGTCCAGCTTTAGTCTTGCTTTAGTCCAGCTTTAGTCCAGCTTTAGTCCAGCTTTAGTCCTGCTTTAGTCCGCTTTAGTCCAGCTTTAGTCCGCTTTAGTCCAGCTTTAGTCCAGCTTTAGTCCTGCTTTAGTCCAGCTTTAGTCCAGCTTTAGTCCAGCTTTAGTCCAGCTTTAGTCCCGCTTTAGTCCAGCTTTAGTCCAGCTTTAGTCCAGCTTTAGTCCAGCTTTAGTCCAGCTTTAGTCCAGCTTTAGTCCAGCTTTAGTCCAGCTTTAGTCCAGCTTTAGTCCAGCTTTAGTCCAGCTTTAGTCCGCTTTAGTCCGCTTTAGTCCAGCTTTAGTCCAGCTTTAGTCTTGCTTTAGTCCGCTTTAGTCCAGCTTTAGTCCAGCTTTAGTCCAGCTTTAGTCCTGCTTTAGTCCAGCTTTAGTCCCGCTTTAGTCCAGCTTTAGTCCTGCTTTAGTCCAGCTTTAGTCCAGCTTTAGTCCAGCTTTAGTCTTGCTTTAGTCCACTTTAGTCAGCTTTAGTCTTGCTTTAGTCCAGCTTTAGTCCAGCTCTAGTCCCGCTTTAGTCCCGCTTTAGTCCAGCTTTAGTCCCGCTTTAGTCCAGCTTTAGTCCCGCTTTAGTCCCGCTTTAGTCCAGTTTTAGTCCCGCTTTAGTCCAGCTTTAATCCATCTTTAATCCAGCTTTAGTCTTGCTTTAGTCCAGCTTTAGTCCAGCTTTAATCCATCTTTAATCCAGCTTTAGTCCAGCTTTAGTCCAGCTTTACTCCAGCTTTACTCCAGCTTTAGTCCAGTTTTAGTCCAGCTTTAGTCCAGCTTTAATCCATCTTTAATCTAGCTTTAGTCTTGCTTTAGTCCAGCTTTAGTCCAGCTTTAATCCATCTTTAGTCTTGCTTTAGTCCAGCTTTAGTCCAGCTTTAGTCCAGCTTTAGTCCAGCTTTAGTCCAGTTTTAGTCCAGCTTTAATCCATCTTTAATCCAGCTTTAGTCCAGCTTTAGTCCAGTTTTAGTCCAGCTTTAGTCCAGCTTTAATCCATCTTTAATCCAGCTTTAGTCCAGCTTTAGTCCAGTTTTAGTCCAGCTTTAGTCCAGCTTTAGTCCAGCTTTAATCCATCTTTAATCCAGCTTTAGTCCAGCTTTAGTCCTGCCATCTTTAATCCAGCTTTAGTCCAGCTTTAGTCCAGCTTTAATCCATCTTTAATCCAGCTTTAGTCCAGCTTTAGTCCAGCTTTAGTCCAGCTTTAGTCCAGCTTTAATCCATCTTTAATCCAGCTTTAGTTCAGCTTTAGTCCAGTTTTAGTCCAGCTTTAATCACTCTTTAATCCAGCTTTAGTCCAGCTTTAGTCCAGCTTTAATCCATCTTTAATCCAGCTTTAGTCTTGCTTTAGTCCAGCTTTAATCCAGCTTTAGTCCAGCTTTAGTCCATCTTTAATCCAGCTTTAGTCTTTCTTTAGTCCAGCTTTAGTCCAGCTTTAGTCCCGCTTTAGTCCAGCTTTAGTCCTGCTTTAGTCCAGCTTTAGTCAGCTTTAGTCCAGCTTTAGTCCTGCTTTAGTCCAGCTTTAGTCTTGCTTTAGTCCAGCTTTAGTCCAGCTTTAGTCCAGCTTTAGTCTTGCTTTAGTCCAGCTTTAATCCAGCTTTAATCCAGCTTTAGTCCAGCTTTAGTCCAGCTTTAGTCAAGCTTTAATCCATCTTTAATCCAGCTTTAGTCTTGCTTTAGTCCAGCTTTAGTCCAGCTTTAGTCCAGCTTTAGTCCTGCTTTAGTCCATCTTTAATCCAGCTTTAGTCCCGCTTTAGTCCAGCTTTAGTCCAGCCAGCTTTAGTCTTTAGTCCAGCTTTAGTCCAGCTTTAATCCAGCTTTAGTCCAGCTTTAGTCCAGCTTTAGTCTTGCTTTAGTCCAGCTTTAGTCCAGCTTTAGTCCAGTTTTAGTCCAGCTTTAGTCCAGCTTTAGTCTTGCTTTAGTCCAGCTTTAGTCCCGCTTTAGTCCAGCTTTAGTCCAGCTTTAGTCCAGTTTTAGTCCTGCTTTAGTCCAGCTTTAGTCTTGCTTTAGTCCAGCTTTAGTCCCGCTTTAGTCCAGCTTTAGTCCAGCTTTAGTCCAGCTTTAGTCCAGCTTTAGTCTTGCTTTAGTCCTGCTTTAGTCCAGCTTTAGTCTTGCTTTAGTCCAGCTTTAGTCCAGCTTTAGTCTTGCTTTAGTCCTGCTTTAGTCCAGCTTTAGTCTTGCTTTAGTCCAGCTTTAGTCCCGCTTTAGTCCAGCTTTAGTCCAGCTTTAGTCCAGCTTTAGTCCTGCTTTAGTCCAGCTTTAGTCTTGCTTTAGTCCAGCTTTAGTCCAGCTTTAGTCCTGCTTTAGTCCAGCTTTAGTCCAGCTTTAGTCTTGCTTTAGTCCAGCTTTAGTCCAGCTTTAGTCTTGCTTTAGTCCAGCTTTAGTCCAGCTTTAGTCCTGCTTTAGTCCAGCTTTAGTCCAGCTTTAGTCCAGCTTTAGTCTTGCTTTAGTCCAGCTTTAGTCTAGGTTTAGTCTTGCTTTAGTCCAGTTTTAGTCCAGCTTTAGTCCAGCTTTAGTCCCGCTTTAGTCCAGCTTTAGTCTTGCTTTAGTCCTGCTTTAGTCCAGCTTTAGTCCTGCTTTAGTCCTGCTTTAGTCCAGCTTTAGTCTTGCTTTAGTCCAGCTTTAGTCCAGCTTTAGTCTTGCTTTAGTCCTGCTTTAGTCCAGCTTTAGTCCAGCTTTAGTCCTGCTTTAGTCCAGCTTTAGTCCTGCTTTAGTCCAGCTTTAGTCCAGCTTTAGTCTTGCTTTAGTCCAGCTTTAGTCCTGCTTTAGTCCAGCTTTAGTCTTGCTTTAGTCCAGCTTTAGTCCAGCTTTAGTCTTGCTTTAGTCCAGCTTTAGTCCTGCTTTAGTCCAGCTTTAGTCCTGCTTTAGTCCAGCTTTAGTCTTGCTTTAGTCCAGCTTTAGTCCATCTTTAATCCAGCTTTAGTCCTGCTTTAGTCCAGTTTTAATCCATCTTTAATCCAGCTTTAGTCTTGCTTTAGTCCAGCTTTAGTCCAGCTTTAGTCCAGCTTTAATCCATCTTTAATCCAGCTTTAGTTCAGCTTTAGTCTTGCTTTAGTCCAGCTTTAGTCCAGCTTTAGTCCAGTTTTAATCCATCTTTAATCCAGCTTTAGTCCAGCTTTAGTCCAGCTTTAGTCCAGCTTTAGTCCAGCTTTAGTCCAGCTTTAGTCCTGCTTTAGTCCAGCTTTAGTCCAGCTTTAGTCCATCTTTAATCCAGCTTTAGTCCCGCTTTAGTCCAGCTTTAGTCCAGCTTTAGTCCTGCTTTAGTCCTGCTTTAGTCCAGCTTTAGTCTTGCTTTAGTCCAGTTTTAGTCCAGCTTTAGTCTTGCTTTAATCCAGCTTTAGTCCAGCTTTAGTCCAGCTTTAGTCTTGCTTTAGTCCAGCTTTAGTCCAGTTTTAATCCATCTTTAATCCAGCTTTAGTCTTGCTTTAGTCCAGTTTTAGTCCAGCTTTAGTCTTGCTTTAGTCCAGCTTTAGTCCTGCTTTAGTCCTGCTTTAGTCCAGCTTTAGTCCAGCTTTAGTCTTGCTTTAGTCCAGCTTTAGTCCAGCTTTAGTCCTGCTTTAGTCCAGCTTTAGTCTTGCTTTATTCCAGCTTTAGTCTTGCTTTAGTCCAGCTTTAGTCCTGCTTTAGTCCAGCTTTAGTCTTGCTTTAGTCCAGCTTTAGTCTTGCTTTAGTCCAGCTTTAGTCCAGCTTTAGTCCTGCTTTAGTCCAGCTTTAGTCCTGCTTTAGTCCAGCTTTAGTCCAGCTTTAGTCTTGCTTTAGTCCAGCTTTAGTCCAGCTTTAGTCTTGCTTTAGTCCAGCTTTAGTCCAGCTTTAGTCTTGCTTTAGTCCAGTTTTAGTCCAGCTTTAGTCCTGCTTTAGTCCCGCTTTAGTCCAGCTTTAGTCCTGCTTTAGTCCAGCTTTAGTCCAGTTTTAGTCCCGCTTTAGTCCAGCTTTAGTCCAGCTTTAGTCCAGCTTTAGTCTTGCTTTAGTCCAGTTTTAGTCCTGCTTTAGTCCAGCTTTAGTCCAGCTTTAGTCCAGCTTTAGTCTTGCTTTAGTCCAGCTTTAGTCCAGTTTTAGTCCCGCTTTAGTCCAGCTTTAGTCCAGCTTTAGTCCAGCCTTATTCTTGCTTTAGTCCAGTTTTAATCCAGCTTTAGTCCAGCTTTAGTCCAGCTTTAGTCCAGCTTTAGTCTTGCTTTAGTCCAGCTTTAGTCCAGCTTTAGTCCAGCTTTAGTCCAGCTTTAGTCCAGCTTTAGTCCAGCTTTAGTCCAGCTTTAGTCCAGCTTTAGTCTTGCTTTAGTCCAGCTTTAGTCCAGCTTTAGTCCAGCTTTAGTCTTGCTTTAGTCCAGCTTTAGTCCAGCTTTAGTCTTGCTTTAGTCCAGCTTTAGTCCAGCTTTAGTCCAGCTTTAGTCCAGCTTTAGTCCTGCTTTAGTCCAGCTTTAGTCCAGCTTTAGTCCAGCTTTAGTCTTGCTTTAGTCCAGCTTTAGTCCAGCTTTAGTCCAGCTTTAGTCCAGCTTTAGTCCAGCTTTAGTCTTGCTTTAGTCCAGCTTTAGTCCAGCTTTAGTCCAGCTTTAGTCCAGCTTTAGTCCAGCTTTAGTCTTGCTTTAGTCCAGCTTTAGTCCTTGCTTTAGTCCAGCTTTAGTCTTGCTTTAGTCCGCTTTAGTCCAGCTTTAGTCTTGCTTTAGTCCAGCTTTAGTCCAGCTTTAGTCTTGCTTTAGTCCAGCTTTAGTCCAGCTTTAGTCTTGCTTTAGTCCAGCTTTAGTCCAGCTTTAGTCCTTGCTTTAGTCCAGCTTTAGTCCAGCTTGCTTTAGTCCAGCTTTAGTCCAGCTTTAGTCTTGCTTTAGTCCAGCTTTAGTCCAGCTTTAGTCCAGCTTTAGTCCAGCTTTAGTCTTGCTTTAGTCCAGCTTTAGTCCAGCTTTAGTCCAGCTTTAGTCTTGCTTTAGTCCAGCTTTAGTCCTGCTTTAGTCCAGCTTTAGTCCAGCTTTAGTCTTGCTTTAGTCCAGCTTTAGTCCTGCTTTAGTCCAGCTTTAGTCCTGCTTTAGTCCAGCTTTAGTCCAGCTTTAGTCCAGCTTTAGTCCAGCTTTAGTCCAGCTTTAGTCCAGCTTTAGTCTTGCTTTAGTCCAGCTTTAGTCCAGCTTTAGTCCTGCTTTAGTCCAGCTTTAGTCCAGCTTTAGTCTTGCTTTAGTCCAGCTTTAGTCCAGCTTTAGTCCAGCTTTAGTCTTGCTTTAGTCCAGCTTTAGTCCAGCTTTAGTCCAGCTTTAGTCCAGCTTTAGTCCAGCTTTAGTCCAGCTTTAGTCCAGCTTTAGTCTTGCTTTAGTCCAGCTTTAGTCCAGCTTTAGTCCTTGCTTTAGTCCAGCTTTAGTCAGCTTTAGTCCAGCTTTAGTTGCTTTAGTCCAGCTTTAGTAGCTTGCTTTAGTCCAGCTTTAGTCCAGCTTTAGTCCAGCTTTAGTCCAGCTTTAGTCCAGCTTTAGTCTTGCCTTTAGTCCAGCTTTAGTCCAGCTTTAGTCCAGCTTTAGTCCTTGCTTTTTAGTCCAGCTTTAGTCCAGCTTTAGTCCAGCTTTAGTCCAGCTTTAGTCCTGCTTTAGTCCAGCTTTAGTCCAGCTTTAGTCCAGCTTTAGTCCAGCTTTAGTCCTGCTTTAGTCCAGCTTTAGTCCAGCTTTAGTCTTGCTTTAGTCCAGCTTTAGTCCAGCTTTAGTCCAGCTTTAGTCCAGCTTTAGTCCAGCTTTAGTCCTGCTTTAGTCCAGCTTTAGTCCAGCTTTAGTCCAGCTTTAGTCCAGCTTTAGTCCAGCTTTAGTCCAGCTTTAGTCTTGCTTTAGTCCAGCTTTAGTCCAGCTTTAGTCTTGCTTTAGTCCAGCTTTAGTCCAGCTTTAGTCCAGCTTTAATCCAGCTTTAGTCTTGCTTTAATCCAGCTTTAGTCCTGCTTTAGTCCAGCTTTAGTCCAGCTTTAGTCTTGCTTTAGTCCAGCTTTAGTCCTGCTTTAGTCCAGCTTTAGTCCAGCTTTAGTCCAGCTTTAGTCCAGCTTTAGTCCTGCTTTAATCCAGCTTTAGTCCAGCTTTAGTCTTGCTTTAGTCCAGCTTTAGTCCTGCTTTAGTCCAGCTTTAGTCTTGCTTTAGTCCAGCTTTAGTCCAGCTTTAGTCCAGCTTTAGTCCAGCTTTAGTCCAGCTTTAGTCCAGCTTTAGTCCAGCTTTAGTCCAGCTTTAGTCCAGCTTTAGTCTTGCTTTAGTCCAGCTTTAGTCCTGCTTTAGTCCAGCTTTAGTTTAGTCCAGCTTTAGTCCAGCTTTAGTCCAGCTTTAGTCTTGCTTTAGTCCAGCTTTAGTCCTGCTTTAGTCCAGCTTTAGTCCAGCTTTAGTCTTGCTTTAGTCCAGCTTTAGTCCAGCTTTAGTCCAGCTTTAGTCCAGCTTTAGTCTTGTTTTAGTCCAGCTTTAGTCCAGCTTTAGTCCAGCTTTAGTCCAGCTTTAGTCCAGCTTTAGTCCAGCTTTAGTCCAGCTTTAGTCCAGCTTTAGTCCAGCTTTAGTCCTGCTTTAGTCCAGCTTTAGTCCAGCTTTAATCCAGCTTTAGTCCAGCTTTAGTCCAGCTTTTGTCCTGCTTTAGTCCAGCTTTAGTCCAGCTTTAGTCCAGCTTTAGTCTTGCTTTAGTCCAGCTTTAGTCCTGCATTAGTCCAGCTTTAGTCCAGCTTTTAGTGGGTTTGGATCTGGTTTCTGATCTGGTAAAGAGTAGGTCTTAGTCTAGTCCTAAATCAGTTCTTGGATAAGTCTCAGGGGAGTAGGTTAAGTCGTGGGATAAGTCCTGGTTTAATGTAGTTATGAAATGCTTATATTATAGAGCACCATGACATCTGCAAATCACTGAGAGTCCCCTCCAACAGGACCAGAGAGGACCGACAAAACCATCACAACATCCTGTTACACTTCAAACCTGGCACCAGCCTCTGTCAAAAACAGGTCCACCCTAAGGACAGGGTCCAGTGACCTCTGTCTCAAGTGCTTTGAAGAACATGATTCAAACATGAGTTTTCACTGAGTGAAGACGCTGGCTCCTGTGAACGAGAGACCTGTCCCCACAGAACTCACCTCACAAAGACCCTGAGTGACTCTGGCTCTCACTGCCTCAGACCCCAGTCCCTCTGAGGGACACAGCTCACAGACCATGCTTCAGAACTCACAGAGTTCTTTGGAAGATGTCCAGATGCCTTCTAACCCTTCGGTGAATGATGACCAGCTCCATTGTAGTCTTGTCTCTGAACACGCAGCGTGTGTTCAGCGGCAGATGTTGAGCAGGTTCTGGGGGTGTTACATAACCCCCCTCGGTCCGTCTCTAATCCGCCCCCTCTGCCTCTGCCCGCTTTGTTCTTACATAATTCAGCATCATATTCATGCGCTAACGCCTCTGCGCAGGTGCCTCACCGTCCGCTCTTTCCAAGAAATAAAAAGAACCGGCGGGGGTTGACTTCAGCGGGACGTTGCGAGAGCGTGACCGAGGGAGGCTCACTCTTACCCGGATACCATGACACCGGCTCCCCGCTCTAAAGCTTATTAAAAATACACTTCATCAAAGCTATTGGTGCTTTAAATTGTGGATAATATCGCGATAACATGCCCCTGGAGTGGATTAGGTCTGCTGACTCTGCAGTGGGAGGGTTTATTTGGGAAAGGGAGCGCTTTTAGGGAAAATTAAAACGTAATTGACGCAAATGTAAGCATTAAATAAAATCAAAAATAAAATAAAAAAGAGAAAACAGCGTTAAAAGGAAAGAGACGCTGCTCTTACCTGCGGTGTGTTGAGGCTCAGTCAGAAACATCCAGCAGGTTCTTTTCTCTGCGCGCCTCTGGAGCTGAGCGCAGTGTTTGTGCGCCTCTCTCTCTCTCTCTGAGCCGTTATCTGTGAGAGTCTCTCTGCTTCTGGAGCAGTCCATTTTCAGGAGGGAGGGGGGCATGACGCTGCAGTAAACACTCTTCAACAGAACACACTTTAGATCAACTTTATTCTTTAAACTATATTAATAACTGATAAAGTCAGACACTGTGAGTTCACAGGAACCTAACCTAACCCTAGGAAACTATGATTATGGACTGATATTTAGAAACTGAAAGTGTTGAATTTGAATTACTTCAGTTCAGCACTTTTACTTCCAGTTCTCAGACTCACTTCCAAAAAAGACCCAAACTTTTTATGTCAACATCTTCATGATTACAGCAGTTTAACCTTTATTACTTTAAAGTAAGTAATAATTACCTTAATTCAACCTTTATTACTTTAAACCCAACACAACATTTCAACACTATTTCAGCTTAGTTCCTTTTTTTTTTATTGTGGCGATAATAGTCTCTGGGCGGTGTTTTATTTCTGGTTGAAAAAGGTTCCACTGTTTTGTCCTGTTTCAGAGACTTTTGTTCTGTTTGTGAAAGGCTCTCGTGGAAAAGAAGTGTAGCTTTAATAAAGAGAGTGACCTGCTGCTCTGAATGGGACTGAGTAAGATTAAGGTCAGGACTCTCTCAGATGAACATCAGAGACACACTTCAGGACCGGCTCTGGACCTGAGGCCGGACAACAATAATGTCTGACTGAAATAAGGAAATAAATCTGGACAACTTTTAGATTTTATTATAGAGCTCAGGTCAGGTATTTAGGGTCTATGGAGTCCAGTTGATGACCCTCAGAGCGGTCTGGGTGGCTCTGAGTAAGTCCTGGTCCATGTCTGAGTGGTCCCTCCTCTGCTCCAGCAGGTGGCGCTGCTCTAACAGGAGGGTCCGGGCTTTGGGGGCCTCACTCAAAGATGTCAGGGCCCGCAGGCAGTACAGTACCAGGGCCTTCCTCCGGTGGGACACCTCTGGGTCTATAGGGTCTACAGGGTCTTCAGCTGAGACCAGGTCCAGCAGAACCGGGACCAGACCCAGCTTCAGACTCTGGACTTTACCTGGAAACAGAGCAGAGCCTCAGTCTGGGATTCTCAACAGGAGGGTCGGGGCCTAAAGGTGGGTCACGGAGTCTGTGAAAAAATATATTTGATATATAATTGAACTTTTGAGCTTTATTATTCTGACACATTTTGCTGCTTGTTATTCCTTCCTCAGTCGTGGACAAAGTGAAGATAAAGCATTAATATTAAAATAGAATAGGATGGGCTAAAAAAAGAATATTTAGAAAGTGGTGCGAGTGAAATGAATGAGTGGGATGCAGAAGAGTTTAGCAGCAGCTTAAAAAAAAAAACTCTTAAAAAGAAGAGGCAGCCCAGGTCATGACCTGAGGTCAGTGTAAATGAGTCAATTAACACCTGGCGATATGATATGTATCACAATACACAAGCCACGATATGATATATCTCGATACTGTAATGTTAGACGATATATTGCAATTTTTTGCAAACTAAGAATAACAGTGAATAAAATACATTTTATTTAATTATAAAAATAGTGAGCACTGAAGCTGTAACTTAGACATCTTTTTTTTTTTTTTTTACAAAATAAGCAACATGTTATTGTTTGCAGAATCTTTGTCTGAAATATTCAACACAGTGTTTGATTTTGATTAAAAATATTTTTTTCAAATTTAAATAAATAAATGAATAATATAATAAATACATTTTATTTATTATGATTTTTTAATTTTGAGAAAAATCTATTTGGCCTTAATTGATTTCGATACAAGAATTGCGGCATGAAATAATGAGAGTTGTTTCTTACACCCCTGGTTAACTTACCTCTGATAATCACTGCTGCATTCTTGAGTAAAAGTCACAACAACACGTTCAGTGGAAACCAGTTTTATAAAAGGCCATTACTCTGACAATCCTCCATTTTGTGTTGGAGACTGTTTGGGCCTCAGCCTCAGGAACAGGAGGTTTTGAGTAAAAACAGTAATTATCCACATTTTTTTTGAGAACGTTTCCTTTTTGTTGACTACACTCTTAAAGCAACATTATGAAACGCAAAGACAAGTGCCCTCTAGAGGACACTACTGCAACTGCTTCCAACACTGTCAGAACAAAAACGCTCATAAATAGCTTAGGTCTGGTTGGACACAGACTGCTCTGGAGACACCTTCACTCTTTACAGTTCTCACAGTCACAGCGTTAGTTCTGTGCCGTATGTTTCCTGTGTCATTCAGAGGTTTTGTTAGAACCATGTGTTACCTGAGGTGATGATGACGCTGTTCATGACGACACCTGCTGCATTGACTCTCACTTCCAGGTCTTTGTCTCGGAGTAAATCCATCAGAACTGGAAGAACCGACTGCTCACAGACCTGCTGCTTACCGTCCACAGGAACACTGCACAGAGTTTATACAAGAGTCTGGACCTGGTCTAAGACCGGACTAACTCTGTCTCCTTCAAACACTGACCTCCGTGAGTCTGGACCTGGTCTAAGTCTGGACCTGGTCTAAGTCTGGACCTGGTCTAAGACCGGACTAACTCTGTCTCCTTCAAACACTGACCTCCGTGAGTCTGGACCTGGTCTAAGTCTGGACCTGGTCTAAGTCTGACCTGGTCTAAGACCGGACTAACTCTGTCTCCTTCAAACACTGACCTCCGTGAGTCTGGACCTGGTCTAAGTCTGGACCTGGTCTAAGTCTGGACTAACTCTGTCTCCTTCAAACACTGACCTCCGTGAGTCTGGACCTGGTCTAAGTCTGGACCTGGTCTAAGTCTGGACCTGGTCTAAGACCGGACTAACTCTGTCTCCTTCAAACACTGACCTCCGTGAGTCTGGACCTGGTCTAAGTCTGGACCTGGTCTAAGTCTGGACCTGGTCTAAGACCGGACTAACTCTGTCTCCTTCAAACACTGACCTCCGTGAGTCTGGACCTGGTCTAAGTCTGGACCTGGTCTAAGTCTGGACCTGGTCTAAGGGTAGTTGTGCTCACATGTGTCAGCTGGGAGAACAGCAGATGAGTTTTATTAAAGTGACTGGAGCCCGACCTGAGAGCCATCATGGCCGCTGCTGCCTCTCTGCGGACGTTCTTGGAGCGATGGCTGAGCTTGTGTCTGAGCAGAGAGATTCCGTTTGAGGCTAGAGCCGGCAGAGCGTCCAGCCTGGAGCAGGAGCTGAGAGTGGAGAGTAACAGGACCAGCTCCTCTTCTTTCTCCTCTTCATCATCTATAGGCTCCAGCTGTACCTCCTTCAGCTCTGCGTTCTGAGAAACACATCCACAAAGTGATTTATAATGTGGAAAAAAGACGCTCATACTCATTCCTTAGCACCTGCATCTGTCTCCTCGTCTAAATAAACCCCCTTAAAGTTGATTTAAGACTTTATTATCCACCCAAACCCATTTATATCATTTTAAAATACCTGGAAAAACAGGGAACACAAACATGCTAACAGTCCCATTTGTACCTCCTTATTTTTTTTATCTGGTTCCTTGCTTCCTCCCTTCTCCTTTACTTCCTCATCTCCTTCCTCTCCCTCTACGTCCTTCTCATTTCCTTCCGTGCAGCCTGTTTCCTCCTGTGCTCCCTCGTTCCCTCGCTCCTCGTCTGGCTCCTGTTCAGTTTCTCTCAGTTTCAGCATCAGTTTGGGAACCAGCCTCAGTAACGCTTCGGCCCCTAAAGACAAGCTCGTGTCAAGTTTTAAACCTTTACCAGTCAGTTCCTGAGCGCTGCCACACTTCACAAAACCTCTGCCTCTTCAGTAAATAATGAGAGTGTTGTTAGAACCTGCTGGCAGCAGAACGAGCCGGTTCAACACTCGGTGGACGTTGACTCTGCAGGAGACCCAGGGGTCGTCCAGGAGCTGGGACAGAGGGGACAGAAGCGACGAGGACAACAGGGCTCGGCTGCAGGACGAGACAGAAGACAGATTAAACTGTGTTTGGGTAAAAGCTCTGGTGTAATGAGCCTGAGTTACCGTCCGACGCTGTGAGCCGTCAGCAGATACAGCAGCTCACAGGCTTTACTCCTCACTGACGGGTCTTTATCCTCCAACAGAGCCTTCAACTGCCCCAGAAAACCTGAAACAATGAGAAAATAGTATCTGGTAAATGCTCTGCTGGGGACGGTCTATTACCTCCAGTGCTCTTCTAGTATATTTGCAAAGGTATATTTTAGACATTTGAAACTAAAATAAATGAATATTACCACGAGTAGCTAACATAATGCTGCTTTTTCTGCTGGAAGCTATATTTCTGGAGCTGAGAAAGTGCTCTGTTGATACAGGGTACCTCTAAAGGCGGCCAGGTGTATTTGCTAAGGTATATTTTACACATTCAAACTAAAATAATTGAATATTGTTTGTCTGTATATTCTGTTCAGCTGGTGTTTACCTCCGGTCACGGTCTGGTAGAGTCTCTCCGGGTCGTGGACCAGGTCACACAGTGAGTTCAGAGCCCGCTTTTTTCGCTCCGTGGCATGCTGCTGGAGCTCCTCGAACAGCTGTGGCACCGCCCGCAGCCCGTAGGCCACCGGAGCCCGGCTGTGGTCCACCACCGCCCCGGCCATCGCCCGGAAAACCTCCTCTAAACGCTGCTGGAGTTTGTCGTGAGTTAACTAAGTTTGTTAAGTTTAACTAACGCCAGCGGTCGCTTAGCAACAACGCACGCTTCACGGTTGTCTAGTAACCGATGTAAACTTTAGCAAGACACGAAGCTAGTTTTCAGTTTAAAAATAATAAAAAAGAAAGAAAAGAATAAGAAAGCTTACAATAACTCAATCAATTGTATTTTATAAAAATAAAATGTTTTATAAATAAAGTAAAGCTAAACTAAATAAAATTAAAGAGAATATTGTCAGTGACAATTAAACATATTTTATAGATTGGCACCATAATTGATAAAAAATCCATTATTAAAATATGCTCCTAAAACAGTCTAAATTTATATTTGTTAAAAACATGGTCGGATTTACTTATAAAACATAAAACAACAGTGTTTCAGTCAGTCAGAACTTCACCGTATATAAATAGATTCTATATTTTTCAGATTGCAACACTTTTTCAATATTGTTCAGTTTTATAATATTTCTTTCACTAATTTCTCAACAAAAATATGTTGATTGTAAAATAATGAGTGTAGTTTGTAAAGTAACCATGAGGAGGCGCTGGAGCTGTCAGTTTTAAAACCATTGAAGAAGAAACCGTCAACAGTAAACAGGGAGTACACTTCCGCTAATGTTTTGACAGATTAGTGGCTAAAAAGTGCATGTAGCTGAAATATTTAGCTTTATAAATTGTTAAATATTTGTGCTTTTGTTGTATCTGGAGGTTTTTTATTAATTTTAGTGCGTTTTAAATCCGCTTTTGTTCGTCATGTCGGGTTCACTGACCTCAGGAGGAGACATGACCAACGCTCAGCTCATTCAGCAGGTAAGGTTTATAATTATAATACACGTATAGATGTGCTTAGACGCACGATAAATCCACATTACGGTCATTAGTTCATGGAAAATATTGTCAGTGGTCATTTGGAGCTTTAGATTTAAAACACAAGAAAACCAGAACAAAGTTATTGCAGAACCAAATATTTAACAGAATAGAACAAACGTATTTGAGGAGAAATACGGATTGTAATTGAATAATAATAATTAAAAAACATTAGGTCCTGGTTTAGACCTGGTTTAGTTCCTAATTTAATTATCACTGTTAGGTTAATAATCTTGTTATAAATGTTGCTGCATTAGTGCTGCATTAATTACAGATTTATGTGCATAAGAGTTAAAGATCACTGATTTTCTTTTGAGTAACAAAAGACATTTCAGACACAGTGGGAAAGATCTGAGCGTGACAAATGCACCTGTTGTGTGTTGTCCTGCAGGTGGCGCTGCTGCAGTGGCTGAACTCTCAGTCTGAAGAGGACAGGAGTGTTTTAGCTGCTGTGACCGGAGTCGGAGTGGTCAGAGAGCTGCTGAACCGGATCACGGGGCAGGACCGAGTGGACGCTTTCAAGGTACTGCACCAACAAATCTAAGATTTAGAGTAAACAGGACAGAGACTGGATTAAACAAAACTTAAGTTAAACAATCTCAGACATAATTTAGACTCTAACGCTGCATTCTGCCGTTGACTGAATCATCGTCAGCAGTCTAATATTGGGGGTCGCGGTCTGAAAAGTTTGGGAACCCCTGACCTAAAGTACCCCGAGTAGAGCTGATACAGAATGTTTGTGTCTGTGTGAGTACGGTGGCCCTGACGGGTCATGTGTCTGTGTTTCCTCAGAGGGAGTGTATTCTGAGCGTGGCAGAGTTTATTCGACAGAACCCCAGAGCGTCTGAGAAACAGATCAACGCTGAGCTGGAGAAGAGAGTCCTGCTGTTCGCCGCTCGAGTCCAGGCTCTGGACCAGGCCCCACTCATCTGACAGAAATAATAATTATAATATGAATTTATCCTCATCGGAAAAGAGTCAGAAAGATGTTTGATTCACAATGAAAGTGACCAACAGACAGGGTTCATACACAGGTAGCATTGGAGTGCAGTCATTTACAGTCTTTTTTCCTTTTGTTGAATCGGCCAGTATCACAGGATTTATTTGTTGTAAGAAGATAATTATCATGCTGTTACAAGATAATATTTCACATTAAACAAAATAAATGCTTATGTTTTTACAAGATAAGATTTAAATTCTTTAAAAACATAAAAGCATGTTTTGTATTTTTTGTATATTTCGTTAAAAGCCTACATACACATAAACTTGTGAAGATAACCTCAGCACAGTTTAATATTTGACTTTTTTCTCTTACGTTTGTATATATATATATATATATTGAACTTAAAACTGTTCTTTAGAATTGTTTTTTATGATCTTAAGTCTGTTCACAGACCTCACTGAATGTTTATGCCACAACAAGCACAATTAAACATTTGATAATTCTCAAAGACTGTGTGATCTGTCTCTGTTTAAAGTCTGGATCAGCGGATCACAAAGTGGGTTAACACCTTGTGGAGCTGAGAGCGCTTCACGTGAGACAGGTCTGAGTCTAAATGACCGCTCACAGGTGCCACTAAGACCAGGATGTTTTATGAGACAAAAAGACACATTAACAAAACAGCTCTTTAACAGAACCCTTCAACCATTATAGTCTGTCAACCTGGCCAGTAACAGTAACTCCGGAAATAACAGTAACACCAGTAATAACTGTAACACTGGTAATAACAGTAACATCAGTAATAACTGTAACATCAGTAATAACTGTAACACTGGTAATAACAGTAACATCAGTAATAACTGTAACTCCGGAAATAACTAACTCTGGTAATAACAGTAACACCGGTAATAACAGTAACACCAGTAATAACAGTAACACCGGTAATAACAGTAACATCAGTAATAACTGTAACACTGGTAATAACAGTAACATCAGTAATAACTGTAACTCCGGTAATAACAGTAACATCAGTAATAACTGTAACTCCGGTAATAACAGTAACAACAGTAATAACTGTAACTCCGGTAATAACAGTAACATCAGTAATAACTGTAACACTGGTAATAACAGTAACATCAGTAATAACTGTAACACTGGTAATAACAGTAACATCAGTAATAACTGTAACACTGGTAATAACAGTAACATCAGTAATAACTGTAACACTGGTAATAACAGTAACATCAGTAATAACTGTAACACTGGTAATAACAGTAACATCAGTAAATATAGCTGCAAGCAGCCATGACGGGGCCAAGCACCAAGAAGGCCATTAAATGTCACGACGACACGGCCGGCAACAAGACCAGACATCAGCAGACCAACGGCAGTAAGCATCTAAAGACATTTCAATAAGACTTCAGTCTTGACCACAAGGTGGCGCTGCCCCAAAACCTCTTGAGTACCTTCAGGGCTTGGTGCCGAAGACGCATACCAAGTTTCGTAACGATGCAGCAATGCGTTCAAAAAATAGAGCACTTTTTGACAAAATTCAAAATGGCCGACTTTCAAAATAGTCGATACGGCAAAATTGCATACGGCGCGGCATGACACCACGAATCTAAAGAGACCGGGTTTGTGATTTTTGGATAAAGCATTCTCAAGTCATAATAAAAAAATGTCCACTAGGTGGCGCTGCCCCAAAACTCTGCAGGCATCCTCAAGTCACGGTTGCCATAACACGTACTAAGTTTGGTTAGAATACGTTAAAGCATCGCAGATATATAGCCTTAGTTTTATCATTGTGCGCATTAAGTCGATTTCATTTGCGCGGTATTCGAAAACGCTTTGACGTATCAACTTTCTTTTAATAACTTTTTGTCACCATAGTCTGAAGATGATGTGGTTCAATTTTCATGAAAATCGGGGCCACGGCCTAGGAGGAGTTTGCAAAAGTAAAATTTTTAGAAAATTCAAAATGGCCGACTCCCAAAATAGTTGATACGGGAAAATTGGATCGCTACGGCTCGGCATGACGCCACGAATCTAAAGAGACCGGGTTTGTGATTTTGGATAAAGCATTCTGAAGTAATAATCGAAAAGTTCACATTTTTGCATCTCCGGACCACTAGGTGGCGCTGCGCCAAAACTCTGCAGACATCCTCAAGTCACGGTTGACATAACACGTACTAAGTTTCGTTAGAATACGTTAAAGCATCACAGAGATATAGCCTGACTTTTATTTTTTATGTCGATTTCATTAGCGCGTATTCGACAACGGTTTGGCGAATCAACTTTCTTTTAATAACTTTTGTCAACATATTCTGGAGATGATCTGGTTCAATTTTCATGAAAATCGGGGCTACGGCCTAGGACGAGTTCGCAAAAGTAGGTTTTTCGTAAAATTCAAAATAACGGAAAATTTTTTAGCTCGAAAGTGACGTCATAGGGTGCAATCGAATCACCTTGAACCAAGGAATCACTGGAAAAAGGAATTTTCATTCTAGGCCTTAGGGTTCAAAAGTTATTAGCATAAACATAAGTCCAACTTTGGACAGTTGGTGGCGCTAGAGATATTGACTTAGACACTTCAAATTTACTAAGATCAATGACTGGACTGTCCTTAATGAGTGTACCAAATTTCACAACTTTTTATCAAACGGTTCTATGGCCTACCATTGACTTCCATGCGGAATAATAATAATAATAAATATAGCTGCAAGCAGCCATGACGGGGCCAAGCACTTAGGAGGCCTTTAAATGTCACAACGACACGGCCGGCAACAAGACCAGACATCAGCAGACCAACGGCAGTAAGCATCTAAAGACATTTCAATAAGACTTCAGTCTAAATGGTTGAAAAATCATCATCGAGTTTTGTAATGATACGGCAATGCGTTCATAAAATATAGCACTTTTTGACAAAATTCAAAATGGTCGATATGGCAAAATTGGCTATGATACGGCTCAGCATAATGCCACGAATCTAAAGAGACCAGGTTTGTGATTTTTGGCTAAAGCATTCTGAAGAAATAATAAAAAAAGGTCACATTTTTGTATCTCTGGATACCACTAGGTGGCGCTGGCCCAAAACTCTGCAGGCATCCTTAAGTCACAGTTGACATAACACGTACTAAGTTTGGTTAGAATATGTTAAAGCATCGCAGAGATATAGCCTGACTTATTTTTGTGCGCATTAAGTCAATTTCATTTGCGCGGTATTTGAAAACGGTTTCACGAATCAACTTTCTTTTAATAACTTTTTGTCAGCATGGTCTGAAGATGTTATGATTCAATTTTGGTGAAAATTGGACAAACGGTGTGGGAGGAGTTCAAAAAGTAGGTTTTAAAGTAAAACAACATGGCAAACAGAAAGTTTGGCCGAATAGGACATATGTGTTATCTGTGCAATCGGCTTGATCCAGTGAACACATTGAGACCATATGTTTTACAATAGGTTAACGTAATCAAAAGTTATTAGCATATTTGTGAATTTGGTAATAACTTTTGACCACAAGGTGGCGCTGCCCCAAAACTTTTTGAGTACCTTCAGGACTTGCTGCCGAAGACGCATACCAAGTTTCGTAATGATGCGGCAATGCGTTAAAAAAATATAGCACTTTTTGACAAAATTCAAAATGGCCGACTCCCAAATTAGTTGATACGGGAAAATTGGATATGCTACGACTTGGCATGATGCCACGAATCTAAAGAGACCGGGTTTGTGATTTTTGGCCGAAGCATTCTGAAGTAATAATTAAAAAAGGTCACATTTTTGTATCTCCGGACCACTAGGTGGCGCTGCGCCAAAACTCTGCAGGCATCCTCAAGTCACGGTTGCCATAACACGTACTAACTTTGGTTAGAATATATTAAAGCATCGCAGAGATATAGCCTAACTTTCATTTTTGTGCGCGCCAAGTCGATTTCATTAGCGCGGTATTCGACAACGATTTGACGAATCAACTTTCTTTTAATAACTTTTTGTCAACATAGTCTGGAGATGATCTGGTTCAATTTTCATGAAAATCTGGGCTACGGCCTAGGACGAGTTCGCAAAAGTAGGTTTTTCGTAAAATTCAAAATGGCGGAAAAATTATCTAGGCGGAAAATGACGTCATAGGGTGCAATCGAATCGCCTTGACCCAAGGAATCAGTGGAAAAAAGAATTTTCATTCTAGGCCTTAGGGTTCAAAAGTTATTAGCATAAACATAAGTCTAACTTTGGACAGTTGGTGGCGCTAGAGATATTGACTTAGACACTTCAAATTTGCTAAGATCAATGACTGGACTGTCCTTAATGAGTGTACCAAATTTCATCATTTTCCCGCAAACGGTTCTATGGCCTGCCATAGACTTCCATGGCGGAAGAAGAAGAATAATAATAAGAACGCTAACAGAAACAATAGGTGCCTACGCACCTTCGGTGCGCTTGGCCCCTAAATATAGCTGCAAGCAGCCATGACGGGGCCAAGCACTTAGGAGGCCATTAAATGTCACGACTACACGGCCGGCAACAAGACCAGACATCAGCAGACCAACGGCAGTAAGCATCTAAAGACATTTCAATAAGACTTCAGTCTAAATGGTTGAAAAATCATCATCGAGTTTTATAATGATACGGCAATGCGTTCATAAAATATAGCACTTTTTGACAAAATTCAAATGGTCGATATGGCAAAAATTGGCTATGCTACGGCTCAGCATAATGCCACGAATCTAAAGAGACCAGGTTTGTGTTTTTTGGCTAAAGCATTCTGAAGTAATAATAAAAAAAGTCAGATTTTTATATCTCTGGACCACTAGGTGGCGCTGGCCCAAAACTCTGCAGGCATCCTTAAGTCATGGTTGACATAACACGTACTAAGTTTGGTTAGAATATGTTAAAGCATCGCAGAGATATAGCCTGACTTATTTTTTTGCGCATTAAGTCAATTTCATTTGCGCGGTATTTGAAAACGGTTTCACGAATCAACTTTCTTTTAATAACTTTTGTCAGCATGGTCTGAAGATGTTATGGTTCAATTTTGCTGAAAATTGGACAAACGGTGTGGGAGGAGTTCGAAAAGTAGGTTTTAAAGTAAAACAACATGGCAAACAGAAAGTTTGGCCGAATAGGACATATGTGTTATCTGTGCAATCGGCTTGATCCAGTGAACACATTGAGACCATTTGTTTTACAATAGGTTAACGTAATCAAAAGTTATTAGCATATTTAATAATTTAGTTATAACTTTTGACCACAAGGTGGCGCTGCCCCAAAACTTTTGAGTACCTTCAGGACTTGGTGCGAAGACGCATACCAAGTTTCAGAATGATGCGGCAATGCGTTAAAAATATAGAACTTTTGACAAAATTCAAAATGGCCGACTCCCAAAATAGTTGATACGGAAAATTGGATATGCTACGACTCGGCATGATGCCACGAATCTAAAGAGACCGGGTTTGTGATTTTTGGCGAAGCATTCTGAAGTAATAATTAAAAAGGTCACATTTTTGTATCTCCGGACCACTAGGTGGCGCTGCGCCAAAACTCTGCAGGCATCCTCAAGTCGCGTTGACATAACACATACTAAGTTTGGTTAAAATACGTTAAAGCATCGCAGAGATATAGCCTGACTTTTATTTTTGTGCGCGCTAAGTCAAATTCATTAGCGCGGTATTCGACAACGGTTTGACGAATCAACTTTCTTTAATAACTTTTTGTCAACATAGTCTGGAGATGATCTGGTTCAATTTTCATGAGAATCGGGGCTACGGCCTAGGACGAGTTCGCAAAAGTAGGTTTTTCGTAAAATTCAAAATGGCGGAAAAATTATCTAGGCGGAAAATGACGTCATAGGGTGCAATCGAATCGCCTTGACCCAAGGAATCAGTGGAAAAAAGAATTTTCATTCTAGGCCTTAGGGTTCAAAAGTTATTAGCATAAACATATGTCCAACTTTGGACAGTTGGTGGCGCTAGAGATATTGACTTAGACACTTCAAATTTGCTAAGATCAATGACTGGACTGTCCTTAATGAGTGTACCAAATTTCACAACTTTTTATCAAACGGTTCTATGGCCTACCATAGACTTCCATTGGAAAAGAAGAATAATAATAAAAAAAAGAATTCTAACGATTCCAATAGGTGCCTACGCACCTTCGGTGCGCTTGGCCCCTAATAACTGTAACTCCGGTAATAACAGTAACATCAGTAATAACAGTAACACCGGTAATAACAGTAACATCAGTAATAACTGTAACACTGGTAATAACAGTAACATCAGTAATAACTGTAACTCCGGTAATAACAGTAACATCAGTAATAACTGTAACACTGGTAATAACAGTAACATCAGTAATAACTGTAACTCCGGTAATAACAGTAACATCAGTAATAACTGTAACACTGGTAATAACAGTAACATCAGTAATAACTGTAACACTGGTAATAACAGTAACATCAGTAATAACTGTAACACTGGTAATAACAGTAACATCAGTAATAACTGTAACACTGGTAATAACAGTAACATCAGTAATAACTGTAACACTGGTAATAACAGTAACATCAGTAATAACTGTAACTCCGGTAATAACAGTAACAACAGTAATAACTGTAATATATGTAACACCAGTAATAACGGTAATAACTAACACCAGTAATACATTTACATTTAGTCATTTAACGGACACTTTTATCCAAAGCGACTTACATTCACCAGTGTTACATTTACAGATGACACTTTTCATTTAAAGCGACTTACAAGGTTGGTTGGGGTCGCAGATCGTCAGCAGTCTAATATTGGGGGTCGCGGTCTGAAAAGTTTGGGAACCTCTGATGTAAACCACATGGCTCTGCGCCGATTGGATTAAATTGAGCTTCATCCAATCACCTGAGAGCTTTTTCTGTGGAAGATTAGTAAATGGTTCAGTGTAAGAAATCTGGCCAGGAGGAGCTGATGTTTACACAAAGAGGAACAGGAGCACCACAGCATCTTTCCTCCTTTCTCTCTCTCTTTCCTCGACACTTGCAGCTCGTTCCTCGTCCCTGATTGGTCAGTGGGACGTGTTTGTTTTCTACCTGGATCTGAACCGGCTCCGGAGCAGATTTAATCGTTACATTTCCATTGAGACGGCAGGATATCAGAAAGGTATGTTGAAAATGACCTGCAATATTTGAACGCCCCCCCATTAAAGTTAAAACAAATATCATGAAATACAAGAAGCTTCTAAATGAATTTCCTTTACTTTTAAAGTGCCTCCAATAATAATCATTTACTTTTAACACAAATATTTGGCTCCAATTGGTCAATTATTTTAATCTGAAAAGTGTTATAAGTAATACAAATAAGGCCCTTCAAATGATGACATCCACAGATTATTTTTACATTTTATTAAAATCATAAATGCTTACTTTATCACTTTTTTTTAGCTCCGTCTTTGGTCAAAAACACAGACTCTTCCCTCAGTCCCACAGGTTTAACACATTCACAAACATTACACCTACAAAAAGAGAAAATAAAATAGGAAAAATAAAAATCTAAACACGACCTTTAACCCTAGCTCCAGTGTGGATTAATATAAGAATAAAAGATTAATGACAAACAGTGCTTTACAATAAAAATAGAATAAAAATTTTAAAAACCCACAGGAATGGAACCAGAGAGACTTTGATTAAAGTCTGTTTAGTTCGTTTAATCAAAAGAAAAAAGGACAGATGAAGCAGCACCTTTGGCGCCATAAAGGTTTATAAAAATGTTCGGCAAAAGAGAAAAAAGAAGTCGGCAGCCATTTTGTGAAAAAGAACAATGTAAATTTTGGATATTTTTTTTCCTAATGGAGCGATTTGCTGTCTGTTTTCTGAAGCAAAACAAAGCCCAATCCACATCATTTGGAGTTTAGACAGAGAGAGAAATAAAGATGGCGGCCATTTTGTGAAACAGCGAGGACGGTCAATTGTTTCTCAGAGAGTTTATCCGTCCATTTTACTGCTGACAGAAAAAGAACAGGGTATGGGTTTGTGAAAACGTACTTTGGATCAACAGTAGTCAATGGAAAGAGACAAAAATTATGGTTTTAAGCTCTTTTTTATGAAGCATGTGCGATCACATTCAATTGAGTTTCCAGGTGTTGCTGGTGTGTTTTTTTAAAGTCTCCTGTTTTTGTGTTAGCTCAGTCCTTCTCAGTAAAATGCATAACATGTATTTAAACTGGACCTGGAAATGGTATTTTAGGTAAAAGGACGTGTTTGGAGTGGATTTCAAAGGCCTACTCTCTCCATTGACTACTGTACAAATGTTTTTCTGAAGCAGCTCCAAAAGTGAACTCTTTAAGACTTGTGTTTCTTCTTTAAAGTCTTGTAAAAAAAAAGAAAAGAAAAGAAAAAGCAAAACAAAGCAGGGAGTCTTTGGTGCATTTCTGTGGAGCCTATGAAAGTCTTTGGTTGGTTTTGGTGCGTTTATTTGCCGAGTCCTTATTAAGTCTTCGGTCCCCGGGGGTCACTGGTTCACATGGGGCCTCAGAGCCTGGTACAGACCCTCGAACGTGGGCCGGTCCTGGACGTTTCGGCTCCAACATCGCATCATGAGCTCGAAGAGAGACGGAGGGCAGAGCGGAGGAGCGTACAAAAAGATCTGCAGAAACACAAATCAGACAAGTTCATCAAAAAAAGTTCAACTGGACAAATCAGTTTCTCTCTGATCTAAAGCAGTTTTTTCATTAAATGGCCATCATATTTTACAAATAGGCTCTGGATTTTTTTAAATGACTGAGTTAGTATTTTCTGCTTACTTAAATAAAATCTACTGACCTACTTTTGGGTCTCGCACTAAAACATCTCTAAAGCCTTGTTTACACTGTAGGTCTTAATTCTGATCCGTTTAGAATCCGATAATTTTGACCATTTTTACTTGTGACCCATTTCAGATTCATGCGTTTACACTTGCCATACAATCTAAACATCCCCACGATTCAGGACGAGCAGGAGGAAAAGCCTCAGTTATTGTGTCCTCGCTCCATCTGAGGACCACACTGACTACTTTAATTGAAAGAGATGGCATTCTAGGATTTTGCAAGTCATTGTGGAGCACAGGGAAGGCCAGCGTTTAAAAGCAATTACACACACACACACACTGGTGAAATATAATTTCATATATTTTCACTTATGAGCATAAAATCAGAATTGGGTCACATTTCACTGACCTAAAAGTCTCCACACACTCTCCTCTGACAGCGCCCTCTAGTGAGTCTCACCTGTATTATATTATGTGTGTATTAATGAGTTTAAACCTGTGGTCCCTGGTTCTTTCGTGGTTCTGGTTGATTTTTGCTGTGTGTGAGTGGGTCGTACCTGTCGTCCCTGGTTCCTGAAGAACTCTCCAGTGTTCTCTATCACCTGTTCGTCCGACAGCAGGCTGTAGGGCTGCTCCTTACACAGAGTGAAGATCTCCCACAGAGTCACACCGAACGCCCAAACATCACTGGCCGTCGTAAACTTACCCTGAATGCACCACAGTTGTATTAGATAATAATAATAGTTCTTGTGTTATTCTCCATGACACTATAACAATGCCTCCTCCCACTAGCATTTTCTCCAAATCTCATCAAAAATAAGTAAAATCTTCCAAAAAATCTTATTGTTTTTCTTATGGAGCTACAAATGTCACTTGTACATTTCCCAGCCTCTAAAATACTCATCAGGCCAAAAGACCCCACGAGGTTGGATGAAGACAGAGCAGGTAATGTTTTCCTCTTTCTGATCATTGGTATAAATATTCTGTATAATTGTGATATTTATTCCAGTACTATGCTCCCCAGGTCCTCTCTTTAGTATAATAACATAAGTTAGTACCAGTACTATAATCCCCAGGTCCTCTCTTTAGTATAATAATATAAGTTAGTACCAGTACTATGCTCCCCAGGCCCTCTCTTTAGTATAATAATATAAGTTAGTACCAGTACTATACTCCCCAGGTCCTCTCTCCGCTTTACATATCAATTATTCATTCACTCCACAGTCACACACTGGTGGTAGTAAGCGACATCTGTAGCCACAGCTGCCCTGGGGCAGACTGACAGAGACGTGGCAGCCATTCCGCGCCTACGGACTCTCCGACCAACACCTTCAACATTCTTACACATTCATACGAGGCAAGGTGGGTTAAGTGTCTTGCCCAAGGACACAACGACAGTATGAACTGTGGGGAGAGCGGGAATCGATCCTACTACCTTCCGGTTGAAGGACGGCCGCTCTACCACTGAGCTACTGCCGCCCCTTTCTATGCTCCCCCAGGCCCTCTCTTTAGTATAATAATATAAGTTAGTACCAGTACTATACTCCCCCAGGTCCTCTCTTTAGTATAATAATATACGTTAGTACCAGTACTATGCTCCCCAGGCCCTCTCTTTAGTATAATAATATACGTTAGTACCAGTACTATGCTCCCCCAGGTCCTCTCTTTAGTATAATAATATAAGTTAGTACCAGTACTATGCTCCCCCAGGCCCTCTCTTTAGTATAATAATATAAGTTAGTACCAGTACTATGCTCCCCCAAGCCCTCTCTTTAGTATAATAATATAAGTTAGTACCAGTACTATGCTCCCCAGGCCCTCTCTTTAGTATAATAATATAAGTTAGTACCAGTACTATGCTCCCCCAGGCCCTCTCTTTAGTATAATAATATAAGTTAGTACCAGTACTATACTCCCCCAGGTCCTCTCTTTAGTATAATAATATACGTTAGTACCAGTACTATGCTCAAAAGGTCCTCTCTTTAGTATAATAATATACGTTAGTACCAGTACTATGCTCCCAGGCCCTCTCTTTAGTATAATAATATACGTTAGTACCAGTACTATACTCCCCCAGGTCCTCTCTTTAGTATAATAATATAAGTTAGTACCAGTACTATGCTCAAAAGGTCCTCTCTTTAGTATAATAATATACGTTAGTACCAGTACTATGCTCCCCAGGCCCTCTCTTTAGTATAATAATATACGTTAGTACCAGTACTATACTCCCCCAGGTCCTCTCTTTAGTATAATAATATAAGTTAGTACCAGTACTATGCTCCCCAGGCCCTCTCTTTAGTATAATAATATAAGTTAGTACCAGTACTATGCTCCCCAGGCCCTCTCTTTAGTATAATAATATAAGTTAGTACCAGTACTATACTCCCCCAGGTCCTCTCTTTAGTATAATAATATACGTTAGTACCAGTACTATGCTCCCCAGGTCCTCTCTTTAGTATAATAATATAAGTTAGTACCAGTACTATGCTCCCCAGGTCCTCTCTTTAGTATAATAATATAAGTTAGTACCAGTACTATGCTCCAGGCCCTCTCTTTAGTATAATAATATAAGTTAGTACCAGTACTATGCTCCCCAGGTCCTCTCTTTAGTATAATAATATAAGTTAGTACCAGTACTATGCTCCCCAGGTCCTCTCTTTAGTATAATAATATAAGTTAGTACCAGTACTATGCTCCCTCCAGGCCCTCTCTTTAGTATAATAATATAAGTTAGTACCAGTACTATGCTCAAAAGGTCCTCTCTTTAGTATAATAATATACGTTAGTACCAGTACTATGCTCCCCAGGTCCTCTCTTTAGTATAATAATATAAGTTAGTACCAGTACTATGCTCCCCAGGTCCTCTCTTTAGTATAATAATATAAGTTAGTACCAGTACTATGCTCCCCCAGGCCCTCTCTTTAGTATAATAATATAAGTTAGTACCAGTACTATGCTCCCCAGGTCCTCTCTTTAGTATAATAATATAAGTTAGTACCAGTACTATGCTCCCCAGGTCCTCTCTTTAGTATAATAATATAAGTTAGTACCAGTACTATGCTCCCCAGGCCCTCTCTTTAGTATAATAATATAAGTTAGTACCAGTACTATGCTCCCCAGGTCCTCTCTTTAGTATAATAATATAAGTTAGTACCAGTACTATGCTCCCCAGGTCCTCTCTTTAGTATAATAATATAAGATGGTACCAGTACTATGCTCCCTCCAGGCCCTCTCTTTAGTATAATAATATAAGTTAGTACCAGTAGTATGCTCTCCCAAGCCATCCAGCGAATGGGAAGCACGGCGCGGCCCTGGATGCGGTAATAGTCGCTGCTGTAGAGGTTTCTGCTCATGCCGAAGTCTGCGATCTTGATGGTGAGCCTCCGGTCCAGGAGACAGTTTCTCGTGGCCAGGTCCCGGTGCACAAAGTTCAGAGAGGCCAGGTACTTCATCCCCGAAGCGATCTGCACCGACATGTGCAGCAGGTCCGACAAACTGAGGGGACACAATAAGGGTTATAAAAGGTATCATTCAATAATAGACCGGGGTAAAAAAAGTACACATAGGATTAATAGTGGCTAAAATACAGAATCCTCCCCAGAGGGCCTTTTTTTCATACTCACTCTAATAATCTTATCAAAGATACATTTATTCACCTCACTCAGGGCCAAACCGTGTCAGATTCCAAAGGTCATGAGACAGTCAAATTTACCAATGTTTGCAGCTCTAAAATCACGGCAAAGTTTATGCTGTTAAAATGGATCTAATGCTTTCATGAAGTCTATCAGTTGTTCCAGACACATCCCGCTGTATGACACACAGTTTAGAAATGTACAAACTCTGCCCGAAGGCCTTTAAGAACATTTTTAACACTACTACTTTAAAACTGAGAGGCTTTGTCTCAAACAGAAGAAGCTTGTCCAACACAATATCATCCACTAATAATCTTGACTAATAATGTTTTTTAGTTAGAAGTGCATAATGGTCCCAGTGTGTGTCCCTCCCTCGACTTGCTGCAGGTTCACAGAGTATGTCGGTGATTGATGTCGGCCTCACCATCAGGCCCCACCTGACAGAGAGACCCCTACCTGACGGAGGGAATGTTGTTAGCGTGGGTGAGTGTGCTCTCAATCTCTCGCTGCAACAGAAACATGTTGAGGTCGTTGTTCTCCATGTACTCCGTCACCATGCACAGGGGGTCAGAGGTCACGCACACACACAGCAGGCGGATGATGTTGGGGTCGTTCAGACGAGACATGATCTTTATCTCCTTCAGGAAGTCGTTTCTGGAAAAAACGCAGGATCATTAGTTTTGTTCAAATCCGTGGATCTAAATATACAGCCAACAATAAAACCCCTTCTGAGCAAAACTGTCACTGACACCAATTAGAGTTATGACATCAGATGACCCGTGCCTGACGGTAGCGTTAGACCCGTGCCTGACGGTAGCGTTAGACCCGTGCCTGACGGTAGCGTTAGACCCGTACCCGACGGTAGCGTTAGACCTGTGCCTGACGGTAGCGTTAGACCCGCGCCTGGCAGTAGCGTTAGACCTGCGCATGGCGGTAGCGTTAGACCCGAACCTGACGGTAGCGTTAGACCTGAACCTGACGGTAGCATTAGACCCGAACCTGACGGTAGCGTTAGACCCGCATATGGCGGTAGCGCTAGACCCGAACCTGATGGTAGCGTTAGACCCGTACCTGACGGTAGCGTTAGACCTGCGCATGGCGGTAGCGTTAGACCCGAACCCGACGGTAGCGTTAGACCCGTACCCGACGGTAGCGTTAGACCCGAACCCAACGGTAGCGTTAGACCCGAACCCAACGGTAGCGTTAGACCCGTACCCGACGGTAGCCTTAGACCCGTGCCCGACGGTAGCCTTAGACCCGTGCCCGACGGTAGCATTAGACCAGTGCCCTACGGTAGCGTTGGACCCGAACCTGACGGTAGCGCTAGACCTGTGCCCGACGGTACCGTTAGACCCGTGCCCGACGGTACCGTTAGACCCGTGCCCGACGGTACCGTTAGACCCGTGCCTGGCGGTAGCGTTAGACCCGAACCTGACGGTAGTGTTAGACCCGTACCTGGCCTGGCTTGTGGCGTCGGGTCTCAGTTGCTTTACTGCCACTAAAACGGAGCGTCGGTCTCTGTCGGAAAGAGGAGAGCCCTCACCAAGGACTTCTGAGAGTCCCTGTGCTTCACACAGATGAACCTGTAATAAACCAGAGGAGAAATGGTCAGTCACGGTGAGCTACAGCTGACAGTCAGCGTCATCGTCGGGACTGTGTCGGGGCTGAAGGAGTGAGCTCTTAAACAGAGGAGACATAATTCAAATCTTTATGAAGCAGAAGAAAATAAACTAAATCTGTTTCACCTCTCCGAACTGTCCCTCCCCGAGCTTCTCCCTGAAGTGCAGCCGGTGTCGGGGGAACTCAGCGGCGGAGATGTCCTTGCGGGTCAGAGAGTCCACGGTCAGAGCGGGGACGGCGTACATGTTGGAGCCGGTGACGCCCTGAAGGCTCACGATGTCGGTCTCTGCGTAGTGAGGGGCCCCGCTGCTGAAGCTCTGGTGAGGGGTGCACTGGGTCACGTCCGGCTCCGCGTAGCCCCCGCCACACACTGGACCAGGGTTAGACCAGGGTTAGTCCAGGTTTAGACCAGGGTTAGTCCAGGTTTAGGCCTTAATTAGACATGTTTATTCTTGGTATTAATACTAGGCTTTGTCCTGGTTTAGTCTTGGGTTAGGTTTAGATTAGTCCTGGTTTACACCAGTTTTAATCCTGGTTTTGACCTAGATTTAGTCTTGGTATTTCATTTTGGTCTAGTCTCGTTTTAGTTTTTGGTTAAGAATTGGATTTAATGCTAATTTAGTCTTTATTAAAACTTTATTTCATCTTTATCTAATTGTTGCTTTAGCCTCCGTTTTAGTTTAGGATTAAGTTCTGGTTTAAACAAGGTTTAGTTTTTTATTTGGTCCTGATCTAGAGCTGGTCCAGACTTGGTGTAGAGCAGGTTTAGTCCTGGTTTAACTCTGCTTTGGTACTGTTTTAGAAATGGTTTTGAGCTAGGTTTAGTCCTGATTAGTCTCCAAGTAAATATTCTGTAAACATGAATAAATGCACAGTCAGTTACATTTATAGATTTTTGAGCATATTGTTTGTAAAGATTAAGACTAAACCACACCTTGAGCTCTTACCACGCCTCGAGGTCATGTGACAGGAAGTGAGCAGCAGCAGGTCGTACAGAGGGTTACCCAGAAGGAGAGCTGCAGAGGAAAGGAGATAAGGAGACGAGGAGAGGAGAGAGGAGGAAAGAGCTGCGTGCACTTTACAAAAACAGCACTAAAACAGTCAATGGCAGAAAAATAAAGCGTTAGTGACAGACGTTAAGAGTCGTGCTGTGGACATGGTTTAAAACAGATAAATTATAATTACCACAGCATTTCAGAGTCGTAATAAAAATAATCAACAAGAACATTATTATTTTTCATTCATTCATTTTCTACCACTTAGTCCCGTTAGGGGTCGTGGGTGACTGGAGCCTATCCCAGCAGCTTTGGGCCTGAGGCGTGTTTTTTTATGTATTTATATAGCGCTTTTCCACCTAGTAGGCACTCAAATCGCTTCACCGGTGTTACAGCTGACCTTGGAGGCAAGGTGGGTTAAGTGTCTTGCCCAAGGACACAACAACAGTATGTGGGGGACAGTGAGAATCGAACCACCAACCCACCGGTCGAAGGACGGCCGTTCTAACCACTGAGCTACTGGACAATGACCTGTTAGTCGCAGGGCTAACATTTAGAGACAGACAGTGACAGACAACCATTCACTCTCACATTCATTCAATTCATCCATTTGACCTGCACATGCATGTGTTTGGACGGTGGGAGTAACTGGAGTACCCGGAGAGGACCCACAGTAACACGTGAAGGACATGCAGACTCCTCATAGAAAACCTGGAGAATGTTTGAGACGGCCGGGTTTTGAGCTCACAACCTTCTTGCTGTGATAGTGCTAACCACTCTCTATGACTAAGTCATTAGTGTGTTACTTTGTTTAAAAAGTTCTGGTTTGAACAAGGTTTAGTTTTTTATTTGGTCTTGATCTAGAGCTGGTCCAGACGGGCCAGATGTATTCTGATGTATTTTGGATTGTATTCTCATTGCACTTTTTGAGTGACGAGACACATGACGAGTGACGATCGCTGCACCCACTGACCAGAAATTACAGGCGGAGCAAAGCAGTGGGACTTTCCTGGTTAAATAAAAGGTTAAAAAAAAAATAACACCTGGATGCTGAGGAAAACAATCATGGAGGTCTGTGTACTGCACTTATCGGGACATTTATTTTGTTGTTACAGATACAAATCTGTGAAAATAAGGTGTGCTGCAGGATGGTTGCTAGTGAGAAGACGTGCTCTGTGTGGATGCTAGCACGAGCGGTGCTGAGCAGAAGACAACAGAACAGATAGAGCTACGGTAGCTCATAACTCCAAAAAGGCTGATGACGTTTGGAGTTAGACCGGATCGAGGTCGGTTCATATTAACACTGAAGTGAACAGTACCAGAGTCCGATTGGAAGCGTAAAAGTAAGACTGAAGGCTCTCAGAGGAGAAGGCGTGTACCTGAGGCCTCAGCGCTCTCAGACAGCTCCGGCAGCTTGTTCCTCAGATGAGCTGGGTTCTGGTACTGAGGGTCCAACAGGAAGACCCTCTCGTAGTGAGGGTCAGAGTTCACCCCTGGAAAAGGAAACACACAGATGTGTTTTAACATTTTAAAATCACACTGAGGAGTTTCTGTTTTTTTGTAGAAAGTGGTAAATGTTCCTGAAATTCAAATGGTATTGTAAGGGTTATTATTGTTAATGGTGAACACTGTTTTTATATGTTTGATAATCCCACTGTGAAGGGGGGGGAGGGGGGAGGAGTGTGTGTGTGTACCTGAGGGGGCGTGTCCAGAGGAGTGTGTGTTTGTACCTGAGGGGGCGTGTCCAGAGGAGTGTGTGTGTGTGTACCTGAGGGGGCGTGTCCAGAGGAGTGTGTGTGTGTACCTGAGGGGGCGTGTCCAGAGGAGTGTGTGTGTGTGTGTACCTGAGGGGGCGTGTCCAGAAGAGTGTGTGTTTGTACCTGAGGGGGCGTGTCCAGAAGAGTGTGAGTGTGTGTACCTGAGGGGGCGTGTCCAGAGGAGTGTGAGTGTATGTACCTGAGGGGGCGTGTCCAGAGGAGTGTGTGTTTGTACCTGAGGGGGCGTGTCCAGAGGAGTGTGTGTTTGTACCTGAGGGGGCGTGTCCAGAGGAGTGTGTGTGTGTGTACCTGAGGGGGCGTGTCCAGAGGAGGTGTGTGTGTGTGTACCTGAGGGGGCGTGTCCAGAGGAGTGTGTGTTTGTACCTGAGGGGGCGTGTCCAGAAGAGTGTGAGTGTGTGTACCTGAGGGGGCGTGTCCAGAGGAGTGTGAGTGTGTGTGTACCTGAGGGGGCGTGTCCAGAGGAGTGTGAGTGTGTGTACCTGAGGGGGCGTGTCCAGAGGAGTGTGTGTGTGTGTGTACCTGAGGGGGCGTGTCCAGAAGAGTGTGTGTTTGTACCTGAGGGGGCGTGTCCAGAAGAGTGTGAGTGTGTGTACCTGAGGCGTGTCCAGAGGTGTGTGTGTGTGTGTACCTGAGGGGCGTGTCCAGAGGAGTGTGAGTGTGTGTACCTGAGGGGTGTCCAGAGGAGTGTGTGTGTGTGTGTACCTGAGCGTGTCCAGAAGAGTGTGTGTTTGTACCTGGGCGTGTCCAGAAGAGTGTGAGTGTGTGTACCTGAGGGGGCGTGTCCAGAGGAGTGTGAGTGTATGTACCTGAGGGGGCGTGTCCAGAGGAGTGTGTGTTTGTACCTGAGGGGGCGTGTCCAGAGGAGTGTGTGTTTGTACCTGAGGGGGCGTGTCCAGAGGAGTGTGTGTTTGTACCTGAGGCGTGTCCAGAGGAGTGTGAGTGTGTGTACCTGAGGGGGTGTCAGAGGAGTGTGTGTGTGTGTGTATCTGAGGCGTGTCCAGAGGAGTGTGTTTGTACCTGAGGCGTGTCCAGAAGAGTGTGAGTGTGTGTACCTGAGGCGTGTCCAGAGGAGTGTGAGTGTATGTACCTGAGGCGTGTCCAGAGGAGTGTGAGTGTATGTACCTGAGGGGCGTGTCCAGAGGAGAGTGTGTGTGTGTGTACCTGAGGGGCGTGTCCAGAGGAGAGTGTGTGTGTGTACCTGAGGGGCGTGTCCAGAGGTGTGTGTGTGTGTACCTGAGGGGCGTGTCCAGAGGAGTGTGTGTGTGTGTACCTGAGGGGGCGTGTCCAGAGGAGTGTGTGTGTGTGTACCTGAGGGGCGTGTCCAGAGGTGTGTGTTGTACCTGAGGCGTGTCCAGAGGTGTGTGTGTTTGTACCTGAGGCGTGTCAGAGGAGTGTGTGTGTGTGTACCTGAGGCGTGTCCAGAGGAGTGTGTGTGTGTGTGTACCTGAGGGGCGTGTCCAGAGGAGTGTGTGTGTACCTGAGCGTGTCCAGAGGAGTGTGTGTGTGTGTACCTGAGGGGAGTGTCCAGAGGAGTGTGTGTGTGTACCTGAGGGGGCGTGTCCAGAGGTGTGTGTGTTTGTACCTGAGGGGGCGTGTCCAGAGCGGGGCGGCACAGGGGGGGTTTGGAGGATGATGGTGTCGCTGCAGGACGACAGACGGACGGTCACCTCCTCCTCCAGGATCCTTCGAGGAGCCTGGGACCAACACAAAAGAGGTTATTTTACTTTAACACTTCAGGAAACACCGAGAACAGAGTGACCTTCTGACCTTCTCCAGGACTTTACAGACGTACTGACACCACAGGATCAGGAAGATGATGACCACCAGCAGCAGAATAATGGTGACCAGGCAGCCAATCAGAACGGGCGTTTTCCCGTCGTCAGGAGAGGCACTCGCAGACGGACTCACACTCACACCTGAACATGACATTATCTCAGTTTTAATAAACCTGTAAACCCTCTGGAGTCTCTGTGGTGGAGGCTGGTACCTGTTTTCTCGGTGGACGTCACACTGAGGACCTTCTCAGGTGGAGTTGGGGTGATCTCTTCTGTGTTTATGGTTGTGCGAGTCACCAGTACGGTGTCCTCTGTGGGACAAACACAAGGTTATGTTCAAAGCAATGTCCAGGGACTACAACTAAAACCTGGGGCAATGGCTATTTCCTTAATTTGTTTGAGTTTAATGTTTTATGAATGAATGAATTTATTAAAAGAACAGTCCATTAAGGGCTGGATCAGTTCATTGTGAAATGTCATTTTCTACAGTAAATATAAGACGTTCAAAGTTGACAGTGTTCAATGATTAAATAATGACGTTTATGTTCTGCAGTTGTATGACCAGCACGGTCTCGTTTGTGTTTCCTACCGGACTGGAAGGAGATCTCGCTGAACAACATCCAGACGTCTGCAAAGGTGAAGCTGCAGCGAACGACCTGGGCCCTTCGACCCAGAGGCACCGTCACGTAGCGAGCGCTCGGATTTCTGTCGTCCAGGACGGTCCTGAACTCAACACGCTCTGCCCCAAAATTCGACTGGAGGCGGGGCTTAAACTGACACGAGACCGAGGAAAAGATCTTCACCCCACGAGAAAACATGTTGTTACTGTGAACCTAAAGAGAGGAGACAGATTTAAAGAGGTTTTAGCTGGATTTGAAGAGGTTTTAGATGGTTTTGAACAGGTTTTAGATGGATTTGAAGAGGTTTTAGATGGATCGGAAGAGGTTTCAGATGGTTTTGAACAGGTTTTAGATGGATTTGAAGAGGTTTTAGATGGATCGGAAGAGGTTTTAGATGGTTCTGAACAGGTTTTAGATGGATTTGGAGAGGTTTTAGATGGATCGGAAGAGGTTTTAGATGGTTCTGAACAGGTTTTAACTGGTTTAAACCTTCATGGAGGTGAAGTTCCTCTGCCGGTCGAAGGTGAACTCCATGTCCACTTGTCCGTTGGTTCCCACAGAGTCGTTCCTCCAGCCCAGATAGTCGTAACCGGGCCAGACGTGGTACTGCCTCGTCACCAGGAAGTCGTCCAGACCGGTCACTCCGTCTGTCAGCTGACCCAGACCTCCAGACAGCCTCCTATTGGACACATTCAGTCAGGGGGAGGGTGTTTAAATGAATGGGAGGGGTAACAGTGAGTGTGGTACGTGCCTGCGCTCTCGGGAGCCGTCGTACGTGGAGTCGTTAAAGCTGGCGATGGGGAAACCAGGAGGCATCATGAGCTGACCTTCAGGAGCCGAGTACGAGACCAGACCGTCTTCGAAAAGAGATAATATCAAACTAAAATCTAAATTATGAGCGTAGATTCTAACAAGATCTATATCTATGAGTTTAACCAGAAGTAATTATAAAAGAGGGAAACTGTTTATCTAAAATGGTGGACTGGAGAAGATGGAGAAAGTTTTTAAATCAAAAACAAATGTGAGAAAACAACAGGCTTATTTTCTGTTACTGTTGTGGCCTTAAGTTTTTAGATTCTAGTTGGATTTGAACAGGTTTTCGTTGGATTTGAACAGGTTCTAGTTGGATTTGAACAGGTTCTAGTTGGATTTGAACAGGTTCTAGTTGGATTTGAACAAGTTCTAGTTGGATTTGAACAGGTTCTAGTTGGATTTGAACAGGTTCTAGTTGGATTTGAACAGGTACAATATTATATTTTTGGGGAAATAAAATAAAACAGGACTAGTTCAGTTGGAGTTCAGACTTCGGTGAACAGGAGAAAAGCGTACCGTCCCAGTCACAGCCGTACAGCTCCAGCCTCAGACACACGGTGCTGGACAGTCGAGTGACGGGGACGACTCGGACGAAGCGAGTGACGATGGGGGGGTGCAGGTCGTTAAACACGGAGGCGAAGGCGTTGGTGTTGCCCTCCATCACCTGCAGACACACATCAGAACCAGTTAAACAGACCAAAGAACGGGACAGATGGAAATGACTGCAGTTCTTTAAGACAGACCCTTGTGGAACTGCTCGACTCATTTCGGACACATTCTCGTGAGAGTTGAGAGAAATGCTTCAGATCCACAGAAGAAGAGATATTTCACCAGAGTTATGATAAATATGATAAATGTGAGTGCGTTCTGGTCTCTGCAGCTCATATTAAATACCTCACAAAGCACAAAGTAAAAACTAAATCTGATCTTCTGGTTCACCTTCAGTTCTAAAAAAGAAGCTCTTAACTGAGCCCAAAGAGTCCAATAACTTTTCTTTAAACACCTAACCTAACCTAACTTCATTATTTTGGTTTATTCTTCATTTGTCCGATCCCTGAAATCCCTGAAAGGAGCGCACTTAGTCCCAGTTATATATGTTTCTGAACAATTTAATACAAACTGTGTAGAGTCGCTTTATCCTATTCAAACAGGATATTTATTTTGTATTAGGCTCTTTCACAATAAAAGGTTCATAAACTATTTCAGATACATTTGAAAATTGTTTTATTATGACTATGTTTTAATGCATAAAGGGAAATTCCACATGTTGGTCTTTGAGCTGAACTCAAAGACCAACAGGAAGTGAGTGTAAATGTCACTTCCTGTCTGTTTGTTACATATCACCGCCTCACACTTTTCCTGTTAACGTTTTTATCCATTATTTCTCTTTTCCTGTCTCATGTTCACTCTTTGTTCACAAAAGTCCCCACATTGTCTTTGTTTTTACCTAAAGTGCTTAGAGCTATACAGCTAAGGATTTATCCCCCTATTTCAGATATAGATATAAAATACAAATGCATTTTGAATTCAGTGAGTGAAAATGACTGACCGTGTTCCCCAGACGGTTCCTCCAGGACCTCCACTGCAGTCCGTCCCGGCTGTAGTTGAGGCTGTACGCTCGGGCGAACTCAACAGAATTCTGAGCGTAACGTCCCTGAGTCCCCACCATAGTGAGGAAGGTCAATCTGCTCAGGTCCACCTTAAAACACAAAACAAACCCCAGTGAGGAAGGTCAATCTGCTCAGATCCACCTTAAAACACAAAACAAACCCCAGTGAGGAAGGTCAATCTGCTCAGGTCCACCTTAAAACACAAAACAAACCCCAGTGAGGGAGGTCAGTCTGCTCAGGCCCACCTTAAACCTTCATCATCAAACACACCCAAACCCTGTCTGGAATCTGTCATTTAATAAACCTGGTGTGAGCTGAAGCAAAAAAAAAAAAACTAAACAGGTTAAAGCGGGACAGTTCGGTTTACTTTTTTTAAAACTGTAGTTTTTTAACAGACCATTTAATTTTCTGAGGTCTAAGGCAATATGTGGATATTTATTAAATATATAACGGAATTATATTTTGTTGAAAATCTTAAAACTGCGTTTGTAATAAATATGAGAGAAAATAAACATCCCAAGGGGCAAGGATGAAAATAAATAAATAACAGATTAAAACCCTGGCTACACGTGTTTGGGTATTTTTATATGAATATTGATTTGTGTCACAGACTCGAAAATGAAAGTGTTAAATGTGTGTTTACAGTAAAAACAGAAGAAAGGATTTTCAGACGAGGATGTAGGTGTGTACTACAGTTCACAGCTGATCTGGATGTTGGAGTGGATCTTTGTTTTGTCCGTCCACATGTCTCTGCTGCATCTGGAGTTAAAAAAATCTTCACTTTGGAAGGCGTTTTAAAATATATCGTTTACGTGTGGACGACAGGCACAAAGGACAAAACAGTTCCTTAGCTTTTGGTGAATACAATAAATGATACCATCTGAAATATAACCTCTTATTCTGTCAATGTTTCAGGAGGTTTTTACAAACGTTTTGACCCTGACCTGCAGGTACTGAGTGTCTGAAGGCTCCACTTGACCATGAGGACACCAGGCTCCGTCCCCCATGTCCCGGTTCAACCTGAAACACACAGAGCAAAGGTCCTGACCGACTTGTGACTTTGCTCGAAGGACAGCACAGAGTTCTGACCACTCTTTTTAGGCACGACTTAAAGAAAACGTTCCAAACAGAATGAAACTGAGGTGAGAAGTCTCCGGGCCTCACCTGGCGAACCGCGGCGCCGTCGTCTCGTACCATTGGCTCGAAGCAGTGATGGCCTCGTCTTTGATCCGACCGTCCTCCAGGCCCAGAGCATAACGACAGTGTGCTGCGAGTGACAGATGAGGATCATGGGAAATGTAGTTTATAACAGAAGAGTTTAATCAATAATGTGGAGCGTACCGGGGTCGATTTGTCCCGAGGCTGCAGCGGTAAAGACGAGCAGCAGAAGGAGGTGCATGATGCTCCACGGGGTCCAACAGCACAGACTACATCTCTGAGGACACAGGGACGAGTCAGGACACTCAGAGGACACGGGACGAGTCAGGACACTCAGAGGACACGGGGATGAGTCAGGACACTCAGAGGACACGGGGACGAGTCAGGACACTCAGAGGACAGAGGGACGAGTCAGGACACTCAGAGGACAGAAAGATGAGTCAGGACACTCAGAGGACACAGGGACGAGTCAGGACACTCAGAGGACACGGGGACGAGTCAGGACACTCAGAGGACACGGGGACGAGTCAGGACACTCAGAGGACACGGGGACGAGTCAGGACCCTCAGAGGACACGGGGACGAGTCAGGACACTCAGAGGACACGGGGACGAGTCAGGACCCTCAGAGGACACGGGACGAGTCAGGACACTCAGAGGACACGGGACGAGTCAGGACACTCAGAGGACACGGGACGAGTCAGGACACTCAGAGGACACGGGACGAGTCAGGACCCTCAGAGGACACGGGACGAGTCAGGACACTCAGAGGACACGGGACGAGTCAGGACACTCAGAGGACACGGGGACGAGTCAGGACCCTCAGAGGACACGGGGACGAGTCAGGACACTCAGAGGACACAGGGACGAGTCAGGACACTCAGAGGACACAGGGACGAGTCAGGACACTCAGAGGACACAGGGACGAGTCAGGACACTCAGAGGACACAGGGACGAGTCAGGACACTCAGAGGACAGAAAGACGAGTCAGGACACTCAGAGGACACAGGGACGAGTCAGGACACTCAGAGGACACAGGGACGAGTCAGGACACTCAGAGGACACAGGGACGAGCAGCTGTAGTGGACTGAATAAACCCGGGTGGCAGCTGAGACTGACTCAGAGACGTGTTGTTATTGAAAAGTGAACAAACAGCAGCGTCTCACTGTTACGTAACTCTACTCTACTTCTCCTTCTGCTATCTCTGTGAGGACATCCCAGTGTTAAAACTAGAGGATTAGGAACTGACCAATAAGAGCAAAGGGGAGGGGCTTAAAGACATGAAACAAAGGAGAAGAGTATTTCATGTTTTACAAAAAGAGCAAGGTCTAAACCAGGACTAAACCAGGACTAAACCAGGTCTAAACCAGGACTAAACCAGGTCTAAACCAGGACTAAACCAGGACTAAACCAGGTCTAAACCAGGACTAAACCTGGACTAAACCTGGACTAAACCAGGTTTAAACCAGGACTAAACCAGATCTAAACCAGGACTAAACCAGGTCTAAACCAGGACTAAACCAGGTCTAAACCAGTTCTAAACCAGGTCTAAGCCAGGTCTAAACCAGGTCTAAACCAGGTCTAAACCAGGTCTAAACCAGGTCTAAACCAGGACTAAACCAGGACTAAACCAGGACTAAACCAGGACTAAACCAGGTCTAAACCAGGACTAAACCAGGTCTAAACCAGGTCTAAACCAGGTCTAAACCAGGACTAAACCAGGTCTAAACCAGAGCTGTGTTCTTAATACTGATATAATCTCTCTTCATCATCATCTTATTTTTCTCCTCCTTAAGCCCCGCCCTCTGAGCTGGGGCTGCTCTGATTGGTCAAAGGACTGTTCTAACCTCCGCAGGAACAACAATTAGAGGAAAGACATCTTCTCACCTGCTGTTTTTCCTCTCACCTCGTGCACGCCCCTCACGCTGTCTAAGCCCCTCCCCCTTGTCCTCACTTTATGACCACATCATTTTCCAGGTCGTTTTGTGAAAAATTTAACACCTATAGCACATTTCCCAGTTAATGACTCACAGCTTTATTCAGTGAGGAACTAAAGCCTGGGTTGTAACATAAAAACCGAGAGAAAGAGACGCACCTGGAGCCGTTTAAAGCAGTGGATTTATGTCGAACAGGCCCGAACATGTTAAACTCACAGGTATGTAGCTCACATAACTCTGTCAGCAGCAGAAAGACCAGGGATTCAAACACACAACCACCTGTCCTGGAGCTGAAGCACAAGAACACATGCTCAGACCGTGTATGGGTTTAAATAGTCTTCAAAGGAATGTTTGAAAGTTATTAACCACATTAAGGCCTGTGTCCTGAGTGTGTTTGGGACAGGTTTGCTCATCAGCGGAGATTGTCTCTCCCGTCTCAGCTTTGAAAAGAGTTCGAGTGTTATTTACGTTCTGGATTAATGTTAAGGCGGAGTCTCCTGAGCATCACAGTCTCCATCACTCTCTGTTGGAAACAAGCCTCTCTAACACGAGTCATGTTTTTAACATTCATTTTCTCCTTTTATGTCTCATTCTCACTCATCATTTTAACTTTCATTTGTGTTACTTTGTCTCAGTTTAAGCTCCTTTTGGTCCCTTTGGCCGAGTGTTTCACCGACCAAATGTCCTGGAGCTAAATAAAACATTTGAGTTTGATGTGTGCTTTATTGTAAACTGTGTAAACTCCTCCAGAGCCTCTCTCTCGACTGAAATGCACTGCACTTGAAAAGCACAGATGGATTTTAATGTTAAACCTTTTTAAAACAAGGGTTTGTCTTTCTTCAGCTGGAGCTTCAAATGTGATGTTAAATCTTGGAACTGAGCGTATTCTGATCAAATGTTTGAGTTCATTACACTTTAAGCAGCGTTAACTCTGCTGAACTCCTGGTGTGTTGAGTTTAGGGAGTTAAGCAGACATGTGTTACACTCGAAGCTTCAAGGTCCAATTAATGTTTCAGGTTACGTCTCGGAATGGGTTTGAAAGTCTGCCTCAGACCGAGTCCTGATCCACACGAGTCCGGTCCAGAGACAGGTCTAACTCAGGTCACATGGTTCTGAAACTGAACCCAGCCCCAGCCACACGACACCTCGGGGTCAAAGGTCTCACGCGAGCAGAGCGTAACCCTGCTCTGTGATTGGTCCGAGTCTCAGCTTTACTTTAATTACTTTGACTCAAAGATTCATAAAGAGCTTGTTTTTGACAGAACCAGGTTTAAAGCAAGATTAAACCTGAAGAGAACCAGGACAAGCAGGACTAAAACGAGTCTAGTCCAGGACTAAACTTCATACAAGCTTCATTTATTTATTTCATGGAACACAAACAACAAACCAGTAAAGAGAGAGAGCGCTCAGTGACAGGACGATAAATCAGATCCAATAAAACACAGATCTACATTTTACAAACTGTAAATTATATTTGTATTCTGGATCAAATTCCTCATAAACATCACGTGATGCATGTTTCTTATTTCACTCTCGCTCCACCAGACATTATTACATCTGATAAAACTGGGACAGTGTTAATGAGACACATGAATGTAAACATGCCAGACTCATGACCAGAGCCTCAGACACTGGAGCAAAGAACTGTGGGGAGAGCGGGAATCGAACCAGCAACTTTCCGGTTAAAGCCTAAAGACTTCTCATCTTGATTTATGCTGACATTATTTACTGCTATTACCTCAGACTCACACAGATATTTAGGCAGGTTTTTGTCAGACTCTCTCTGTTCCTTTTGCACAGACTTAAAAGACCTGAGTATTTCCTAAAACCCTGCGTCCGGCCTTGAACCAAGTCTAATCCAGGACTAAAAGTTTGACCAAAGCAGGACAAAAGTTAGAACTACCACAAGACTGACACGTGGACTAACCCGGGACTATATCAGGTCCAGATCCGTGTAACAACTGCAGATTTTTGACTTCGAGTTCAACTTAAGTTTAACTTTGAGACAGATCCAGACCAAGTCCAGGACCGAGGCCTGGACCCCAGCCTCTGGCCTCGGATCACTTCAGTCTCTGAAAAGCCTTTACTAACTCTCTACAAACTTGTTTCGACTCTAATCTGACTTTTAATTGACTTTTTCTTGAGTTTAGTTAAAGTTGTTACCTGTCCTCCGCGGAGCTCCAGCAGCAGCGGGGCCTTCCTCCGCCTAAAGCCGCCTCGCGGGGCGCTGTGCGCGGCCACACTCGGCGCGTCGTGTCGGCGCTCAGCGGCTCATCCTGGAGCTCGAGTAACGGTGCTTTTCTCCGCGTCACGCTCAAAAACAAAGGGCTGTAGTCCGGCCTGAGAGCTCCGTGAGTCGGTCTGGGACGGTTTTAACAACGGGACTCCGCGGAGACAAGGAGCTGGGAGCAGAAACAGTGTTTACATCACATCCGTGAGGAAGAGGAGGAGGAGGAAGACCCCGGGGCAGACATCCGAGAAGTTCAAGCCCAGATACCCCCGCAAAGGACTACGGAGAGCAGGAGGGACAGTTTAAAGTTTAGAAGTTTTCTGTTTAGTTCAAGATTATCTTTTGACAAAAGCTAGATTTTAAGTTATTTTCATAAAAACAAAAAGCCCGGCTCCACGAAATCCAGGATCAGTGTCAGTAAACTGGTTCAGACCTGGTTTAGACCTAGTTTAGACCTGGTTTAGAACTGGTTTATATATAACCAGTTCTAAACCAGGTCTGTATATATATATCTATGTACATTTACATTTACATTTATTCATTTAGCAGACGCTTTTATCCAAAGCGACTTACATTACATTACCAGTGTTACAGTCACTGGAGGCAAGGTGGGTTAAGTGTCTTGCCCAAGGACACAACGACAGTATGAACTGTGGGGAGAGCGGGAATCGAACCTACTACCTTCTGGTTGAAAGACGACCACTCTACCCACTGAGCTACTGCCGCCCTACACGTGTACACACGTGGACAAAAATGTTGGTGCCCTTCGGTCAATGAAAGAAAAACTCACACTGGTCACAGAAAAAACTTTATTCTGACAAAAGTAATAATAAATAAAAATTCTATGAATGTTAACCAATGACAGTCAGACATTGCTTTTCAACCATGCTTCAACGGAATTATTTTAAAAAATAAACTCATGGAACAGGCCTAGACAAAATTGATGGTACCCCTAGAAAAGGCTGTAAATAATGTGACCAAATGGACATGTTAATTCAAGGTGTGTGCACTAATTAGCATCACAGGTGTGTACAATCTTGTAATCAGTCAGTGGGCTAGTCACTGTGTTGTCTGGTGACATGGTGTGTACCACACTCAACATGGACCAGAGGAAGCGAAGGAAAGAGTTGTCGCAGGAGAATAGAAAGAAAATTAAAGACAAGCATGATAAAGGTAAAGGCTATAAGACCATCTCCAAGCAGCTAGATGTTCCTGTGACTACAGTTGCACATTATTCAGAAATTTAAGATCCATGGGACTGTAGCCCACCTCCCTGGACGTGGCCGCAGGAGGAAAATTGATGACAAATCAAAGAGACGGATAATCCGAATGGTAACAAAAGAGCCCAGAAAGACTTCTAAAGAGATCCAAGGTGAACTCCATGCTCAAGGAACATCAGTGTCAGATCGCACCATCCGTCGTTGTTTGAGCCAAAGTGGACTACATGGGAGACGACCAAGGAGGACACCATTGTTGAAAACAAATCATAAAAAAGCTAGACTGGAATATGCCAAACTACATGTTGACAAGCCACAAAGCTTCTGGGAGAATGTCCTATGGACAGATGAGACAAAAATGGAACTTTTTGCCAAGGCACATCAGCTCTATGTTCACAGACGGAAAAATGAAGCATATCAAGAAAAGAACTCTGTCCCTACTGTCAAACATGGAGGAGGCTCTGTTATGTTCTGGGGCTGCTTTGCTGCATCTGGCACAGGGTGTCTTGAATCTGTGCAGGGTACAATGAAATCTGAAGACTATCAAGGGATTCTAGAGAGAAATGTGCTGGCCAGTGTCAGACAGCTTGGTCTCAGTCGCAGGTCATGGGTCTTGCAACAGGACAATGACCCAAAACACAGCAAAAAACACCCAAGAATGGTTAAGAGGAAAACATTGGACTATTCTAAAGTGGCCTTCTATGAGCCCTGACCTCAATCCTATTGAGCATCTTTGGAAGGAGCTGAAACATGCCGTCTGGAAAAGACACCCTTCAAACCGGAAACAACTGGAGCAGTTTGCTCATGAGGAGGCCAAAATACCTGCTGAGAGGTGCACAAGTCTCATTGACAGTTACAGGAGTCGTCTGATTGCAGTGATAGCCTCAAAAGTTGTACAACAAAATATTAAGTTAAGGGTACCAACAATTTTGTCTAGGCCTGTTCCATGAGTTTATTTTTTAAAATAATTCCGTTGAAGCATGGTTGAAAAGCAATGTCTGACTTTCATTGGTTAACATTCATAGAATTTTTATTTATTATTACTTTTGTCAGAATAAAGTTTTTTCTGTGACCATTGAAAGTTTTTCTTTCATTGACCGAAGGGTACCAACAAGTGTGTGTGTGTGTGTGTGTGTGTGTGTGTGTGTGTGTGTGTACTAGACTCTAGTATATAGGACAGCACAGAGGCACTCATCATGGCTGCACAGGAGCAGGCCCTGAACACCAGAGCAATAGAGGCCCAAATCTACCACACCAGACAAGACCCAAGGTGTAGGCTGTGCAAACAGGCCCCTGAGACAATCCAACACTTAACTGCAGGGTGTAAGATGCTGGCAGGGAAAGCATACATGGAGCGCCATAACCAAGTGGCTGGCATAGTGTACAGGAACATCTGTACGGAGTATGGACTGGAAACCCCGAGGTCAAAGTGGGAAACACCTCCAAAGGTGATAGAGAACGGCCGAGCCAAGATCCTGTGGGACTTCCAGATTCAGACTGACAGAATGGTAATGGCAAACCAACCAGACATTGTGGTGGTGGACAAACAGCAGAGGAAGGCCGTTGTGGTTGCCGTTGCAATACCAAGTGATTGCAACATCAGGAAAAAGGAACATGAGAAACTAGAGAAATACCAAGGGCTCAGAGAAGAGCTGGAAAAGGCTTGGAAGGTGAAGGCGACAGTGGTGCCTGTGGTCATCGGAGCACTCGGGGCAGTAACCCCCAAACTGGAAGAGTGGCTACAGCAGATCCCTGGAAGAACACCAGACATCTCGGTCCAGAAAAGTGCAGTACTAGGAACAGCAAAGATACTGCGCAGAACCCTCAAGCTCCCAGGCCTCTGGTAGAGGACCCGAGCTCGAAGGATGAGAGATCACCCGCGGAGGGTGAAGGACAAAGTTTTTTTTTATTTTTTATATATATATATATATATACATAAAGCTGAATTATTAAATACATTAATAAATCCTGTTATTAAATACATTAATAAATCCTGGAATAAATGTGTGTGTTCAGATGATAACCAGCAGGGGGCAGCACAAGCACCTTTTTGTTGGTGTTGTCTCTGTGTCCAGCAGGTGGCGCTGTGAGTCCATTCATTATTCTTTCTTTCTTACATAATCCATATTTTATATCTCAATGAGATATTTCCTAAAAGTGAACAGATGTGTTTTACTTCACTTTTTTTGTCATTTTTGTGAGAAAACTGTAAACAGTCTTTTTCCTTCAGTCTTTGGCACTTTCGATTATTTTTAATGTTTATGTCCTTTATTATTATTCTATTGTTTAACACTATAATGGGATGAATCCCTCTGGAGTCTCGGTTTTTAAAGCTCTGTGAGTGTCATACACCTGGAGCGTCCTGGACGTTTGTATAAAGTCTCTCAGCTCCATGTTGGCTCTGTGTTTACTCTCAAGGAAACGCTCAAACAAAGCACGAGGAGACAGAGTACGTGCACTTACACATTCCTGTCACAGCGCTCGGAGCTGACAGGCGTCCACATGTTCCTGCTTTTATCATGTTGTGTACGTGAGCTCCGAGGAGAACATTTAGTTTAGTTCACTAAAGTTTAGTTCAGTTTTCACAGATTGTTAAAAAAGTCTGAATGAAGCTTTATGATATGAATTATAACAATCTGAGACTTAAATTCTTACTTTTTTCAGCTTCTAGCATATATCTTTCGTGTTTTGTGTTTTGTTTTTTTTAATATCTTTTGTAACTCTAACTGTTACATGCTACACCTTGTTTCCTTTTCCCTTTGGCAGAAATCCTAAAGTTGGGATTCCTGAGAGGATACAGAGAGATGGTTGTCGTCCAGATGAACCTTACCTTGACCCTGAGCTTGACCTCACAGAGGGCTCTGAGTTAAATGGAGGTTTTCTGTTTGTGTTTCATAATGACAGTGATAGATTTGTCCTTTCCGAACTCCAGCTGCAGAAACACAGAGGGCCCTAAAAAAACGGAGGTCTGTAAACAATATGGTTTAATATAAAAAAGACGTTAAAACAGCTGTGTCTGACAGAAACGATTGAAATAAAAGCCTCTTCCGCTCGATATTTGTGCCACTAAAACCTGCAACTGAACATGTTGTGTTTGAATTTAAAGTGGATTTATCTTTTGAAACAGGAAAACAGTTCTCGAAACCTGAGCTCGATGTGTGGCTCAGAAAACTGAAGTTTTAACAAAGTAAAAGCTGTTCCAAAGCAACCCATTTCAAAATATATATATTCATTTTATGTTTTCTGCAATTTATTTACAAACCACTGCATTTGGTTTCAATAAAACATTTGTGGCACAAACATCACAAACAGGAGCTCAGTTTTAGACGAACGTGAGGTTTTATTCATGCTTTATCCTTTAATTTCCTGTCGATTCAAAACCTCTCACTCTTTTTGTGGAAAGACCTTCAACTTTTCCTCTCGTCTTCTCTCTTTCAGTCTCAGCTCTGACTCAGCCTTTAGACTTTATTCAGCATCTGTCTCTGAACCACTGATCCTTAAACCAGACCCAGAACCAGACTGATCCTTAAACCAGAACCAGAACCAGACCCAGAACCAGACTGATCCTAAACCCAGACCCAGAACCAGACTGATCCTTAAACCAGACCCAGAACCAGACTGATCCTAAACCCAGACCCAGAACCAGACTGATCCTTAAACCAGAACCAGAACCAGACCCAGAACCAGACTGATCCTAAACCCAGACCCAGAACCAGACTGATCCTAAACCCAGACCCAGAACCAGACTGATCCTTAAACCAGAACCAGAACCAGAATGATCCTAAAACCAGACCCAGAACCAGAATGATCCTTAAACCAGAACCAGAACCATACCCAGAACCAGACCCAGAACCAGACTGATCCTAAAACCAGACCCAGACCCAGACTGATCCTAAAACCAGAACCAGACCCAGAACCAGACCCAGACGCAGACTGATCCTAAACCCAGAGCAGGTCTGAGTCAAAGAGCTGCAGCAGAGTGGACAGAGTGAGTCTGAGACTGAAGAAGGGGTTTAGAGACGTCACTTCTAAAACAAAACGGAACAACTGAGGAAAAGAAAACCAAGCTGGAGACATTTTCAGAAAAACAGCACAGGATAATTTTGGGAAATTAAAATTTAAGCTTTAACAAAGAAAATTCAAAAAAGGTTTATTTAATTGGACTAAACCAGGTCTAAACCAGGACTAAACAAGGTCTAAACCAGGACTAAACCAGGTCTAAACCAGGACTAAACCAGGTCTAAACCAGGACTAAACCAGGTCTAAACCAGGTCTAAACCAAGTCTAAACCAGGACTAAACCAGGTCTAAACCAGGACTAAACCAGGTCTAAACCAGGACTAAACCAGGACTAAACCAGGACTAAACCAGGTCTAAACCAGGACTAAACCAGGTCTAAACCAGGACTAAACCAGGACTAAACCAGGACTAAACCAGGACTAAACAAGGTCTAAACCAGGACTAAACCAGGTCTAAACCAGGACTAAACCAGGTCTAAACCAGGACTAAACCAGGACTAAACCAGGACTAAACCAGGTCTAAACCAGGACTAAACCAGGACTAAACCAGGTCTAAACCAGGACTAAACCAGGTCTAAACCAGGTCTAAACCAAGTCTAAACCAGGACTAAACCAGGACTAAACCAGGACTAAACCAGGTCTAAACCAGGACTAAACCAGGTCTAAACCAGGACTAAACCAGGACTAAACCAGGACTAAACCAGGTCTAAACCAGGACTAAACCAGGACTAAACCAGGACTAAACCAGGACTAAACAAGGTCTAAACCAGGACTGAACCAGGTCTAAACCAGGACTAAACCAGGACTAAACCAGGACTAAACCAGGACTAAACAAGGTCTAAACCAGGACTAAACCAGGTCTAAACCAGGACTAAACCAGGTCTAAACCAGGTCTAAACCAGGACTAAACAAGGTCTAAACCAGGTCTAAACCAGGTCTAAACCAGGACTAAACCAGGACTAAACCAGGTCTAAACCAGGTCTAAACCAGGACTAAACCAGGTCTAAACCAGGACTAAACCAGGACTAAACCAGGTCTAAACCAGGACTAAACCAGGACTAAACCAGGTCTAAACCAGGTCTAAACCAGGACTAAACCAGGTCTAAACCAGGTCTAAACCAGGACTAAACAAGGTCTAAACCAGGACTAAACCAGGACTAAACCAGGTCTAAACCAGGACTAAACCAGGACTAAACCAGGACTAAACCAGGTCTAAACCAGGACTAAACCAGGTCTAAACCAGGTCTAAACCAGGACTAAACCAGGTCTAAACCAGGACTAAACCAGGTCTAAACCAGGACTAAACCAGGTCTAAACCAGGTCTAAACCAGGACTAAACCAGGTCTAAACCAGGACTAAACCAGGTCTAAACCAGGTCTAAACCAGGACTAAACCAGGTCTAAACCAGGTCTAAACCAGGACTAAACCAGGTCTAAACCAGGACTAAACCAGGACTAAACCAGGACTAAACAAGGTCTAAACCAGGACTAAACCAGGTCTAAACCAGGTCTAAACCAGGACTAAACCAGGACTAAACCAGGACTAAACCAGGACTAAACAAGGTCTAAACCAGGACTAAACCAGGTCTAAACAAGGTCTAAACCAGGTCTAAACAAGGTCTAAACCAGGACTAAACCAGGTCTAAACCAGGACTAAACAAGGTCTAAACAGGTCTAAACCAGGACTAAACCAGGACTAAACCAGGTCTAAACCAGGTCTAAACCAGGACTAAACCAGGACTAAACCAGGTCTAAACCAGGTCTAAACCAGGTCTAAACCAGGACTAAACCAGGTCTAAACCAGGACTAAACCAGGACTAAACCAGGTCTAAACCAGGTCTTAACCAGGACTAAACCAGGTCTAAACCAGGACTAAACAAGGTCTAAACCAGGACTAAACCAGGACTAAACCAGGTCTAAACCAGGACTAAACCAGGTCTAAACCAGGACTAAACCAGGACTAAACCAGGACTAAACCAGGACTAAACCAGGTCTAAACCATGTCTAAACCAGGACTAAACCAGGACTAAACCAGGTCTAAACCAGGACTAAACCAGGACTAAACCAGGACTAAACCAGTTCTAAACCAGGACTAAACCAGGACTAAACCAGGACTAAACCAGTTCTAAACCAGGACTAAACCAGGTCTAAACCAGGTCTAAACCAGGACTAAACCAGATCTAAACCAGGTCTAAACCAGGACTAAACCAGGACTAAACCAGGACTAAACCAGGACTAAACCAGGTCTAAACCAGGACTAAACCAGGACTAAACCAGGTCTAAACCAGGACTAAACCAGGACTAAACCAGGACTAAACCAGTTCTAAACCAGGACTAAACCAGGACTAAACCAGGTCTAAACCAGGACTAAACCAGATCTAAACCAGGTCTAAACCAGGACTAAACCAGGACTAAACCAGGACTAAACCAGGACTGAACCAGGACTAAACCAGGACTAAACCAGGTCTAAACCAGGTCTAAACCAGGACTAAACCAGGACTAAACCAGGTCTAAACCAGGACTAAACCAGGACTAAACCAGGACTAAACCAGTTCTAAACCAGGACTAAACCAGGACTAAACCAGGACTAAACCAGTTCTAAACCAGGACTAAACCAGGACTAAACCAGGTCTAAACCAGGACTAAACCAGGACTAAACCAGGACTAAACCAGTTCTAAACCAGGACTAAACCAGGACTAAACCAGGACTAAACCAGGACTAAACCAGTTCTAAACCAGGACTAAACCAGGACTAAACCAGGACTAAACCAGTTCTAAACCAGGACTAAACCAGGACTAAACCAGGTCTAAACCAGGACTAAACCAGGACTAAACCAGGACTAAACCAGTTCTAAACCAGGACTAAACCAGGACTAAACCAGGACTAAACCAGGACTAAACCAGGTCTAAATGCTTTGTGTTTCGTCCCTAAAGGACAAACACACTCTTGACTCGGGTTAATTCCTGGAGAAGAACAGTTGGATTAAAGACTTAACCTGCTCCTCTTTTATTTTCCAAAAGATGTATGAAAAGAAAAAAGAGAAAAGCAGGAAGAGCTGCGTCAAAGGAATCTCCGGTTTGACGGCTCAGTGAAAGTGTGAGGAAGAGGAGGAGGAAGAGGAGGAGGAAGAAGAGGAGGAGGAGTGAAGGGTGAGGCGGAGAAATGAAAGGTGTTGAGCAACAAATCCCTGAGTCAGGCTTTTATTAAAGAGGGAGCGGCTCCAACAAAGACAAAGAGAGAGAAAGAACCGGACGAGGCGGACTCAGGAATGTGACAGGTGTGAAGAGACTTTATCTCAGAACCTTTTCCTTCAGGAAGGTCCCTAAGCAAGTCCCAACGACCTGAGGCTCCACTGTCTTTTTATTATTGAACCAGATTAAACAATAATATTTAGAACCAGTACAAGGGCTCATCAAGACCTTTCTCATTTAACAGTCACTCAAGAGGAACAACAGCTGGGGTCCAGGGGGGTTCGGCAGGAAGGTTGTGAGTTCAAACCCCAGCCTGCATGTTCAGGTGCTGAATCTAAAGTGTCCCGAGTGAAGGGTGTCTGTCTTTAAGTGTTAACCCTGCGACCCTGCCCTTACCCAGGATGTCTCCAGTCACATTTAGTCTCTTTAAAAAGTGTTTAATGTTGACATGATCTTTGTCCAATCACAGTCTGACTTTCACAGAGGTCTGCTCCTATTGGCTGTGGCCTCAGGCGTGACAGAAAATATAATTAGATCTGATTTAATGAGGCACATTTATATCGTAAACGTTACATTATGACATCACTTTGTTTTAGTCGGAATGTTCAGAATGTGACAGGTGTGTGCCGCTCTGTGATTGGTCGACTGTGGGTCACTTGGGTTTGTGTCGTTCTTGGAAGCGTCCGGCTGAGGAGCTGAGGGCGTTTACATTCCTGTCGTTCTTCACCAGGACACACCTTTGTGTTGAAACTGACCGTTAATCTGTCGCTGAAGGAGCTTCTTCTGTGAGTCACTGCAGAAATAAAGTGGGTCCAGCCTTTCCCACACGTTTCTCTCAACAACTCATCTACAGTCATTGTCTTCACTTTAATTTCCATTTTACTGTTGACTCTAAAATAAATCAGCCTCAGGTGCAGCTTCCATCACTTTAACATCCAACACCAAAACCGGCTCAAACTGGAGCTGCATGAAAGAAAAAGAAGAACTAATGAAGACTTCTGTAACAATCAGTCAGACAGTGAAATTCAGAATATTCCAGGAATGAGAGCTCTGCAGAAACTCATTCATAAAAGATGACATCGTTTGATTGACACTGAAAACATTTAAAGAGGAAGTTTACATCAGCACAGAGAAATGTCTTTCTGGAAACCAACGTGGAGGAAATGGAGAAATGAAAGTCACTTAAACTTGGGTTAGAAACAGTCGTCTGTTGTTGCAAAGAACAATGCAAAGAAATGAACCAGCAACCTAACTAAATTCTTTTTCCTGTCACAATATTAAATAAAAGTCCTTGATGTGGTTGTGTTTTTTTTTTTTTTTTTTTACCAAATCCAGAAATAAATGTATTTTCCTTCTTTGAACAAACTCAAAACACTAACACATGGAGTTAGTGTCTCACAAAACTGTAGTGTCAGTGTTTTTAATGTGTGTGTATGTGTTTAGGAACAGAGCACAAACATCTTTTCCAGAAAATCCCTCAGAGACACATTTTCTTTGCGGTTAGCGAAAGACGTTAGCATCAATATGATTCGATTAGCCATGTTTAAAACAAAGACGAGAAGAGGACTCCTCAAATTAAAAACCCGCCTCTTCCTGTTCGTGCTGCCACATCATTGGTCACAAGAGCTTGGCTCGGCGTAAAACAAGATGGATTTACCCGAGTTTGGAAACTCACAAATCTCTCACGAATCCAGCTGCAGCACAAGGTTATGTTTTTAAAGCTTTAGCCCAAAGAAAGTCCGGGCTTTTACTTTGAAATGAACATTGAATTCGAATGTGTTTTAGTCACAGTAGGATTCAGAAAACTGGACTAAGTGTTGAATAAAAGTCTAATAAAGACATGAAAAGACCAGTTCTGGAGGAGGTTTACATGAGAACTACTGAAAAGTGGAATAAAAAGGACTGCATCAGCACAAAACACAAGGGCTTTTACTTTGAAATATACATTCAGTCTTTTTTTATGGTCACAATCTGTCTCAAAAGCACAACCCAGTTTCTCTTTGTGTTTGACGAGACGAGGAGAACAAAGCCTGGGCTTGTTTTCTCAGAGCGCTTCAGAGAAAAAAAACAAAAGCTCCACAGCTGAACGTTCCAGTGACGTGGCTCTAAACCCTGTGCAGGCCGCTCCGAGCGAGTTCAGGCCCAAAAGAAGAAAAGCAGTGTGTACGTTCAGCAGCTCACAGACACACTCGAGTGAAACTTCTAGTGAAGAGTTTGTTGCATCAGGAACAATGAGTTATGTTTGTGTAAGAACCGCGTGAAGGTTTGATTTAATCAAAGTTCTTCAGAAACAGGAATCCCACGTTTAGCACCAACAGATATAACCAACTGATATAATATAAATATTATAAATATCAAAACAAAAGATTATCAAACAGCACATTTACACAGCCGTCGGTCTCTGGCTCCTGCTGCAGAGGAAGCCCTGTTAAAGATCTTAAACCTGCTCAGGCGCTGAAATATCAGATCATCACAGAGTATTTTAAATCTGTTTTCATCTGTAAACATCTGAGAGGTTTCCCGTTAACACAAGCCTCTTCAGGAAAAACAACTCTGCTCTTTGAACAGTTACAGTGTCACAGAAAGAATAATGCTTGGAATTCGGGAAATTTCCGGAATCAGAGTTCTGCAGAAACTCACTGATTAAAGATGACATCGTTGGATTGACACTAAAGACATTCGAGAAGGAAGAGAGTCAGGATTTTGCAGAAGCTCAGGGAGATTTTGTTCAAAAGTCTCTATTCTTCAGAAACAAGGAAACGAAACCAAACAACACCGACCAACGTGGAGTAAACTGATGAATGAGTAACAGGACTCTGCTGCTTCAACACTGTCCTGTTTCATCATTTCAACAAAACAGCAATATTTATTCAATCTTTACTCACATAAGGTTTATATGGGCCTGTTTCTCGACTGGGACCAGTTTGGCTGCAGCTTTTACAGTTTTTTGGGTTTAATGCTTCTGTTTGTTGATGAATGAAAAGCTGCTGTGTAGTGTCTCTGAGTGAAAGAGAAAAGTGACAGTCTCTGTTGAAATCAGAAACATAATGGTGGATTGTGCTTTTGAACAGGTTTTACTGGATGTGTGTCTATATTTAGTCTCTGTCCTTTTCTGTGACCTTCTGCTGCAGGAAATGTCTCCCAGACTCAAGAGTCTATAAAGATACTGTATTTACAAAATATAGTTATGCCTTTCAATGTAAAACAATTAGTATAACTTCACACAAGTTATGATTTTTAAATAGGTTCGACTGATTATAGATTTATCCATGAATCTGATATTTTAACAGGAATCCTCTGAACAAACAAGGCTTTATTATATTAAAAGAAGAGAATTTTTTTCTTTTTCCAATCACAGCTTGCTTCTGAAAGCAGTTGGTCAAGTCGGATTTCAATAAGAAAGTCATGTCTGACAATGTCTGATGTGTCTTTTTACAGAGGAACACAAAACTGGGATAAATCAGTCTGTTCTGAAAGTTTACAGTCGGCGCTAAACTTCAGTTTGGTTTTTTACTTTTTAATCAGTTTTAATTTGGAGCCTCTTTTATCTCTGCAAACCTTTCATTTCCCTCTGGTTCCTCTGATCCAGGGTCAGATCTCAGGCAGCACAGACACCCAGACCTCCCCCTCCCCAGACACTTCTGCTCCTTTGGGACAATACTGAGGCGTTCCCAGACTCCACTGTTTTTACTAAAAAACTGTGAGAAAAGTTGAATAAATGGAGAAGCAATAAGATTTGATTCACTTAAAAAACAAAGAGAATGTTTTCCAGGCTTTGTCCAAAGAATTCAGAGCTTTTACTTTGAAATCTCATTCTGCAAAAGCCAAAGGAACTGAACAATGTTTTGAACACAATAGGTCTCTAATATCTGGAGTAATATTTGAATTAAAGTCAAAAGAACACGTCAAACCCAGCCCTGATCTAGTTTCTCTTTGTGTTCATTCAGACGAAGAAGAACAGAGCGTGTTTTGAGACAGAACATAGTCTTTAATCCCAGTATCAGTCCAACAGGAAGTACCTGAGTGTGGAGCTGCTGAAGAGGGTTCGAGTGGCAGCAGGAGGGGCTTCGGACCTGAAAGTCTGGCACATTCCTGAAAGAAACATTCAACTGTGGTCTGAACACAAACATGAGGAGTCGGAGCTTCCTGGAAGTGTGTCAGCTGTAATAAGAAACCCTCACTGACCATCTGTGAGCCCCACACTGAGTCAGCAGCACCTTTTACTCTGAGGCGGAAGAAAAGTCACCAGCTCCAGGGGTTTTTAAAAACCCAAACATTTATTTAAAGCAACAGCTTGTTTTTTATCAGTGCAGGTTGGAGTTCATGTGGTCACAGAACACGAGCCTGAGACTTTAGTGTTTGGTACATTTACTGGGCTTTTTTGTTTCCCCAACCATCATTTTTTACCAGAACTAAACCCAAACCAACATCAACACAAGGCCCAAGGCTGAATCTTCAGCAGGAACAGGATGTGTTGTGCAGAAAGTATTAAACAAATGTGTGACGGAGGGGCCTTGGACCAAAGAAGCTGCAGAGAACACGTGTATTTGTCTCGGAGGATTTCTGAAGACTTTGTTGAAACGATGCAGGGTCCAACCTTTGGGCAAAGAAGAAGCAGTCTTTATATCTTCACATTCAGGAGGAATTCAAACCAGAGCCAAACTAAAACCACGTCCTCCTGCAGGGGTTTTAGTTTCTGTGTGGCCTGTTTATAAAATCGGATCTGGGTTCAGTTTATTGTAAATTGTCCGGGCGCTGAGTAATGTTCGAGCGGAAATGTAAACACTGAGAGCGGGCGTCCCTCGAAAGGCCACAGGTGTTTATGTTTTACCGTCAGAGGCTCAGGAGACCCCAGGCCCCAGCCGTCCCAGGGCTTCAGCTCCACCTGATCTGTCATGTTTCACTGAACACAGAGGTCGAGAGGTCGAGAGGTCGAGAGGTCGAGAGGTCGTCCTTTTTCAGCAGGGTCCACCAAACTGTGGAATGAGACAGACTAAAATCACTCCCTGTTTTTAAATCTCAGTTTTTCTCTTTGGAGTTTAACCCAGTTTGAGAAGTTGACTTTTATTGTTATTTTTCTCTTGTTTGTTATTTAAGTGTTGTATTCTCTTTTATAACTGTGTTGTTTTAATCTCAGTTTATTTTCCCGCCTATATCCAGTCCTAAGTGTGACTTTATTATGAAACATTGAACAATATTAATGCATTTGTTAGTCCACCGAAAGTGTCTCTGAAAGTGAGCAAACCTAACATAAGTTTAACTCAATTTAATTTATCTGAGACCAAAAAGCTTTATGCGTCTTTGAAAAGGTCCTTTTTCCTGAAAACACTTTTTCAAATACTAAAACTGAAGCTTTCTTTCTCCTGCAGTCAAAGCCCGACAGCAGCAGAGGGACCTCTCCTGCTTTTCTTTGATTAAAAAGTCAAAGCTGATCATTTTCTTCTCCAAAAAACAAATTTAATAAATCAAACTGAAGTGGCTTTGAGACTGTGTTTGTTCAGATTAATATGAGAGTGTAATTAAAAATGATCTAGAGTGAGATTAGAGTGCGGGTGTTAGATTAAATCTGAGTCTGACCTGTCCTTTCAAACGTGCTGACAAAGATAAACTGAACACCAACAACTGATGACGTCATTCAATGTTGAAATGTGAATGTAAGCTCATCCAGGACCTTTCCCTCCTGCTGCTCGCCCATATATGGTCACTTCCTCCACAAACACAACCTCTGACCCACTCTGACAGTGGACCGTGAATGAGTGAGGCCTGCACAGTTCCGTGAGAGACCAGAGTTCAGAGACAGAGCATCAGACCCAGGCCTCTCGTGAGAACAGCTGCTCCACGTCTGACCGAGTCACCAGAGCCAAAGTAGAGTTAGTTTCAAAAGCTCTTATGTTATTTATCTGATGAGTAAATACATTTTGGTCAGTTCTGAAGAGGCCTGTGAGTCAGATCCTGAAACAGTGACGTTAGAAAAGGTCAAAGGTTGCTGTGTCACCGCGAACTGTACGAACCCAATTCAGAAAATGTTGAGACAGAAAAACAGAAAATCTCACTAAACTCTAGTTTATCTTTTATCAAGAGTTAAAACTGAGATATTTGACCATCTCAGGAAAAATAATGGCTCTTTTTTAATCTGATGCAGCAACACTTCTCAAGTTGGGGCAGGGTCAACAAAAGGCGGGAAAAGTAAGTGGGACATAAAAACAAGTGTTTCAGAAGAAAATATGGGCAGAGGTTCAAGAATCATGCACTCAACATAATATCATCCAAAGAGTCTCTGTGAAAGGGACAAGGTCAAAGGTCAGTGTGGGGTAATCTTCAGGTTCAAGCAGCACTTCATTAAAAACAGGCCTGAGTCTGAAACCACGGATGACCTCCAGAGGTCCGTCTCCTCGGACGTCCTGAAGTGACCTTAGCTTTGTGGAAACCTGGGTCCAGTTCTCGCTCGGGTCGAGTCCATCATCATCATCATCATCATCATCATCATCATCATCATCATCATCCTCGTGCTTCCTGTGCTACAGCCTGTCCTGGACGCTTATGAGAAATGTTTCTGAGAATGAGATTTAAGACAAAGACAGTTGAGGGACAGAAAAATGGATGAATATTTTTTTTAAAGGGACAGTGCACATTAATGAACATATCTCACCCAACACTCTCCAGTTTAAAAACCACACACATTCATACACCACAGCTGTGTCACTGGAGGCAAGTGTCTTGCCCAAAGACACAATGGAAGTATGAACGGTGGGTAGAGTGGGAATTGAACCGCCAACCTTCCGATTATAGGTCAACCGCTTTAAACTAAGCCACTGCGCTCCACTGAGAATCTTTTTCTCTGATTCATTTGTGTTTATTCCCTTTTCTTTTATTTATGAACCGATCCAAACGAAGAGACAGAACTTTCAGAGGCTGCATCAGGCTCCATGTTAGGGCTCTCTCTTCCATGTCTCTGTCCTGTTTACTGCAGAGACAGAGACTGGAGTGGCTCTGTCTGAAACCAGGAACAAACACTAGAACAACATTTATCAGTCTTTCTTCTTTGGAAAATTTAAAAACTTTAGATAAATCTGGGAAATGGTAGAGGTCCATGTCCCAATGTTTTACAAAGCAGCCTTGCTTCAAAGAAAAGATTGATTGTGTAACTTGTCTTGGGGCTGCTCTCAGTTTTGTGTTTAAAGATGGTCTGGTCTTGTCCAAACCTGTCGACTCTCGCTCACCCGAGACTCACCCAGGACTCTGGATCAGTGAAGTGTGCACAACTCTTCCTGTTTTCAACACACACAGCTTCTGGAAACAAACTCAGGCTGAATGACAACAGCTCATATCTTGGTCTCAAGACCAACCAACTCCACAAGTAACAAAGAGTCAGGACCTGGTCTAAGACCGGACTAACTCAGTCTCCTTCAAACACTGACCTCCATGAGTCTGGACCTGGTCTAAGTCCGGACTAACTCTGTCTCCTTCAAACACTGACCTCCGTGAGTCTGGACCTGGTCTAAGTCCGGACTAACTCTGTCTCCTTCAAACACTGACCTCCATGAGTCTGGACCTGGTCTAAGTCCGGACTAACTCTGTCTCCTTCAAACACTGACCTCCATGAGTCTGGACCTGGTCTAAGTCTGGACCTGGTCTAAGTCTGGACTAACTCTGTCTCCTTCAAACACTGACCTCCGTGAGTCTGGACCTGGTCTAAGTCTGGACCTGGTCTAAGTCCGGACTAACTCTGTCTCCTTCAAACACTGACCTTGGTGAGTCTGGACCTGGTCTAAGACTGTTCTTGGACTGTCTCGTGGATTGTGGACTGGTTCTGGTCTTGATTGGGTCTTGCCCTGACACAGTTAGTGACCATTAGCAGACGGAGCTAGAACAGATCCTTCTCATATTTCTGCGTTGCCCTCAGCACTCCCTCGACTGATCCATGTCTATAATGACTCATGTTCTGTTTGTTGTCGCGCTCAGAGCTGGGGCTCCATCACACGAGGAGCGTCGGGGGGGTCTTTAGGGACTCTCTGTTCAAGACACTGATCTGTGGAACTCATTTGTGTCACAAGGATTGTCTTGTGCAGTGGCTCAGTGGTAGAGCGGTTGTCCTTCAACTGGATGGTGGGCGGTTCGATTCCCGCTCTCCCTACAGTTCATACTGTTGCTGTGTCCTTGGGCAAGACACTTAACCCACCTCTCCTCCAGTGTTGTTCCAGCTGTAACACTGGTGCTTTGGATAAAAGCGTCTGCTAAATGACTAAATGTAAATGTGTTAGTCCTGTGTTCAGAGCTCTTCACTCAGGGGTTTTAAAAAGACTGAGTTCACAAACCAGTTCTGCCAAGAATGTTTTGGGTGAAAAACATAAAAAAAAAAAAGTCAAGCTGGTGGTAGCTATAGGAACATAATATTTTCCTCTCAGATGAAAGGATCAGGTCATAGGTGTTTAAGTGGAACAGAGTGAAGCAACGTAGTTAGTGTTAGGGTTCAGCAACGTGTTAATGTCCTGGAACAGTAACAGTGAACCTGTGCTGCCTTCACTGACCCCACTGATGATGGAACAGTGTTATTAGTTTGTGTCAGGCAGCTCACTGACCTCAGGTCTAAACCAGGTCTAAACCAGGACTAAACCAGGACTAAACCAGATCTAAACCAGGTCTAAACCAGGACTAAACCAGGACTAAACCAGGACTAAACCAGGTCTAAACCAGGTCTAAACCAGGACTAAACCAGGTCTAAACCAGGTCTTAACCAGGTCTAAACCAGGTCTAAACCAGGTCTTAACCAGGTCTAAACCAGGTCTAAACCAGGTCTAAACCAGGTCTAAACCAGGACTAAACCAGGACTAAACCAGGACTAAACCAGGACTGAATGTGGAAATATAACATAGTAACTCTGTGTTGTGTAAACCCAGTGTGTGATGTCATTACGGCACCAGATCTTTCCCATAATGCCTGTGGTATGTGGTCATCGTGGTGGGGGGTGGGGGGTGGGGGGTGTTACTCACATTGTTTTTGTTAATGAGAGGAACATAACTCACTCAGGCTGTGACATCATGCTCTGTATCTGGACCAATCACAACGCAGATAGGAATCAGAAAAACACCAGGGAATCCTCTGAGTCGGTGAGTCCAGTCAAACACAGCTTTTGTTGTTTATGGAGGTGAATAATTTCTTTTTCTTGTCTTCGGTTTATTTTAATTCCTGAGCAGCAAATAAATAAAGAATAGCTCAGTCCTTTCCAAACTGGTGTGAGACTTTATTTTAAAGACATGAAATTTAAAATACTATAATTAAAGAAAAAGAGCTTTAGTGTTTACAGCATCATCTTAAGCATAAAGTTAGGATTAAGTCCAGGATAAACCTAGGCTCAGTACAAGTTCAGACTTTGTTTGAGACCCTTTTAAAGCAGTTTAGTTAGAAACACTTGATGGCTCTTTTTTGAGTGGCAGTGTAAATGATAAATTAAAATACACAGGAATCATTGTGACCCATGTTTAAATGACTGAGGACCTTCTGAGCAGGACAGATACACTCCTCTTCTGATTGATTTAACCTAGGTGCATTCCTGTCCAGTACCTTTAGTATACAGGCATAAACAGAATTACCTCAAATATCTGCTAAACCATAAACATAACCAAAGAAATGAATGTTAAAATTGAACTTTGAACTTTTATGTGACATGACAATGTCATCAAATGTCTGGTACTTACAGTTTTTGCCCGTTGCTTGAACACTATAGACCCATGCTTAGACTAAAGTAACACAACATATAGCTCTTGTTACCATCCCTCAAACACATCCATACCTTTAACAAAAGTGCTGCTTTGCACTCAGTTCTGCAACACACTTGTCCTGAACACTACACTCTATTTCATACATAAGACCAAAATGAAATCTCAGGGTGCCATTTGGAAAACACATGTATCCAAAATACAAAACACTTAGGGTAATTGCAACCACTCAAATACACACCTGAAGGCACTTCCTTGCAAAACTGAACACCAATCAGCCAGCTACAAAAAGCCCTCAGTTTAGCCATTTCTGAAACTGACTATGGATGGAGGGAGAGCAAGAGGAAGAGGAGGACAAGGTCAAGGTGGAAGAGGCCATGCACAGAGCCCGATTTCTGATGATATAAGAGAAACTTTGGTGGACCATGTCATTAACCATGGCCTGACTATGAGGGAAGCTGTGCAGAGAGTCCACTCACACCTGCGCTGCTTCACAGTGGCATCTGTAATAAGAACATTCCAACTAGAAAACAGGTATGTCTTCACCTCTCTACCTTCTACTCAGATAGTATTACAGCACTGTACTACAGTATATCACATTACCACATCACAGGGTACAGGGTATTGCTGGGAGCTAATGCTATGCTAATGATGGTAGTTTTTGTGAAACATATCATGATTACTTATATTGAGATGTTTCAGTGGATGATACAGTATATACAGTAAAGTACTGTAAGAAAAAGAAGCAAACCAAAGACAATTTGTGGTTGTATTTTTCTAGAATGACTAGAAGACCTTCTGACCTTCTGGGGGAGGACACCAACGCCTGTTCACACAACAGCAGGAACTTGCCATTGTGGACCTAGTGAGGGCAGACAATGCCATCCGTCTTCACCAGCTACGACAGAAAATAGCATTGTGTGTGTGTGTGTGTGTGTGTGTGTGTGTGTGTGTGTGTGTGTGTGTGTGTGTGTGTGTGTGTGTGTGTGTGTGTGTGTGTGTGGACACATCCTGAGTGGTCAGTATAAATGGTCAATAATAGCACATATATAACACCTTCCAACAACCACAGATTGAACCAAGGTGCTTAACAACATTAGTAAAAAATAAACATATTTACAAATAGGTTTAAAACATATTTACACAATAAAAACAGAGCAGTGTCACAGAGCCATTAAGTGCCAAAAGCCATTTTAAATAAATAGGTTTTAAGTTTGGCTTTAAACAGAGGCCGGTCAGTGATGGAACGTAACTCAATGGACAAAGAGTTCCAGAGTTTAGGACCGACCACTGCAAAAGAACGATCGCCCACTGTTTGAACCTGGACCGGGGCACCTTCAGCAGATGTTGTCCAGCAGAACGTAGAGCTCTGCTGGGTTTGTGAGTGGACAGAATCTCACACAAATAAGAAGGTGCAAGGCCCGTGAGTGCATTAAAAACAAACATTAAGATTTTAAAATTAATTCTAAACTGGACAGGGAGCCAGTGGAGGGACAGGACAGGTGTTATGTGCTCGTGTTTACGACTGTTAGTTACAGTCGGGCAGCAGCGTTTTGCACAAGCTGCAAACGGTGAAGTCCAGTTTGGTTAACTCCCAGAGTGCATTGCAGTAGTCTGTGCGGGAGTTAATAAAAGCATGGATGGCTTTCTCCAGGTCAGCACGACTTAAAAACGGTTTAACCTTTGAAAGGAGGCGAAGCTGAAAAAAGCTTGCCCTAACCACCAAATCTATTTGTTTGTCAAATTTTAGACTGCTGTCTAGATTTACCCCCAGGTTTTTGACAACATGGTTGAGATGGGGGGCCAAAGCAAAAGGACCAGGAGCTGAGACACTGGGCAGGTTGGATGTGCCGAACACAATACATTCAGTTTTATCCTCATTCAAACAGAGGAAACTCTGGGACAGCCACAATCTGATGTCCTCTAAGCATCTGTTGATGGACTGAAGACTATTAGGACAAGCAGGGACAACCGGAAGGTAAACCTGTAGGTCGCTCATGCACAGATGAAAAGACATTTTGTGCTTTGAAATAACTGTACCCAACGGCAGCATGTACAAGGAAAATAAAACAGGGCACAAAATGAAACCTTGTGGCACACCAGAGGTCAAGGGAGCCGAGGAGGAGGAGAGGTCACCAATCCAAACAGAAAAAGTCCTCTCTGTTAAATACGACCTAAACCACTGCAGCACAGGTCCCTGAAGCCCAACCTGTTGTTCCAGACGTGTCAGGAGGACTGAGTGGTCCACGGTGTCAAATGCTGCAGTAAGATCCAACATTATGAGCAGCACTGGCTTTTTCTCATCAAGGGACAAGAGAATGTGGTTTTGTACTTTGAGAAGCACGGACTCAGTGCTGTGTCGTGTCCTAAAGCCAGACTGAAACTTTTCAAAGATCTGATTGTTCTCCAGAAAAGACTGTAACTGTAAGAAAACAATCTTTTCCAAAACCTTGGATAGAAAAGGTAAATGAGACACAGGTCTAAAATTTGACAGAACAGTAGGATCAAGGTTGGGTTTTTTTAGCTGAGGCCTGACCACTGCTTGAACACAGTTGGTACAGAACCTGAACTCAGACAGCTGTTTATAAATGAGAGGAGGCATGGGCCCACTGTGTTATAAACCTGTTTAAGCATTTTAGATGGGATAATGTCCAGAGGACAGTTGGTCGGTCTCAGCCCCTGGACCACATCAGAGAGGAGAGAGAGTGACACTGGCTCAAACACATTAAACACAGAGAGGACAGGAGAAGAGCACAAGTCAAAAGTGTTAGACATGTTCTTAATGTTTAACAGAGGCTAATTTATCAACAAAATAATGGAGGAAATCATTACAGGTTGACTTTGAGGCCTGCTGTAGAGCATTACTAGATTTATAACAGACTGAATTGTATTGAATAGCGCTCTAGGACGATTAGAGCTGGTGGAAATAACATTAGACAGATACTGACATTTAGCTGCTTTCACTGCAAACTAACCATATCCAATGTCTTGAGGTCAAAAGGTTAACTTGGGACCTGTGTTAATATTGCTCTCTGTAACCTGTACCTGTGATAGGATAGAATTTAAACGTAGGTATAACATTTATTAGAAGTGATTATATTATTATTAAATATTTTATACTTTCATAAACGGACATAACCCCAGCCTGGGACAGCCCTGTGTGTTCCTCAGGGTCAAGTCCAGTAAGACCTATAACTGTCCTGTGGAACTGTTAATGTTTCCTCTAAAACAACTAAGACCTCGTTGGCCTGTTCAATGTGACCCGCCAAGCTTTTACTAATATTTTATTGATGATTAAACACTGCATATATTTTTCCTTTTCCTTTAATATTTTGCAGCAATTAGTTGATTACACTACGACATGCTCCAAACGATAAATACCCTCACTGTAGGCAAAAGAAACATGTTTTTATTGAGCATAAGTGAGTTTCCTGTGTTGGCCCGGCCCTCCACAAGAGATCCAAGTTCTGATGTGGCCCTTGGAGAAAAATAATTGCCCACACCTGCTCTAAAAGATATATCCTGCCTTTAGTCAGTATAGTTCCCTAAAGACCCCGAGTAAAGGCACAGGATAAAGAGTAATGAAAGAGCAACAGAGACAGCCTTACATTTAAATGTTTTATTACAAATATTAAAATATTAATAAATACCAAATAGTTCAATAAATACTAAATAACATAAAATAACAAAAATAAGTGTCAGTGCGCTCCAAGGTTGCGCGTGCACGTGAGCTCAGTGAACTCACTTCAAGTTTTTTCAGTTCATTTCAAGTCTCTTCAGTTTTTAGTTTTATATTCATTCAGTTCATTTTCTTTCAGATTAAATCAGTTTCTTTCAGTTCCGTCCTGTTTGGTCCGGGTCAGTCCCGGGTTAGTTCCAGGACTCTTCTCCTGTTCTCAGCAGATCAGCGGGGTTCCAGGCTGAGTGGCCGCCTCTCGGTGCTCTGTGTCCGGCCTCAATGCGGACTCGCTCCGGTATTTGTCCGTAATCAAACTCGGGCTCGTGCCCCAGGTCAAGGTCTTGTCTCGCGCGGCTCAGTCGGTGCCGAGACGGTGAGCCACGAGCAGCGCCATTACGTAACTGTTCCTCGCGCCCTGGAAGCTGCTGTGCTCGGGTTCGTGCGCAGGGCTCGTGGAGATGAGGGCGCTCGCGGGGCAGGATGAAGGGCACACGGCCTCGGGGCTGGATGAAGGGCACACGGCCTCGGGACCGTAGTGGGGCACGTGCAGCTCTAGCTCTGGCTCCTCGGTCCAGATCTGCCACAGCAGCACGAGCACCAGCGCCAGCAGCACTCGCTTTACTGTGCTGCGTTCAGGCGGCGGCAAGTGCATGCGCACTTTGGCGGGGTACATGACGCGCGTGCAGCGCTTTTTGGGCCGCAGCGGCGCGTGGCAGCTCAGCGCCGCTGTCTGCAGCGGGATCCGCTCGAAGGTGAAGACTTCCGGCTCCGTGCTGCGTGCGGACCACCGGCACTCGGCGTAGCGCTCGCGCCTCTGCAGCAGTGTCTGCGTCTGGGACATGGCTCTGGTTGTGTAGGTCTCTGGTCTCTGTGAAGAGGCTGTCGTTTTGGAGTTAGTCCTGGCTCTTAGCTCTGGCTTAGTAGAGTTTAGTCTCTCGGTTAATCTCGGAGTTTTTCTCTCGGTGTCTCTTGTTAGTCTCAGTGGTTCTCAGTGAGTGTCTGTGATCCCAGACGGCTGTTCTCAGGTTTATATAGCCCCAGTCTGCCACAGAACCAGGTTGTTTTTTTTTAGAAACGCCCCTGAGTCTAAGGCCACTCCCTGAAGCGGTTGCTCAAACCGAAAAATTCCCACAAAGAGAGAGTTTCAGTGGGATTTTCAGCGGCTACCGAGCTGGACCTGACCCGGACTGAGATCTGATGAGTCAGACTCCTGACCGGGGCTGACCAGGACTCACTCTGGACACAGTTATTCATAAAAAAACAGTATTATTTGAAAAGTCATTCATAGTGTTGGCTGCAGTTACGTCATGTCTTTATTACAACAGTCTTGGAGATTTATTGGGGTAATCTTGAAAATTTAAATGTGATCTGTGTTGTTTGTGTATTACTTTTTTTAAAGTTACTCTGTTCAAAATATGATCAAATTTAGATAAATGATGGAAAAACTGTTGAATCGACTTCTGTCCGTGGTCACATGACCTCTGTCCGTGGACACATGTCTCTGTCCGTGGTCACATGTCTCTGTCTCTGTCAGTGGTCACATGACCTATGTCCGTGGTCACATGTCTCTGTCCGTGGTCACATGTCTCTGTTCGTGGTCACATGTCTCTGTCCGTGGACACATGTCTCTGTCCGTGGTCACATGTCTCTGTCTCTGTCAGTGGTCACATGACCTCTATCCGTGGTCACATGTCTCTGTCCGTGGACACATGTCTCTGTTCGTGGTCACATGTCTCTGTCCGTGGACACATGTCTCTGTCCGTGGTCACATGTCTCTGTCTCTGTCAGTGGTCACATGACCTCTGTCCGTGGTCACATGTCTCTGTCCGTGGACACATGTCTCTGTCCGTGGACACATGTCTCTGTCTCTGTCAGTGGTCACATGTCTCTGTCCGTGGACACATGTCTCTGTCCGTGGACACATGTCTCTGTCTCTGTCAGTGGTCACGTCTCTGTCCGTGGACACATGTCTCTGTCCGTGGACACATGTCTCTGTCCGTGGACACATGTCTCTGTCCGTGGACACATGTCTCTGTCAGTGGTCACATGTCTCTGTCCGTGGACACATGTCTCTGTCCGTGGACACATGTCTCTGTCCGTGGACACATGTCTCTGTCAGTGGTCACATGTCTCTGTCCGTGGACACATGTCTCTGTCCGTGGACACATGTCTCTGTCAGTGGTCACATGTCTCTGTCCGTGGACACATGTCTCTGTCAGTGGTCACATGTCTCTGTCCGTGGACACATGTCTCTGTCCGTGGTCACATGTCTCTGTCCGTGGTCACATGTCTCTGTCCGTGGTCACATGACCTCTGTCCGTGGACACATGTCTCTGTCCGTGGTCACATGTCTCTGTCCGTGGTCACATGTCTCTGTCCGTGGTCACATGACCTCTGTCCGTGGACACATGTCTCTGTCCGTGGTCACATGTCTCTGTCCGTGGACACATGTCTCTGTCCGTGGTCACATGACCTCTGTCCGTGATCACATGTCTCTGTCCGTGGTCACATGTCTCTGTCCGTGGACACATGTCTCTGTCCGTGGACACATGTCTCTGTGGACACAGGGCTTTACCGTAAACAGGGACAGGACATAGCGGCAATGGAACCTCAGACACATGTCCAACATACGGCTCTGGGGCCAATGAGGGCCTTGGGTCAACCTTTAATATATAACAACCCTGACCCCGACCCTGACCCTGACCTTGACCCAAACCCTGATCCCAGCTGTATTCCTACAACAGGTTAATTTGAACAGGTTTAAGGTGGACTTGAACAGGTTTTAGATGGATTTGAACAGGTTTTAGGTGGACTTGAACAGGTTTAAGGTGGACTTGAACAGGTTTTAGATGGATTTGAACAGGTTTTAGGTGGACTTGAACAGGTTTCAGGTGGACTTGAACAGGTTTTAGGGCGACAAACATATTCTTTGATTATTTGTTGCCTGCACTCTTGACACTCTCAGGATGATAAAGCGTGTTTACAGAGCTCTGGAAAAATCCCAACGTGTGTTTGTGGCAACACAGCGTTTTTACGCAGCTTCCTGTGATTTCACCAAAGTGTGTCAAAAAAACCCTGAGAAACTCCACCACTTTCACAACATCCGTAAAGAGCTATTAATAGATTCACGAGGATTTGACGCAAAAAAAAGACCTGATTCACACTTTCTCTTTAACTGAGGACCTTTGACTTAAATCTCTTTAAATTATTGGTTATTATTAATTATTTAGACTTTGGTCATCAGAGGTTTAGTCCTGGTTTTAATGTTGTCTGATCCTATGACATAATTCACTGTTTGCATCATTTTAACCTGACTCAATTCAAATTCCCCACTTCCTGTTTTCACAGGAGGTGCTTCTTCTTGTGTTCTGTGTGATTAACCCAGGACTAAACCCAATCTAAACCGGGACTAAACCAGGTCTAAACCCAATCTAAACCGGGACTAGACCAGGACTAAACCCAATCTAAACCGGGACTAAACATAATCTAAACCGGGTCTAAACCAGGACTAAACCAGGACTAAACCAGGACTAAACCAGGTCTAAACCGGGACTAAACCGGGACTAGACCAGGACTAAACCCAATCTAAACCGGGACTAAACTGGGACTAAACTGGGACTAAACCAGGACTAAACCAGGTCTAAACCGGGACTAAACCAGGACTAAACCAGGACTAAACCCAATCTAAACCGGGACTAAACCAGGACTAACCCAGGACTAAACCCAATCTAAACCGGGACTAAACTGGGACTAAACTGGGACTAAACCAGGACTAAACCAGGTCTAAACCGGGACTAAACTGGGACTAAACCAGGACTAAACCAGGTCTAAACCGGGACTAAACCAGGACTAAACCAGGTCTAAACCCAATCTAAACCGGGACTAAACATAATCTAAACCGGGTCTAAACCAGGACTAAACCAGGACTAAACCAGGTCTAAACCAGGTCTAAACTGGGACTAAACCAGGACTAAACCAGGTCTAAACCAGGACTAAACCAGGTCTAAACCAGGTCTAAACCGGGTCTAAACCGGGACTAAACCAGGACTAAACCAGGACTAAACCAGGTCTAAACCGGGACTAAACCAGGACTAAACCAGGACTAAACCGGGTCTAAACCGGGACTAAACCAGGACTAAACCAGGACTAAACCAGGTCTAAACCGGGACTAAACCAGGACTAAACCAGGTCTAAACCAGGACTAAACCAGGTCTAAACCAGGTCTAAACCAGGACTAAACCAGGTCTAAACCAGGACTAAACCAGGTCTAAACCGGGACTAAACCAGGACTAAACCGGGACTAAACCAGGTCTAAACCAGCTCTAAACCAGGTCTAAACCAGGTCTAAACCAGGACTAAACCGGGTCTAAACCGGGACTAAACCAGGACTAAACCAGGACTAAACCAGGTCTAAACCGGGACTAAACTGGGACTAAACCAGGACTAAACCAGGTCTAAACCAGGACTAAACCAGGTCTAAACCAGGTCTAAACCAGGACTAAACCAGGACTAAACCAGGACTAAACCAGGTCTAAACCGGGACTAAACTGGGACTAAACCAGGACTAAACCAGGACTAAACCAGGTCTAAACCAGCTCTAAACCAGGTCTAAACCAGGTCTAAACCAGGACTAAACCGGGTCTAAACCGGGACTAAACCAGGACTAAACCAGGACTAAACCAGGTCTAAACCGGGACTAAACTGGGACTAAACCAGGACTAAACCAGGACTAAACCAGGTCTAAACCAGGTCTAAACCAGGACTAAACCAGGACTAAACCAGGACTAAACCAGGTCTAAACCGGGACTAAACTGGGACTAAACCAGGACTAAACCAGGTCTAAACCGGGACTAAACCAGGACTAAACCAGGACTAAACCAGGTCTAAACCGGGACTAAACCAGGACTAAACCAGGTCTAAACCGGGACTAAACCAGGTCTAAACCAGGACTAAACCAGAACTAAACCAGGACTAAACCAGGACTAAACCAGGTCTAAACCAGGACTAAACCAGGTCTAAACCAGGTCTAAACCAGGTCTAAACCGGGACTAAACCAGGACTAAACCAGGACTAAACCAGGACTAAACCAGGTCTAAACCAGGACTAAACCAGGACTAAACTAGGTCTTAACCAGTTCTAAACCAGGACTAAACCAGGACTAAACCCAATCTAAACCCAATCTAAACCGGGACTAAACCAGGTCTAAACCAGTTCTAAACCAGGACTAAACATAATCTAAACCGGGTCTAAACCAGGACTAAACCGGGACTAAACCAGGACTGAACCAGGACTAAACCAGGTCTAAACCAGGTCTACACCAGGTCTAAACCTAGGGGCGGCAGTAGCTCAGTGGTAGAGCGGCCGTCCTTTCAACCGGAAGGTAGTAGGTTCGATTCCCGCTCGCCCCACAGTTCATACTGTCGTTGTGTCCTTGGGCAAGACACTTAACCCACCTTGCCTCCAGTGTCCGTAGCACTGGTGTATGAATGTGTGTGACTGTAGAGGTGTGTTTGGTGGTGGTCGGAGAAGGTTGAGCGCCGTTTGTATGGCAGCCCCCTCTGTCTGTCCCAGGTGTGAATGGGGTGAGTGGAAGCACGATGTAAAGCGCTTTGGGATCTATATCTGTGAAAGGTGCTATATAAATAATACTTACTTACTTACTTACTTAAACCAGGACTAAACCAGGTCTTTATGCTGATGTCATATAAATGTCTCTTGTTTTTTTGCTGAGTCATTGTTTTCTGTTGACCCTGAAACATCCTGTGAATAACCACATGAATGCAACAGCCGTGTGAGGGGGCGGGGCTTACTATAAAACAACACACAAACAAACCGAGTGGGTGTCAGGTCTTTGTCTGGACCTGGCTCTGGACCCGCTCAGCTCCGTTCGGCACGTAGGCCCGTTCCCATGGCAACGAGCCAATCATACGCTGAGTGAGGGGGGTCACAAATATAGACAAAAGTAGGTTTAGTCCTGGTTTGGCCCTTGACTTAGTCCTAGTCAAGTCTAGGTTTAGTCCTCATTTAGACCTGGTCCTAGTTTTGTTTAGTCCTGGTTTAGCTGTGGATTAGTCTTGGTTTCATCCTTTCTTCTGTTCATCTTCAATGTTTTCCATCTTTAATTCAGATTATTAATGTGAGAAAACATGAATCAGCGTGGACTCTCTGACCTCACTTTGTCCGAGTCATGTTCAGAGACAAGGCTCAGAGTGGAACAAATGATGGGTTCAAACTGAAGACGTGTCAGTGACCACAGAGTCTCCAGGTCTAAACCAGGTCTAAACCTGGACTCAACCCGTACAAAACCAGGACTAAACCAGGTCTCAACCAGGTCTAAACCAGGTCTAAACCCGGACTAAACCAGGTCTAAACCAGGTCTAAACCAGGACTGCACTGTGACGCTGTGGGAATGTATGAGAAGGAAATCGAGTCAGCCGACCTGCTATATGTAACTGATTCTGAACGAACTCGTCTTTGAGATGAACGTTTTCTAAAGCATTTTTAGTCAATAAAATGTTAATACAATAGTACATATTTGACCATTAATTTTGTGACATTATAAGGTAAGCCGAGCTTCCCTTGCAGTCTTAAAGAAATCGCCTCTGGGTCACACAGAACCTGGTCGGAGCAGCACGGGTCACACAGAGCCTGGTCGGAGCAGCACGGGTCACACAGAGCCTGGTCGGAGCAGCACGGGTCACACAGAGCCTGGCCTGTTGCTGCGACAAACTCATAATTTAAATAATTTAAGTCAGACTCGTGTTTTTCTCTAAAATGCAGTTTTTGTTTTGTCGGGCTCTTGTCTTCTTCCTCTCATCATCGGGCCTCTCTCTGACCAAAGAAACTTCAGAGATAACAGTTTTTTTCTGTGGGTCTGTGGAGGATCCCTGAGCTGAAGCACATGTTTTACCTTTGCACTTTTATCTACATGGTCTAATTCCTGTTGTTCTTTTATAATCTGTATTTTAAGAGTAAAGTTCACTTAATGGAGCACCATGAGGTTTAAAGGATCGCTCTTTGTCGTTCTGGAATAGTCCCTGTGATTCTTCTAAAATTCTTTTTAGTCAATGAAAAGCTTGTGTCAGGAATGTTCAGAGGAATGTGTCTTAGACGTGACACATGTCGCAGACGCTCAACTCTCCCTGTCTTTATATCTATGCTGCTCTAAATACCTGAGAGTTTCTGAAGAGGCTGTGAGAAAACAGAAGAATGTAGTTGGTATTTATACACTTCAACACAAAGACTTCACCTGAGACTGGAGAATGATTTAAGTGCAGTGTTTAGTCTGATGACCAGGCTCAGGTTTTGTTTCACTCTGAATGGATCTAAAAATACCTCTCAGTACCAGCTCACAGGGAGAAGGAAAGATCAGCGTCAATGAAAAGATTAGTTAACAATAACGCGTCGATTTTTCAAAAGCTGTAAATGTAAACCATGTCTGCGTTGATTTAAACAACGCTGCTGTGTTTTTCCACTCATTAACTTTAGAGTCCAGTGACGCAAAAGAGAAGACGGTCATGCTTTTACACAACTGGAATTTTATGGATATTAAAAAGTTGTGACAGGGAGCAACAAAAGGCAGGAAAAGAAAAACAGCTGGAGGAGCATTTGGAACCAATGAGGTTAATAACAGGAACATTTTAGAAAGTGTCTCAGAAGAAGAGACGGGCCGAGGTTCAACAATCTGCAAAAAAAATAAAAAATTTGAAAAATTTGAATATCATTATTTACAGAACATAATGTCGTTAAAAGTCAAAAAGAGACAAGGGTAAAGGTCAGTGTTGGAGGCCTGACTCTGGAACCACTGCGGATCAGAAACCCTTGACCACAAAGAAGAAGACCACATGTGATCACTGTCTAGTCCGGGAAACGTCAAAACATAAAACCCTAGGAGCCGTCATCCTACACCCGGAAGGTTTGTGGATCAATTCCTGTTCCCACAGTTCATAATGCTAAATGTAAATGTATCATCAGCAAATAAAAGAAAGAGAAGTTGTTTGAATGCTTTGAGAATGTGCTTTATATAAATAACTATGGTCCCAGCATTGATCCTTGTGGTACTCCATGTCATACTCTTTATGGTGATTGTTATTAATGCTTCCCTCAGTGACACAATAATTCAGTGACACAATAATTCATTATCATTAATCATTTTAATGCACAACTCTTGCAGAACCTCACCTTCCGACAGCTCTCGTCACCTTTTGTCACCTTCCGCTGCAGTGAGTCAGGGCTCCGTTCACATCACGTCTGGGCCTCGTCTTTACTCAGACTCTGCAGGAGGTGAACTCTCGGTGGACGTGACTATGTAAGGTATGCACTAACATTACCTCGAGCTGAGAAAGGTGACGACTGTGTGAGAGTCTGAATACGGCTGAGTCATTGAAAAGGTGAGAGAACAGGCCACAGTGGGAACTATCTTAGGCATGAGGAATGAACACACTTTTAGACAGACTTAAATAAACTTTTATGTGGTTGATTTTAAAATGCATTTACATTTACATTTAGTCATTTAGCAGACGCTTTTATCCAAAGCGACTTACAAGTGAGGATAACAATGGAAGCAATTTTAACAACACAAGGTACAAAAAGCATAAGTGCACAAAAACTAGTCAGTTTAAACCAAGCACAGTTTACAAAGCTTAGGATAAGAATTTTTTTTTTTTTGGAAGAAAGGAATCAATAGAAAGGAAGTAGAACTCAGTGTTTGTCAGTCAGGTGTTGACGGAAGAGATGTGTTTTCAGGCGTTTTTTAAAGATGGCTACAGAATCTGCTGATCTTGTAGCAGCAGTAGATCATTCCACCAATGTGGAACAGAGCCAGAGAAGGTACGTGAGAGGGATTTTTTTTACCTTTTTGGGACGGTACCACCAGACGTTGTTCATTTGCAGAGCGCATTTATTACATACGAGCTCAAAATGTGTGCAGCTAAAACGAATACAAAGCTGCAGATGTGGCACAGATCTTTGAGTGTTTGTCTTTATCCTGGACCCTGCACCCCTAAACATGAATACTCAACAGCAGCATAATGAAGTGTAATGCACATAAAGCAGGGATGGTATTGTAAACATGGCTCAGGACTGGTGCTTGTCTATAAAAGGAACCCTGCTGAACACAGACCACACACATCACTCTGCTGTGACTAAAAACAGGCTCCAGGTCAAACAACACTCTGCATTTACACTGGTTTATGTGCAGAGTCAACAGCAACACTCTCTAAATAAATGAGTTCATTTTCACTGCACTCTGTAGATTGAGTGTAAAAGCAGATGAGGACCTCTGGTGGTCATCAGTGGAAATAAGTGGCTCTGAGCTGAGTTTGGATCAGGTTTTGTTTCAACTTGTTTTTTGCAGAGAATTTGTTTTTGCCGTAAAACATGGATCTGTCATCGCTCTGTTCTCTTTGTAATGTTTATACTGTTTATACTGTTAATACTGAGCTGAAGAAACCAGGACTGACCCTGAGACTGGAAATATACTGAGAACCAGGTCTAAACCAGGTCTAAACCAGGACTAAACCAGGACTAAACCAGGACTAAACCAGGACTAAACCAGGTCTAAACCAGGTCTAAACCATGTCTAAACCGGGTTTAAACTAGGTCTAAACCAGGACTAAACCAGGTCTAAACCAGGTCTAAACCAGGTCTAAACCAGGACTAAACCAGGTCTAAACCAGGTCTAAACTAGGTCTAAACCAGGTCTAAACCAGGACTAAACCAGGTCTAAACCAGGTCTAAACTAGGTCTAAACCAGGTCTAAACCAGAACTAAACCAGGACTAAACCAGGTCTAAACCAGGTCTAAACCAGGTCTAAACCAGGTCTAAACCAGGCCTAAACCAGGACTAAACCAGGTCTAAACCAGGTCTAAACCAGGACTAAACCAGGACTAAACCAGGTCTAAACCAGGTCTAAACCAGAACTAAACCAGGTCTAAACCAGGTCTAAACCAGGACTAAACCAGGTCTAAACTAGGTCTAAACAAGGACTAAACCAGGTCTAAACCAGGTCTAAACTAGGTCTAAACAAGGACTAAACCAGGTCTAAACCAGGTCTAAACTAGGTCTAAACAAGGACTAAACCAGGTCTAAACCAGGCCTAAACCAGGACTAAACCAGGTCTAAACTAGGTCTAAACAAGGACTAAACCATGTCTAAACCAGGTCTAAACCAGGACTAAACCAGGTCTAAACCAGGTCTAAACCAGGACTAAACCAGGTCTAAACCAGGTCTAAACTAGGTCTAAACAAGGACTAAACCAGGTCTAAACCAGGTCTAAACTAGGTCTAAACAAGGACTAAACCAGGTCTAAACCAGGCCTAAACCAGGACTAAACCAGGTCTAAACTAGGTCTAAACAAGGACTAAACCAGGTCTAAACCAGGTCTAAACTAGGTCTAAACAAGGACTAAACCAGGTCTAAACCAGGTCTAAACTAGGTCTAAACAAGGACTAAACCAGGTCTAAACCAGGCCTAAACCAGGTCTAAACCAGGTCTAAACTAGGTCTAAACCAGGTCTAAACCAGGCCTAAACCAGGACTAAACCAGGTATAAACCAGGACTAAACCAGGACTAAACCAGGTCTAAACCAGGTCTAAACCAGGTCTAAACCAGAACTAAACCAGGTCTAAACCAGGACTAAACCAGGACTAAACCAGGTCTAAACCAGGTCTAAACCATGTCTAAACCATGTCTAAACCGGGTTTAAACTAAGTCTAAACCAGGACTAAACCAGGACTAAACCAGGTCTAAACCAGGCCTAAACCAGGACTAAACCAGGTCTAAACCAGGACTAAACCAGGACTAAACCAGGTCTAAACCAGGTCTAAACCAGGTCTAAACCAGAACTAAACCAGGTCTAAACCAGGACTAAACCAGGACTAAACCAGGTCTAAACCAGGTCTAAACCATGTCTAAACCATGTCTAAACCGGGTTTAAACTAAGTCTAAACCAGTTCTAAACCAGGTCTAAACCAGGTCTAAACCAGGCCTAAACCAGGACTAAACCAGGTCTAAACCAGGACTAAACCAGGACTAAACCAGGTCTAAACCAGGTCTAAACCAGAACTAAACCAGGTCTAAACCAGGACTAAACCAGGTCTAAACCAGGTCTAAACCAGGACTAAACCAGGTCTAAACCAGGACTAAACCATGTCTAAACCGGGTTTAAACTAGGTCTAAACCAGGACTAAACCAGGTCTAAACCAGGACTAAACCAGGTCTAAACCAGGTCTAAACCAGGACTAAACCAGGACTAAACCAGGTCTAAACCAGGTCTAAACCATGTCTAAACCAGGACTAAACCAGGTATAAACCAGGACTAATCCAGGTCTAAACCAGGTCTAAACCATGTCTAAACCAGGACTAAACCAGGACTAAACCAGGACTAAACCAGGTCTAAACCAGGTCTAAACCAGGCCTAAACCAGGACTAAACCAGGTATAAACCAGGACTAAACCAGGACTAAACCATGTCTAAACCGGGTTTAAACTAAGTTTAAACCAGGTCTAAACCAGGTCTAAACCAGGCCTAAACCAGGCCTAAACCAGGACTAAACCAGGACTAAACCAGGACTAAACCAGGTCTAAACCAGGACTAAACCAGGTATAAACCAGGACTAAACCAGGACTAAACCATGTCTAAACCAGGACTAAACCAGGTATAAACCAGGACTAAACCAGGACTAAACCAGGTCTAAACCAGGTCTAAACCAGGCCTAAACCAGGACTAAACCAGGTATAAACCAGGACTAAACCAGGACTAAACCATGTCTAAACCGGGTTTAAACTAAGTCTAAACCAGGTCTAAACCAGGTCTAAACCAGGACTAAACCAGGACTAAACCAGGTCTAAACCAGGACTAAACCAGGACTAAACCAGGTCTAAACCAGGTCTAAACCAGAACTAAACCAGGTCTAAACCAGGACTAAACCAGGACTAAACCAGGTCTAAACCAGGACTAAACCATGTCTAAACCGGGTTTAAACTAGGTCTAAACCAGGACTAAACCAGGTCTAAACCAGGACTAAACCAGGTCTAAACCAGGACTAAAGACACATCACACTCCTGGACATGTCCCGACAAAGACTGCGACACCACAGCGTCCTGATCCAGAGTTTAGCTCTGACTCATCCTTCACTCTAACGAACCGCACTTCCCAGCATTCCTCAGGAGACATCAACTCAAATACTCAGTGGTGGCCTCTGCTGGTGACAGGACTAAACTCTGGCCTGTGAGCACTTACGGCAGGCTGTCTTTAAACCTGTCTGTGTTGGGCTCACTTTGTGACTTTGGTTAAACTCTCTTAAAGCTGCTCTATCAGTCTGAGCTCAAACACACCTGTGCACACCTGTGTTTGCACTTCTGTCACACCTAGATCAAAACTGTTAAACGACAGGGACTGCATTGAGACATTTACTACATGGACCTTGTTTATATGTTTACACAAAAAACTTTATTCATCAATGTCCTTTAGAAAAGGGAAAAAGGTCAAAATCTAGCTATAACCACATCCTTTCCAAGAATTACAAAGCTTTAGATGCACAATTATGTCATAAAACCATAACCCATCAACTTACTCTTCAATCTGAATGTTTAGATTTGGGAAAAATACAGTTCTTTTCTACAGTATGTCGAAGAATTTGACTCAAAATGGTCAAAGACAGTATGTTGCATGAATTCATTAATCCTGGGTCTTCAGTGAGGCTCGCTGCACAGACACAGGTCCAGGTCCAGACTCAGAACATCCTCTGAGTTACAGACTGAGCTAGATCAGTGGGCCAACCTAGAACCAGGTTTAGTCCTTGGTTTGGACTCACAACAAGTCTTTGGACTCTCAGGTTCTGGTCCTGGTCCTGGTCTTGTCTGGATCAGTTGAGATGATGTGTTAAGAGACGACACACTCGAGCTGAGACTCTGAGGTCGATCTCACAGTGAGGACCCTCCAGACCTCCTCCCCAGCTCCGCTCTGAGCCGTGCCCCGGATCAGCTCACCGTCCTGGGGTCTGACCTCTGACAGGTCTGGGCTCTGGCTCTGGAGGTCTGCAGGAACAAGGACACAAGGGTTTCTGTTTAGTCCTGGTTTAGACCTGGTTTAGACCTGGTTTAGACCTGGTTTAGTCCTGGTTTAGTCCTGGTTTAGACCTGCTTTAGTCCTGGTTTAGACCTGGTTTAGTCATGATTTAAACCTTGTTTAGACCTGGTTTAGACATGGTTTAGTCCTGGTTTAGACCTGGTTTTGTCCAGGTTTAGTCCAGGTTTAGTCCTGGTTTAGACCTGGTTTAGTCCTGGTTTAGTCCTGGTTTAGACCTGGTTTTGTCCAGGTTTAGTCCAGGTTTAGTCCTGGTTTAGACCTGGTTTAGTTCTGGTTTAGACCTGCTTTAGTCCTGGTTTAGACCTGGTTTAGTCCAGGTTTAGTACTGGGTTAGACCTGGTTTAGTCCTGGTTTAGACCTGGATTGGTCCTGGTTTAGACCTGGTTTAGTCCTGGTTTAGACCTTGTTTAGACCTAGTTTAAACCAGGTTTAGACCAGGTTTAGTCCAGGGTTAGACCCGGTCTGGTCCTGGTTAAGTCCTGGTTTAGACCTAGTTTAAACCAGGTTTAGACCAGGTTTAGTCCAGGGTTAGACCCGGTCTGGTCCTGGTTAAGTCCTGGTTTAGTCCTGGTTTAGACCTGGTTTAGTCCAGGTTAAGTCCTGGTTTAGACCCGGTCTGGTCCTGGTTTGTACCTGTCTGGGGGTCCTCGGTGTAGATCTGGAGACAGACTAAAGCCGACAGCAGCAGGAGCCAGCGTTGGACTTGATCTGGTTCTTGTTTAAAGACCGGTCTTTTGTTCCGAGACGCAGGGAACAGGACTCGTCGGACTCTGCGTCGAGTCTGGACCTGGGTCTGACTCGAGTGCGAGTCCAGAGAGACTCGTCTGCTCAAGGGCTGTGACATCTTTACAGCTCTCTTTAGTTTATTCTAAAGTGTACTTATGAATGATTTGGTCTTTGGTCTTGCTTTGGTAAACTTTCAGTTTTCTGAAACCATTAAAAAAATATTGGGAAAAATTACTTATAAAAATATTATCAAAAAGATTTATCAAATTTGTGTATAAATGTTTATTAGATAGAAATTCTTGGAAAAATGTTGAAAAAATGTAGAAATAGAAAAAGACAAAAGTTAAAAAATAAAAATAAATGGTGAAAAAAAGCAGAGGTAATTATTATGTTCCCAAACTCTTCAGTTTTCTGTTGAAGCTGAAGTGTGTTCACACAGAGGCGTTTAAATAGAAGCTCAGGGGCGTGGCCTGAGCTCAAGCCCCGCCCAGGATAATGATTTTGTTGTGATGGTGTTATTTTTAGAAACAAAACACTTTCCTTTCACTGTAAAACATTTTGACAGATGTGGTTTAATTCTGCACGAGACTCAGAAAAGACCAAACTGGGATTCAATCTGGAAAAAAACAGGACTAAGACCAAGTCCTGGTCTTGATGGTGGACTTCAGAAGGACTACGGCTAAAGCAGGATTTAACCCAGTCTAAACCAGGTCTAAACCAGGACTAAACCAGGTCTAAACCAGGTCTAAACCAGGGCTAAACCAGGTCTAAACCAGGTCTAAACCAGGACTAAACCAGGTCTAAACCAGGACTAAACCAGTTCTAAACCAGGTCTAAACCAGGACTAAACCAGGACTAAACCAGGACTAAACCAGGACTAAACCAGGACTAAACCAGATCTAAACCAGGTCTAAACCAGGTCTAAACCAGGTCTAAACCAGGACTAAACCAGGACTAAACCAGGTAAAAAACCAGGTCTAAACCAGGACTAAACCAGGTCTAAACCAGGTCTAAACCAGGTCTAAACCAGGACTAAACCAGGTCTAAACCAGGACTAAACCAGGACTAAACCAGATCTAAACCAGATCTAAACCAGGACTAAACCAGGTCTAAACCAGGTCTAAACCAGGACTAAACCAGGACTAAACCAGGACTAAACCAGGACTAAACCAGATCTAAACCAGGACTAAACCAGATCTAAACCAGATCTAAACCAGATCTAAACCAGGACTAAACCAGATCTAAACCAGGACTAAACCAGGACTAAACCAGATCTAAACCAGATCTAAACCAGGACTAAACCAGGTCTAAACCAGGTCTAAACCAGGACTAAACCAGGACTAAACCAGGTCTAAACCAGGACTAAACCAGATCTAAACCAGGACTAAACCAGATCTAAACCAGGACTAAACCAGGTCTAAACCAGATCTAAACCAGATCTAAACCAGATCTAAACCAGGACTAAACCAGGTCTAAACCAGGTCTAAACCAGGACTAAACCAGGACTAAACCAGGACTAAACCAGGACTAAACCAGATCTAAACCAGATCTAAACCAGGTCTAAATCAGGACTAAACCAGGTCTAAACCAGGACTAAACCAGGACTAAACCAGGACTAAACCAGGTCTAAACCAGATCTAAACCAGATCTAAACCAGATCTAAACCAGGACTAAACCAGGTCTAAACCAGGTCTAAACCAGGTCTAAACCAGGACTAAACCAGGACTAAACCAGGACTAAACCAGGTCTAAACCAGGTCTAAACCAGGTCTAAACCAGGTCTAAACCAGGACTAAACCAGGTCTAAACCAGGACTAAACCAGGACTAAACCAGGACTAAACCAGGTCTAAACCAGATCTAAACCAGATCTAAACCAGATCTAAACCAGGACTAAACCAGGTCTAAACCAGGTCTAAACCAGGACTAAACCAGGACTAAACCAGGTCTAAACCAGGACTAAACCAGATCTAAACCAGATCTAAACCAGATCTAAACCAGGACTAAACCAGGTCTAAACCAGGTCTAAACCAGGACTAAACCAGGTCTAAACCAGGACTAAACCAGATCTAAACCAGATCTAAACCAGATCTAAACCAGGACTAAACCAGGTCTAAACCAGGTCTAAACCAGGACTAAACCAGGTCTAAATCAGGACTAAACCAGGACTAAACCAGGACTAAACCAGGACTAAACCAGGACTAAACCAGGTCTAAACCAGGACTAAACCAGGACTAAACCAGGACTAAACCAGGTCTAAACCAGGACTAAACCAGGACTAAACCAGGACTAAACCAGGTCTAAACCAGGTCTAAACCAGGTCTAAACCGGGTCTAAACCGGGACTAAACCAGGACTAAACCACGACTAAACCAGGACTAAACCAGGTCTAAACCATGACTAAACCAGGTCTAAACCAGGTCTAAACCAGGTCTAAACCAGGTCTAAACCAGGTCTAAACCAGGTCTAAACCGGGACTAAACCTGGACTAAACCAGGACTAAACCAGGACTAAACCAGGTCTAAACCATGACTAAACCAGGACTAAACCAGGTCTAAACCGGGTCTAAACCGGGACTAAACCGGGACTAAACCAGGTCTAAACCAGGTCTAAACCAGGTCTAAACCGGGTCTAAACCGGGACTAAACCGGGACTAAACCAGGTCTAAACCAGGTCTAATCCAGGACTAAAACAGTTCTGAAGCAGGACTGCTTTTATTATAATCAGACTCTTTGGTTCCAGATCCAGAACTTTCTCTCAAAAACTTGTTGCGTGTGGAGCTGCAGTACTTTCCCTCAGGCTTCCACCACAAACTCTCTGTGAGCCTGAATAATGTGTCTCCCCACGCCGTGCACAGCCTCCACGTGCACAGCCTCCACGTGCACAGCCCTGTGTCATTCTCAGATTACAGCTGTGCTCCGAGTTCAGCCCAAACACAGCTGAGAGTCACGACAAAGCGAAACCCAACGCCGTGTGATGGAGTTATGTCTCTGTTCAACTCGAGACAAACAAGAAAAAACACCATAGAAGAAGATCAAATGTCTAGAATAAACACTGCAGAAGAAGAACAAACGTCTTGTTTTCAGAAAAGACACTAAAGCACACACTTGTCAAACTTACTTTTCTGATCTGGTTTTCACAGAATTCTGTTCAAAGAAAGAGAAAGAAATTGTTCAAAAACAAATCAAAGAAAACTGGGCAGGAAACATGAATTGTAGTTGGTTCTCACATTGTTTGACTCTGACGTAGAACAGAGCTCATAAGAAGGATGTGCTGGTTGAGTTCAAGAATTTTCTGAAGACTCCTTTGAGCTGCTGCTGTTGGAAACGCATGGACAGGTGTTGTTACCTGCTGCTGGTCTGTCGTCAGTCACTGTTTAAAGTTACTCTGAAGAGGACCAGCTGGACGTCAGGCTCGGCTCTTTGCAGACGCAGTGGGGTTTAAATATTATGTGTTCGAGGTTTATCTCTGCCTCTGCACAGATACTGAAGAAATGTAAGTATGTTTTAAGAACCTCACAAACACAACAGCTTGAACAAACTCTGAGGGGCCCCTGGTTCTGTCCCTGTTCAGATCGTTCACTGTGAGTGTGTTTCTGCAGAGGCTCCTTTTATAGTTGAACTGGAGAAATACAATAATCCGACTGGAGCAGGGCCTAAAGAGACATGTTATAATCAAAATAGAGTTAATACAAACGTGTTTTAAATTACTAGAATGCTCTTCAGGAAACGCTCGGCTGCACAGAAGTCTTCTGCTGTTCTCCCTTCTTCATGAGTTTAATCAGTAATTTCCTGCATTTGGTCTAAAGTCTGAACTATCTCCAAACTCTGTTTCACAGTTTGGTCTGGTCTGAGATGTTTGAACCACGTGCTGGAGCGTTCACCTGAACATTTGGTTCAAACCAAACTGGAAAGTCCCAAAGTCTGGACCAAACAGGTTTAAAAACCTCCTAAAGAATGGAAGGAAGGAAGGAAGGAAGGAAGGAAGGAAGGAAGGAAGGAAGGAAGGAAGGAAGGTAGGAAAGGAAGGAAGGAAGGAAGGAAAGGAAGGAAAGTCTTTTCAGGGGAACACTGAGGCAATCCCAGGACAAGTCTAAGGCAAAGCTCTAGAGTCTTTTGGTTCTTTTCCGATGCTTCTGTGGTCAGGACCTAAAGCACAGTCCCTTGTGTCTGAAATGTTGTCCTGTCAATCCAGACACACAGCTCCTGACCTCAGGTCAGAGCAGGAACAGAGGTCAACTGAAGACCAAACTAAGGCCCGGGGGCCTTTAAATGATAATTAAACACTGCATATATTTAATTTTTCCTTTAATATTCTGCAGTGATCAGTTGATTCAACTACAACATGCTCCAAACTGGAACAACCTTTCCTAAAGTGTGACTGTGGAGGTGAATATACAGATTGTTTTGTCTTTCAGTTCAAACTTTAAACTATAAACAAAAAAGATTGAATATCTGTTTTTATTGAACACAAGTGAGTCCCATGTTCTAAACCTTCTTCACCAGAACAGATCCTCACTTCCTTCTGAAAGGACTCAGGGTCCGGAGGAGGACACCACAGCTGTCTCCAGATTCTAGAGGTCAGTCAGATCCAGAGGGATATTCTCATGGACTTATATCATTTATTTAAGATGGACTAAATGTGAATGTTCTGTAACTGTCCTGGACACATCTCTGTCCATCCTCCGTCTGTGGTTCTCCCTGACGTTTCTCTTTTCCTCATCCTGATGGAGCCTCTAAGCACAGAGCTGTGGTCTTTACAGTTTGGAAGCCTTTGAGGAAACTGCTGAAGCAAGGGTGAGCTTTAGAAAACATAAATATAAATATTTGACCCCCTCCATCACAACCTGGAGACAGTCCACACAAGAACCATGGCCTCAGACTCTGAAAACTGTCCCGGTTCAGCTGAAGGTTTCTCTTCAGCAGTGATCAGTTTGACCTCTCTGCTTTTATGGAGCTATCTGATTATACATAATTGTGACTGATGTGTTGATATTGAACTGTTACCACAACATTTAACACAAAGCAGCTTTAATTCCCAGTTTTGAGAGTGATTTTAAACTGGGAGAGTCCTCAGACCCAGGTCTCATTTGTCAGTGTTTGTTTGACAGTCGTCATGGAGGACTGTAAATACTGGAGGCTAATGAGGAGCTCCGACGCTTCAGGACTTGACTTTAATCAGCTGCAGTCACGCTAATACAAGGATCTGAGTGTATTTATAACAGCAGTGTCTTCGATGCCAGCGGTCTGTTGTAAAGGTAGTAGCATGTTTAACTGACTCCAGGCCCAAAGATGAGCAGCAAACAACAAGATGAAAGGACGAGAAATGTTGGAATTAGAAGCATAATGCACTAGAGCCTCTGTGGGTACATCACAAGTGTAAGTAAGTAAGTAAATTTTATTTATATAGCACCTTTCACAGATATAAATCACAAAGTGCTTTACAAAGTGCAATAAAAGAACAATAAAACTATGAGAATAAAAATTAAAACCACAAAATATTCAAAACATAAAAAACATAAAAAGCCCAATCAACTAAAAGCTTGTTTAAATAAAAGTGTTTTTAGCTGCTTTTTAAAAGAATCAACAGAAACGTCCACTCGCAGTGACAGGGGCAGGGCGTTCCAGAGTCTGGGGGCGACTGCTTGGAAAGCCCGGTCTCCCCGAGTTTTAAAACGGGTTTTGGGGACCGTTAGAAGGTTTTGACCAGAAGACCGAAGAGGAGGAGTAAGGGGTCAGCAGGTCAGTGATGTACTGGGGGGCCTGTCCATCGTGTGGTGTTCGTCTGGTGTTCATCTGGTGTTCGTCTGGTGTTCGTGTGGTGTTCGGCTGGTTTTCGTCTGGTGGTCGTGTGGTGTTCGTGCGGTGTTCGCGCGGTGTTCGTCTGGTGTTCGCGTGGTGTTCGTGTGGTGTTCGTGTGGTGTTCGTGTGGTGTTCGTGTGGTGTTCGTGTGGTGTTCGAGTGTGGTGTTCGTCTGGGTGTTCGTCTGGTGTTCGTCTGGTGTTCGTCTGGTGTTCGTCTGGTGTGTCTGGTGTGGTGTCGTGGTCTGGTGTTCGTCTGGTGTCTCTGGTGGTATTCGTGTGGTGTCGTGTGGTGTCTAGTGGTGTAGTCTGGTGTTCGTGTGGTGTTCGTGTGGTGTTCGTGTGGTGTTCGTCTGGTGTTCGTGTGGTGTTCGTGTGGTGTTTGTCTGGTGTTCGTCTGGTGTTCGTCTGGTGTTCGTGGTGTTCGTGTGGTGTTTGTCTGGTGTTCGTGTGGTGTTCCTCTGGTGTTCGTGTGGTGTTCGTGTGGTGTTCGTCTGGTGTTCGTGTGGTGTTCGTGTGGTGTTCGTGTGGTGTTCGTGTGGTGTTCGTGTGGTGTTCGTCTGGTGTTCGTGTGGTGTTCGTCGGGTGTTCGTCTGGTGTTCGTGTGGTGTTCGTGGTGGTGTCTGGTGGTGTCGTCTGGTGTTCGTCTGGTGTTCGTGGTGTTCGTCTGGTGTTCGTGGTGGTGTTCGTGTGGTGTTCGTGTGTGGTGTCTGTGTGTGGTGTTCGTGTGTGGTGTTCGTGTGGTGGTGTTCGTCTGGTGTTCGTCTGGTGTTCGTCCTGGTGTTCGTGGTGGTGTTCGTGGTGGTGTTCGTGTGGTGTTCGTGTGGTGTTCGTGGTGGTGTCTGTCTGGTGTTCGCCTGGTGTTCGTCTGGTGTTCGTGGTGGTGTCGTCTGGTGTTCGTGTGGTGTCTGTGGTGGTGTTCGTGGTGGTGTTCGTCTGGTGTCTCGTCCTGGTGTTCGTGTGGTGTTCGTGGTGGTGTCTGGCCGGGTGTTCGTGTGGTGTTCGTGGTGGTGTTCGTGTGGTGTTCGTGTGGTGTTCGTGGTGGTGTCTCCTGGTGTTCGTCCTGGTGTTCGTGTGGTGTCGTCTGGTGTTCGTGTGGTGTTCGTGGTGGTGTCTGTCTGGTGTTCGTGTGGTGGTGTTCGTGGTGTTCGTGGTGGTGTTCGTGGTGGTGTTCGTGGTGTCTGGTCTGGTGTCTGCCTGGTGTTCGTGTGGTGTCTGTGTGGTGTTCGTGGTGTTCGTGTGGTGTTCGTGTGGTGTTCGTCTGGTGTTCGTCTGGTGTTCGTCGGGTGTTTGTGTGGTGTTTGTGTGGTGTTTGTGCGTCTTGTGAGTGTTTCTCTTCTGCTACTGACTCTGGAGCGTTTTTCGTGCAAACAGCTGATTACTGGAGCAGACGACACACACAAACACAGACACAGACACACAGAGAGAGAGCCTGGGGCTAACATTAGCGTACAGGGCTAACCTCAGACTGCAGCTAAAGGTCACAGCAGGTGCATGATGGGAGACGGGGAGACTCGGGTCATAATGAGGTTTTCTTTTTTTAAGTTTAAATGTCTGCACAAAGACGGTGGAATAAAACTTTCAATAAAATGGCACCTGATACATGTTGAGAATATTTCTGTTTATTGTGAGACTGGTGCCTCACAGTGACCTCACAAGATGCACTTTGTGTGGACTGTAGAATAAAAGCTGACCTGTTCTGGAGCGTCACCTTCTGGATACAGTTTGTAAAATACTTAAATGACAATGTTATAACAACATTTATTTTTCTGTTGAAAGACATGCAACACTTCACAAATCAATATTATCTTATATCATATTATGTTATATTATTTTAAATTATGTTATGTTATATTATATAGCACTTAGAGACAGTCAGCCCTTTACTCTCACAGTCGTAGAGTTCAACAACAACAACCCACTTTGAATCTTTAACTAATGTGTGTAGTGTACTTTTGATGGAAACTCATTAGTTTACTTTGTTACTGCGTTAACTTTTAATAAAACACTTCAGTTCTATTGTGATAATAGTGGGTTGTTAGCTCTGACGTGATTTCAATAGGTATTTTCAACATCTTTTTGTAACCATTAGGAACGTATGCAGAGCTGGAAACTACTTGATATTTAACAATAATTAAGTGTCCTGCAGCTATTACAGCTAATGAACCTGTTCATTTATGATCCGGACAGAGGAGTCTAACATGTTCACATGCTTTCTGTTGTTAAAAATGTATGTTTGTGAAAGTAAAAGGATAAGTTTGAGCGACAAAAAGAAATGGAGACAAAGAACATCTTAGATGACAAAACCAACACTTTACTCCCAAATGTAATCTGAGTATTTGAATGGATTAGTTTGTAGCACATTACCCCAACACTGCTTCATGTGTTTCAGTCAGTGGTCTAATCTGGTCAGTTTAACGGTCTTTGATGCAGAAGCACAGGTCCTGGAACCCTCCGTCGAGTCCTGATCCTGCCTGTATAAACAAAGAGTTGTTCTCCACCCACTCACTGACAGCACACACGTCGTTAGCTCATACTTCAGTCGAAATGATTTTTGACTCAAACATTCTTTCTCTTTTTCACAATAATTGCACTAATGCCAGGTTCTGTGTTATTATCAGATCTATTTCTTTTCGCTCGAACACAGTGAATACTTTCTGAATTACTGTCGAATGACTCTCTCTAAACTTCGCCCACACTCTCGTTTGACAAAGGCCCGTCTCATTCCTCACATAGTAAGTTTTGGGTGGAGTGTGTCTTTAAATATCAGACCTCCGGTGTTCTCAGGCGTTCTCAGGTGAGCTCAGGTGGGCTCAGCTGCGTCGCCACGGAAACGGACGTGTTTGAGGCGGTGGTTAAGGTGCGGTTAGAGGTATTTGACAGATGAGTGCGGTTCAGAGAAATGTAGAGGATGCTTCATGGAAATAGAAACGCTCTAGAGAGACTTTAGGCCGAGCTTCACCAACAACGTTGAACCATTTAAATCACAGTTTAACTTTAATTTCCATTTAACCTTTATTTAAACCTCTTTTCCTGTAACAGACTGAAGCTGGAAACAACAGCAGCTCCTGCAGCTGAACAACTCCATGTTATTACAACAATCATGACCTTCAGGAGAATCTCAGTTCTGTCACAGACTCAGACACAAGTCTTTTACTGAAATCTGCTTTAAAGTAAATGCAACACAACTGCACTTCATTTTAAGATTAAACCTCGTTGGGTTTGAGTTAAATCAAGTTGATTTGTTAAAACACTTCATTCTCAGCATCAGTTCTAGTTTCTGAATTCCTCTGACTCCTCTCTGCCTTCTTCACCAGGATCTACCAAACCTCCATTAGTTTAGACCTGGACTCAGTCTGGACCTGGACCTGGACTCAGACTGGACTTGGACCTGGACTGGTCCTGGACTCAGACTGGACCTGGACTCGGACTGGTCCTGGACCTGGACTCAGACTAACTCTGGACTCATCAAAGACACTGTGAAGAACCTGAGTTTATTTGAGCTGCAGCGCCACCTGCTGGAGATCACAATAATAACTTCAGAGGAGCAGGTTCCTTAACTTCACTTTGATGTGTTTGTTTGTTTTTAAAGCTTTTATGAATATTACATTTATTAAGTAGAATTAACTATAAACTTTATTCTCAGAGTCAAGATTACTAAGGTCAAAGGTTGGCCTCAAATACAAACTCTAAATGGGTTAGACTCTGGGCTGTTGTCATTTAGTTTGGTTTTGTCTTGGTTGAGACCTGGTTAAGTCCTGGTTTTGTAGGTTTTTAAACCTTTAATGAGTTGATAGACCAGAGTGTTTCTTCAGGTCGACATGATTTTATTCTCTCAAAACAAAGCCCTTTGTTCTGTTTCCCATCATGCACTTGTGGGCTCTGTGTGGGCTCAGCCAAAACTCAGGCCTCTTCCACTGAACGTTTTTCTGCTCATCATCTGTAACAGCCCAGGCACTACTCCCCCTGGTGGCCAGAGCAGAGAACAAAAACACCTCATAAAAACATTCTTATAATTTTCTTTCATTATTCTTTATTGCATCAGAATTAAAGCGAGGTTATTACAGTATACACTAAAACTGACAGTAAACTCCTTAAAAAGTAGCTTCAACAAAAAGAGTTTATATTTAAGGCTTTATTTGGTTCATATTTAACTAAGGCACATTTATATTTATAGGTCGTCGCCAAAAAAGTAACCTGCAGCATTTGAAGAAGATGGGCTTCAGCTAATTTTTTTTTATGACACATGGTTCTAAGCAAAAAAAAAGTTTCAGTTTAGGACAAGAAACATTTAAAATAATAACATTGAGTGAATTATCGTAAATAAATCCCAAACAGCAGTGCAGAGTTTATTTTAACTTGACTTACGTCATGAAGAGTAGAATAATGGAGCAAACAGACTGGTGTCCTTCAGATCAACCAATGGAGTCATAGTTTAGTTCTAGTTTAGGACTTGGCTTAGTGCTTGGTTTAGTCCTAGTACCAAACTGGTTCTGGCCTTTTTTAGCCCTGAATTAAACCTGGTTAAAGGAAATGGAAGTCAGTGGAGTGAACTAGAGTCAATGAAATGGGGAATCAGAAGAGAAGAGAATGGGGTTCATTGGAGGTGAGTGGAAGGTGAATGGGAGAGAACTCTGTGGTTGTATTTAATGCTGTGTGTTTCATGTGAATGTGATGAGATACTGAGGATAGGCCTGAATATCGTTGAAGATCACAAACATGCTGGGGTTGGGGACTCGGTCGGTAACGCTGTCGTAAAGGTCGCTGGCGCTCGTCTTCGCCGGAGGAGTGATCATTCCAGCCTGGCCTCTAGTGTAGTCTCCGACCAACACACATGCCAGATACATGCGCTTGTGACCTTTGGCATCTGGCGGAGAGTAGCCCTGAGCAGAGTAGGACGGGTCAACCGCAAAGTATGTACCGTTACCGTACATGGCACCTGGAAGAGAGGAAGGAAAAGTATTATGCATCTGAGCGGCAGAAGGCAAGAGTAAGAAGCTGCACAGATGTTACTTTAACTAATCTCGGGAAAACTAATCTAAAAGGTTAGACATTTTTCTACATATTTGTACACTTTAACCCTGGAAGTGTTGTTACCGTGAGCCCCTGCGTAGCTGCGGTTGAAGCCTCGTTGGTCAATGAGGTCGATAGAGGTAGCACCTGTTCCGTGAAAGAGCAGCTTCTCGTTATTTTGGTGTTTGTTCTTCGTCTCCATCTGTTTCTTCAGCTGCTGGTAGCCATTCCACAAAGCCACGTTCTGGACTCGCTCAATCTGAAGGAACAAAATATGAACAATGTTTTAGGATTCATATAATCCTGGTTTGGACCTGGTTTTAGTGAATACATACAGAGATGATGTTGAGATTCAGGTTGGTCCGGTTTAGTTCAGTCTCAACCTTTTTGAACTCCCTGGATCCAGATTTTAGTTTGACCCGTGTGACTACTTTGCCCTTCATGTCGCTCCACTCTGACGGCACTGACACGTCGTCTGAAACTTAAAAAACACAGAAAACTAATCTCATTGGACGTTTTATCTGAAACATTATTAGAATCATGCAAAAAAGACCAACAGAGGGTCAACTCTTTTACAAAGAAGGAATACCGAAAGAGAGCAGGAAAGGCTAATGCTAATGCTTCGCTTGCTAGCCTTTATGATGGTGAGACGAGCAGCTGGGGGCTAGCTCAGGCCACAATGCTAATCAGCACCGAGACTAAAGAAATAAATTAATCTAATAAAAGAATAAACATTGCAAAACCTCAAACTTTATATCTGTAACTTAAAAACTGAAAAAACACAGGACAACCACAACAAGTTACATTCACAAAATAGAAGAGAAAAAAAACAGATATTATTCCTGCCATTCTTAATATCATTAATTATAATTTTTTAATTATTTTTAATCTTGCCACTACCATTTTTTTATTTTTATTTATAACTTTTTTTAACTTGCAACACTAGCACACACCAACAACAGTAAAGAGCCATGACTGTGACATAACATAACCCTTTAAGCCCCGCCCTCCCTGTACTGTGACCAAACCCTGTGTGTGTCTGTGAGGAGTCTGCATGTCCTCCATGTGTTACCGTGGGTTCTCTCCGGGTACTCCGGTTCCCTCCATCCGTCCAAACACATGCATGTACAGGTTAACGGGCAACTCTAAAGTGTCCCTAGTGAATGTAAGTGAGAGTGAATGGTCACTGTCTGTCTCTAAATGTGGGACCAAAATAAACTAAACTAACAGCCACATCTAATTTGTTTTACTCTTACACTACCTCTTGACCTACTTACAGTATCTCTATCTCTTCATGTACAAAGACAATCCACACATTTGTTCAATCCCTGGTGATTCCCACAGACCTGCAGTGGGTTGATGACATTAGAAAACATTTGTTGCTGCTGGATTTTTTTAAATATTTTTTGTTTAGTTATCAACTTTATATTTCCAATTTTAGAAATCTTGTTGGACCAACTCTATCTAAACTGCTCCTGTTTGTTTGTTTCTCTGGGGCGCAGTGTATAACCGGAAGGTTGGTGGTACGATTCCCGCTCTCCCCAGTTCATGCTGTCGTTGTGTCCTTGCCTCCAGAGTCCAGAGGCAGAAAAATTCTACAGACCAAACTAATTATGAACACAAAACAGACCTAAGACTGTGTAGGATCTAAAATAGTGTTTACGCCAAGTGGCCAAAAATAACGCTTGCCAAACAAATATTCATCTTTCACCTGCAGCAATTTCCCATTTGTGGCGAGTTTCAGCCCTAATTCTGAGCGTACGAATATAAATGAGACCCATCAACATTGCAGAACTGAGCATAATCGATCATTCTCTTATTGGATTTAAAGAAATGTAATCACACTTAAAAATAAAGGTTTGGAAAATGTTAAAAACACAATATTAATCTCAGTTTTGAGCACACCCACCTCTTAAGTCCTTCCTCACCAGCTCCACTTCTGTTTGTCCTGACACTGCCTTCATTCTCCTGAGGTTTGCAGTGAACGGCTTGTCTTCGATGGTGATCTTCACGGTTTTATTTTGGACCCACCCTTCCTCCAGGTGGAAGTTGGTCATCAAATCAAACTGCACCACGTCTCCGCTTCTCGAAATGTACCCCCACTCGACCATTCCTCTCATCATGAAGGCTTTGTTCCTCTGGGTCTCAGCCCGCTCCACTTTACGGATTATGTCCCTGAAAAAGATTAGTTTAACTTATATCATATATACTTGTGCTCATAAGTTTACATAATAATAAGAATAATAATTTGATTTTTCTGGGCCATTTTTTAAAGAATATGAATAATAACACAAAAACCTTTCTTTCACTCATAGTTAGTGGTTGGATGAAGCCATTTATTTACAATAACAATTGTGTTTACTCTTTTTAAATCATAATGATAACAGAAACTAGACAAATGATCCTGATCTAAAGTTTACACCAGTTCTTAATAATGTGTATTGCACCTTTAGCATAAATGACAGTTTGAAGTCTTTTGTGGAAGTTGTGGATGAGGCTCTTTATTTTCTCAGATGTAAAGCTGCCCATTCTTTTTGGTAAAAAGCCTCCAGTTCCTGTAAATTCTTGGCCTGTCTTGTATGAACTGCAGGTTTGAGATCTCCTCAGAGTGGCTCAATGATACTGAGGTCAGGAGACTGAGGCCAGTCCAGAACCTTCACTTTATGCTGCTGTAGCCAATGACAGGTCGACTTGTCCTTGTGCTTTGGATCGTTGTCATGTTGGAACGTCCAAGTACGTCCCATGAGCAGCTTCCGGGCTGATGAGTGCAAATTTTCCTCCAGTATTTTCTGAAAACATGCTGCATTCATCTTTTCCAGTGTCTTTGTAGCTCACACATCACTGTTTGGCAAACTGTGAGCGGGATGCTTTGTGGTGTAGTAATGTCTTCTTCTGGCGACTCGACCAAGCAGCCCATTTTTCTTCAAGTGCCTTATTGTGTATCTTGAAACAGCCACACCACTTTTTATCCAGAGTCCTGTATTTCAGCTGAAGTTATTTGTTGGGCTACCTAATCTTGGTTTGGTTTCAACAGAAATTTCTCTAAATTCCCACTTCTAAGTCATTCTAAATTCCTTGGATATCTTTTTATATCCCTTTCCTGTTTTATACAGTGCAATGACCTTTTCCCGCAGATGCTTTAACAATTCTTTGACTCTTCCCATGTCTTCACCCAACTAACTATGAGTAAAATAAATGTTTGTGTTATTATTCATATTCTCTGAAAAATGGCCAAAAAAAAAAATCAAATTCTATGTGTAAACTTACATTTACATTATATTTACATTTATTAATTTAGCTGACGCTTTTATCCAAAGCGACTTACATTGTTCTAATGTAATTACCAGTGTTACCAGTGTTACAGCCACTGGAGGCAAGGTGGGTTAAGTGTCTTGCCCAAGGACACAACGACAGTTTGAACTGTGGGGAGGGCGGGTATCGAACCGCCTACCTTCCGGTTGAAGGACGACCGCTCTACCCACTGAGCCACTGCCACCCTCCTTATGAGCACAACTGTAATTACAGCCTTTTGAGAATCTATTGTTTTTAGTTTAAAGAAGACGCTAACGGTGAGTTCACACTTAAGCAGTTTGGCTCCAACACAGATTGATGAGTACATCAGCTGTTGTTCAGTGTTTTTAAAGATTATTATAACTTTGTTGTCCTGACCTGACTTCGGACTCGGCGGTCGACACATCTCGAGTCAGTCCTTCCAGGTGAATCGCTGGCTCCTCTTCGTTGGTCCGGTCCAGTCGAATACTGACCATCAGGTTTCTCTGCAGCTCGTGTAGTTTCTGCGCGTCGGCCGTAGTCATGTGAACCAGGACCGGGTCTGAGATGGTCTTCTGGGCCTGCTCAAAGACGATCAGCTCCTCAATTCGTTTCTTCGCCAGAGCTATGGCCTGCAACAGAGTTAAACAGAGTTTAGAAGAGGTTTGGAGGCATAATTTTCTATTTCCAACACCCGATACTTG